>JAGXOD010000021.1:16507500-16542500 GCA_020368025.1 Brachyhypopomus occidentalis | reverse complement strand
TCATCTCTGACCCCATGAACATGTAGGGGAGGTGCAGTAGGACTTTACAGCGAGCCCCAGGATTGGCCTCTATGGCTGACCGCAGGGAGCTGAAACGACTGGCGTTGGCATCTGAGAAGGAGTCTCTCGCCACTCTCTGGAGACACCTGGGAGCGTTTAGAGAGGGAGGTATGGACCCCAGGACACCTGTGAGAGATTAGCGCTCACGGTGCAGCAGGCGCTGGTGCTGAGGGTGTAGCAGCGACAGAGCAGCGTGTTGGAGAGAAACAGACGTGTGTCGTTCTCTCCAGCCAGATCTGAGAGCACCGAGGAGGGAACGTTCACCACCGATGGGTTTTTGTTTGTGCTGGTGTTAACGGTGAATAACACACACGCCAGTTGGTTCCATGATAAAGCTGCAGCAGAACACGTATGATGAGGTGAGAGTGTGTTTCCGTGCTGCTGCCTGTGAGCTTACCCACTATCCACAGACTGCACCTGTGGCAAATTATTTCACTGACACACCCAGCAGGAGAACACACACACACACACACACAGAGTGAGTGGGCCTTGATTGCTCTCAATTTATGTGCTAAAAATGTAAATACAGCGTGCTGCCTTCACTGACTGGAGTCTGGGACGGTAATGGCAGGAGTTGGTCTTACGCTCTGCGCGGTAAATAATGCTGGATGTCTGAAGCACTCGCATCGGGTTTTATCATCTTATTCCGTCACGTCTTCCTGCCTTCCTTACGTTTTCAGTTTCTATGAGAACACTGGATAAGTAGAGGATGGGAGTCTGACCTTCCCTCCCCGCCCACTCTCTGTGGGTCAAACACACGCTCTTCCCCTCCACAATGGCAAGAGTGCCGTCTTCCTCAGAGCACAGGAAGGAAAACGAAGTTTTAGCATGTACAAAATTTCAGACAAAAGATGGAAACGGCAACGGCTGCGGTACTTAAAGATGCAGCGAACCACACCGCCCGTCCAGGAATGAGGAAGTGTCCCCACAGCCCATGGGCGTACAGTCTCATCGCCGAATGTCGCCGAGAGCTGAAAAAAAAAACACAACTCTCAACCCCCCCCCCTTTTTAATCAGGCATGTTTAACAGTATTTCTCCGTTTAAAACTTCTGCGGTGGCATGAATAACACTGTCTGTAACTTGACTACAAAGGGCAGGTCCCAAACACAAGCGTCAGCCTGGCATACGATATACCATCACTAACACTGGAGAGGATTCAAAGTGACACTATCGTTAAAATAATAAAACCTCTCTATTTCTTCTGTTCTGAAAACAAAGACTAGGTTGTGTGTATGTGTGTGTGCATGTGAGCCTTTTGCATGTGTGTGTGTTTGAAACTGAAATCTGACACAAAGGAAACTGGATTTTCAGCATAAGGCAGACAGGGCTGTGATGAGCTGGGTTACTGCGCAACAGGAAGGCCTGTTGACTTATCACACAGTGTGAACTAGACACACATATATAAATATATATAAATGTATATATATACTGTATAATGTGTATATATATATATATATGTGTGTGTGTGTGTGTGTGTTGGAGGACAAAACTGGAAAAGGTTGTGACAGTGACAATATCCCTTTTTGTCTTGGTTGTTTGTACTCACATTTGCAGACCTTTTAAAGTCCTTCCTACTGATAATGGCCTATTTAAGTTCCTACTGAGGAGCCCATGGTCCCATGGAGCGTTGATAGGGACTATTGATTTAGCTCTGGAATACTGATTTGACTAAACCATTTGCCAAAACCGTAATGTGGCCACTACAGACAGACAAACAGACAGACAGACAAACAGACAGACAGACCCATTTGTTTTGCTCTTTGTCTGGCGTTACCTGTCAGATTAGACCATTTCTCTCAGCAGGGTCTGTTTTGGTTTGGTCAAGCAGACGTCAATGTAAACAGGAAACTCCTCTGACACTGCTGTAAATCTGAGCGTCTCCATGGTAACAGGAGCATTGACCATCTGACCCTAATTTCAGCCTAGGTCGTATGGACATTTTCAGCTGAATGGTGAGAAAGTGGATCAGTCTAGACCAACTGTCACGGCATGTTGAGGGAGTTGGACTGATGGACTCCACCGTATGACCTAACACCTAACCTAACACCTATCCTAACACCTATCCTAGCACCTAACACCTAACCTAGCACCTAACCTAACACCTAACCTAACACCTAGCACCTAACCTAACACCTATCCTAACACCTATCCTAGCACCTAACACCTAACCTAGCACCTAACCTAACACCTAACCTAGCACCTAACACCTAACCTAGCACCTAACCTAACACCTAACCTAACACCTAACCTAACACCTAACCTAACACCTATCCTAACACCTATCCTAGCACCTAACACCTAACCTAGCACCTATCCTAACACCTATCCTAACACCTATCCTAGCACCTAACACCTAACCTAACACCTATCCTAACACCTATCCTAACACCTATCCTAGCACCTAACCTAACACCTAACCTAACACCTATCCTAGCACCTAACACCTAACCTAACACCTAACCTAACACCTAACCTAACACCTATCCTAGCACCTAACACCTAACCTAACACCTAACCTAACACCTAACCTAGCACCTATCCTAGCACCTAACACCTAACCTAGCACCTAACCTAGCACCTAACCTAACACCTATCCTAACACCTATCCTAACACCTATCCTAACACATAACCTAACACATAACCTAACACCTAACCTAGCACCTATCCTAGCACCTATCCTAGCACCTATCCTAACACCTATCCTAGCACCTCCCGTAACACATAACCTAACACCTATCCTAGCACCTAACCTAACACCTATCCTAGCACCTATCCTAGCACCTAACAAGGGTTTTGGCCTAGACAAGGCTCGCCTCTGTGTTTGAGTCCCTGACAGGATTGCTATTCTACAGTAGGGCATTGTAAGGAAAAGGTTCTGATTTCCGTAAGACTGGGTATTGAAGGTACTGAAGTCTGAGTGATATCAGAGAGGACCAACACCTAGAAAAGAAGGTGCTTTCTAAAACTCCCTAAGCTTTCTGGTTAACTAAAGGATTGGTTCTGCATAGCACCTTTTCCCTAATAGCATAGGACTAACGTGGTCAACCTTTTGACTCTAGTAAGAACGTGAACTCCTGTCCACTGGAGCTTGCTAAGACACTACTGTAATAACAAGTTATAGTAGACCGACCCAGTGGCAGACGTCACGCACACGATTTTACAGCGTCGTTCTAAAAGGGTGGTGTTGTTTTTTTACACATACGGAACATGAATGAATTGAGTTGAATGAGAGTATAAGAGCATATAATAATATCACCCAGGGTTTTAGCTGCTCCACGTGATGTAAATAAGAAGCTTCATTAGCGTTAGCTACCACAGTCCCTCACTTACCCACTTGAGTTCTCGTTCAATATTAATTTAGCAGTTTTGCCAAACAGAAACTCTGAATGGAGAAGCAGCACATGGAAGCAAACCTGTGGCGTCCAGACACTATTCCACTTCATTGCGTTACGTAAGTAGCTTTGCTCTTGGGTTGAACACAGCTACTGCTGGTGTGCTGATACCAATATAACCCAGTTATGACAACAAATCAGTTAAAATATCACATATTCCCTCTACACCGCCATGCACTACAGGGCAGTCAGTATGGCTTAGTGACCTGGGTGGAGTATAACTGTCCCCTAGAAATGAGCTCACTCTAGAATTAAATCAGGACGTTGATTTGAAGTGTTGTAAATGGAAGAAGAGTTAGAGGGTTTATTGTAAAATCCCCCACATGACTTCCAGTGTGGTTTATAACTCTTTTTACCACTTCGTGCTCAAATACCTTTCTTACTAGTCACTGTCCGCCACCCTTTGGCATTTGTGAACATGAGGTGGCTTGTAGAGGTGCTTATGCCAGAACTGGTGTCAGTGTCCAGTTACCACAAGCCAGGCTGTCTGTTTTAGTTCAGTACTCAGGCTCATTATGCAGGTGCCAAAGGTGAGAACTCTGCCCATGTTTCCGCCCCTCTGCCATGTGCGGATTATTAATCGATTGTTTTCTGTTCGAACCACATTTTACACTCGTGTGCACTGAATCGTAATCTGGACATTAAAGGACTGTGGACTCACATAGTCAGGGCCCAGGGGATTAGAGCTATACAGTTATGAGGGTTAGGGATTAAAGAGGAACGCTGTGTATTCTTTCACAGAAAACACACTGAGGTTTGATGAGTTGTTAGGCACAAAGTACTGGAGAACAGGGGGATTATGTGGTGCACAGTCACTATCAATGTCACATTCTTAGGTCACGCTCCCTAATAAACACACACACACACATGCAAAAACAAACACTTGCTAATTACTAAGTCTTGTGGCAAGTGACTGCATAGCCAGACCAGGACACTGCAGGCGTAGTAATACATCTGCCCTCTAATGGTTCGGCTCTGCATTTCACTCTCCTACTGACACACTCAACGTCTGAGTCGAGTGATTCAGATCAGCTTCTTTTCTCAACACAGTTGGTTAGTCACAACACTGGAATTTCCTTCCAAGTCATAAGAAATAGAACGTAGCGATTGAGTGATTTGTGATTGATTTGGGTCGTAATGTCGTAATGTTCAGGATTTCACTTTCTATCGTGGGTCTTGGCTGTGAGTCTGCAGCAGTGATTTAGTCATTGTCCATATATGAATCATCATCATTTAAGAAATTCAGTGAAGTTTTTAAATGCACGCCATATTGCTCATACTGAATTAAATAATAAATCATGAGTTACTACAGCAGTGAGGGACTCGCAGAGCGGGTGGAGTCCAGGGAAGAGGAGATCTGGATATGAGCCGTTCAGCTGTGTCTAGGGCAGTGTTGAGAGGAGCACTCGAAGTTGAGCTTTAATTAAAGGCAGCCTTTGTGTAGGACACAAGGCGTCCTCTGTCTGTCCACGTCCATGCTACACATTCTCTTCCTCCTGTCCTCTGCCCACATGGCCCAAAGACCAAAGGTTAGTGATGACTCAATAATGGATTGTTATGATGGGGGCCCAGTCTGACCTCTCTCTCCCCCTCTCTCTCCCTCTCCCTCTCTCTCTCTCTCTCTCTCTCTCTCTCTCTCTCTCTCTCTCTCTCTCTCTCTCCCCCATCTCTCTCTCTCTCTCTCTCTCTCTCTCTCTCTCTCTCTCTCTCTCTCTCTGAGTCTTTGTATGTGTTTCTATGTGTTTGTGTGTGTGTTTATGATCTTGCTCCAGGCTACCAAACTACTAGGACAAAGGTCTTTGAAAAAACCTCACATCTCGAGAAATCTCAGGCAAGAGACTCATACATGGACATCCCAACAAGATATGAGAGGAGCCATACAGGAAATACACTATGCACTCCTGCTAGTAGCAAACACTGGTCAGTCTGGTACAGATTTCCCATTAGTCTTTCTTGTATCTTATTCCCCTGTTAAAGCATAACATGGTACTGGGCCAGATAGTTGCATGTGTGTTGTTAGCAAACATCCAAGCATATCCTAAACTCTCTTCAAGCTCACATAGACCCATCAAGCTCACATAGACCCATCAAGCTCACATAGACCCATCACGCTCACATAGACCCATCAAGCTCACATAGACCCATCAAGCTCACATAGACCCATCACGCTCACATAGTCTCTTCAAGCTCACATAGACCCATCACGCTCACATAGACCCATCACGCTCACATAGTCTCTTCGGGTGATACAGTAAGCCAAGCTGCCACGTTCTTTTCTTTTTGAATGACAGTATTTCACAAGAGCAGCTCACACACTGAGGACAAACCTCAAAACCCAAAATTATAGTTTCTGTTTTTTCGATAGAAAAAGTGCCTGAAAATGAAACTTGAGCAAGACTAGGGGGTTAGAACTCTAGCAGTTCTAGCCCTTACAGGTATATTAAGCTGTAGTCAAAGCCAGTGCTTTTGCAGCTAAAGTCATATCCTACATTTATGATGTGACCCAATTTTTAACATATTAAATTATTATTATGAAAATGATATTGTTTTATTTGATCAGTGATTCCTTCCCAAGAGTTTGCCTTCCATTCAGAATAATTCTATGACACAGAAGTGTCACACTTGATCACACCTGAGGCCTCTCTATTAAACCAGCATCGCAATGAAATGACAAAAGCGATTTAGAAAGTTCTGAGGACAGGAGGACAGGACGCGAGGAGAGGACACAAGTAGAGGACGCGAGGACAGGACACGAGGAGAGGACACAAGGAGAGGACGCGAGGGTCTGGAATCAAGGACCAGTGGGCGGAGTCTTGGCAGTTTAAACAGGGCTCAGATGAGAGAGGATTTCTATACTCGCAAGAGAAGATTTCTATAGCAAAAATATCACGTCCCAGGGTCTAAGAATTTATCCTTGAAAGCCCACCTTGTGTGAATAAAGCGTGATCTGCTTGAAACGCATATGGAGAACATGAATAATGTTAATAGAGATGTGAGAGAGGACCATGCCAAAGTGCATTTTGAACAGAAACCTTCTGGCGTGAGGGGGCAGACAAGAATCGTGTGTAAATTGTCCTGATTTTAGTACTGGATGAATAAACCAAGCTCCACTTTGGACAGGTCTGTGGAACCTTTGGTGAATCCTGGCTCTCAGTCATAATTCAATAATGCACCTGGAAATCGTTATTCAGTTGGTTTAGTTGTTTGGTTTGGCTTAGTACACTGAACTCAAAAGTGTGCAAAATTACAGAGATCCAGTCATTCCAGGTCTCATTTGGTCCGGTCGAGATATGTGAATACTGTGTTTTCACTGCGTCCCAGTCTCACTGGAGAGGGGATTAATCTTGTGTTGTTACGGGGAGTCACCTCATCACCTTCAATCTACCACCAGTGTCTTTTTGTTTAGACAGCTGTTTGTTTACACGAGTTTGTATATGTGCTTAAACCTATTGCTGTGTGTGTGTTTACATCAGACGGTGTGTGTTTGGGTGTAGAAGTGTGTATGTCTGTAGCCTGTCTGTCTGACCCTGACAGAACTAGTGTGACATGGGCTTGCCTGTTTGGGTGGGACAAATAGGTGGTAATAGGACATGTATGTAATTAAGAGTGTGTGTGTGTGTGTGTGTGTGTTTGAGGCTGGGTGACAAATGAGAAAGTGGGGGAGGGGGTGTATACTGGGGTGTATACTGGACTGAATAACAGAACTGTCCTTGAGTGACCATACAACAAATTAAATCAGTTTGTATAGTAATTATCATATTGATTAAATATAGTGATCAAAATGCAAAACAAAAGCATCAGAATTTCATATAATAATTATTACAGGCGGTGTAAATGTTCTAAGTAAGTATACCTTGTATCATAATTTTCATAAATCTAATGTACAATTCATGTTCATTTCATCCACATGTGTAGCCTCCATGATGACTTTATGGGTGAATGTCAGGATATCTGCTGACAGTGTGTTTATTTCCATATAACCACAGAAGTAGTGATCAAGTCTGTCCTGTAGATCCTGTAGGACACTGTAGATCCCATGTTGGCTTGGTTCTTGGACACTGTAGATCCCATGTTGGCTTGGTTCTTGGACACTGTAGATCCCGTTTCACCAGTGAATGTGTTTACTGAATCTTCCTTTGCTTTGATTGATGTGATTACTGTTAACGACAGCACAACAGAATGGCCCCTGCGACACACACATACACCACATCACAGTGTATTAGTGGCAGCCTGAGGGAACATTCCCAGAACATCACGAGCTCCTGCCTGAAGATGAGTCTTGGTTTACCAATGTTGCTAATGCCTGGTTTACCAATGTTGCTAATGCCTGGTTTACCATTGGGGCTAATGCCTGGTTTACCATTGGGGCTAATGCCTGGTTTACCAATGTTGCTAATGCCTGGTTTACCATTGGGGCTAATGCCTGGTTTACCAATGGGGCTAATGCCTGGTTTACCAATGGGGCTAATGCCTGGTTTACCAATGGGGCTAATGCCTGGTTTACCAATGGGGCTAATGCCTGGTTTACCAATGGGGCTAATGCCTGGTTTACCATTGGGGCTAATGCCGTATCCCAGCAGAGCACAGGCTCCGTGTAACGCCCTTGGTCTTTAGATTTTCATCGCGTTGACGTTTGAGGAAAGCAGACGCGGACAGTGCTGAGTTCTGAGAGGGAGCATCGACACATCCAACCTTCACGTGTGATTCAGCGTGTGATTCTCTGTGTGATTCTGATTCCATTACAGGAGTCTGAGAGCAGTGGCACCTGGATGAAGAAGAGGAAGACCGAGAAGAGGTGCAGAGACGCTGCAGAGGTTCACCATCCTGCCAGAGATTCACCATCCTGCAGCTCACCATGTCTGCGATCTCGATGGGAAATTGCAGTTCGAACAATGGTCCCTCTGTGCAGGTGTGTCACGGTCTCTCATTATCTTATTATGATCATTATCTTGGCTGCAGCTGAGCCAGATGAGTGTGGCTGTAACGTGGCTGTGAGCCCAGCGTCCTTGTGTGTTCTGGACGGCTCTGTCCTGTCTCAGGAACCTCGTCTAAAGCACAACCACAATCTAGTTTACTCAGGTATGTGCTAAATATGGCCTTGGAGTAAGGAGGTTTCTGTTTAGCATCTGTGTGGCCTGTAATTTGGTAAACTGACTTGAAATGCTGTTTTGTGCTGAAAATGCAATGAATGCATCATAAGACATCGTTCAGTCAGACGCACGGCCGAGCTACCTGCCTCTGTTCACAGCAGCATTCAGTTATTTTGTGCATCTTGTGACATTTTTCTTGTGACAACTGTTGTGCAGGCTAGATTTTTACATTTTGTAATCCCTTATTAATCTATCACAGGGAATTAACCATCAAACATGCAAAAAATAGGATTAAATGTTCCACATTAGGACCTGTTCCATTATGCTGGTGTCCCTATGGGCTGCATAAGTGCTGGTTTAAGATGTGTCAGCATTCAGAATCTTGGCTGCAGACATTTTGAGTTAACGCAACCCAGATCTTTAGCATGTCCCACGGTGCCAGTCGCCTGCCCCTCTGATCGCTTGTCCAAAGGTGACATAAGGGCTGGAGCAGGCTGACGTGTGTGTTTGCACACGCGTGTGTGTTGTGGGGAAGGGCTTGTATAGTGTAGCATGCCCTCAGGACTGCGATCATGTCTTCCTCCTGTTATTTCATGTCGTATTACTCCAATCAAATGGGAAAGAGGAGAGTGTTGAGCCAACAATTGGGGCCTCGCTGTGGATTTCAGAACTCCTTGGGGGTGGAGAGGAAGGTGGAGAGGAGGGTGGAGTGGAGGGGATTCCTGCCTCTCCCACCAAAATAAACATGCGCGCACACTCGTTCAGCTCTGTGAGGTTTCTCTCATCACACATGCTCAGCAGGGCTCTGTCAGTGAGAGTATTCCTCTTACACTTAATAACAGCCCCACGTTGCAGATAAACGCAGAGGAACGAAGCTATGCGCAAGCAGCCCAGTGCGTGTGCTGCCCCTTGCGTGTGCTGCCCCTTGCGTGTGCTGCCCCTTGCGTGTGCTGCCCCTTGTGTGTGCTGCCCCTTGTGTGTGCTGCCCCTTGCGTGTGCTGCCCCTTGCGTGTGCTGCCCCTTGCGTGTGCTGCTCCTTGCGTGTGCTGGCCGTCGCGTGTGCTGGCCGTCGCGTGTGCTGGCCGTCGCGTGTGCTGGCCGTCGCGTGTGCTGGCCGTCGCGTGTGCTGCCCCTTGCGTGTGCTGCCCCTTGCGTTGCGTGCAGCCCGTCGCGTGTGCAGCCCGTCGCGTGTGCAGCCCGTCGCGTGTGCTGCTCCTTGCGTGTGCTGCTCCCCGCGTGTGCTGCCCGTCGCGTGTGCTGCCCGTCGCGTGTGCAGCCCGGCGCGTGTGTGCTGCCCGTCGCGTGTGCTGCCCGTCGCGTGTGCTGCCCGTCGCGTGTGCAGCCCGGCGCGTGTGCTGCCCGTCGCGTGTGCTGCCCGTCGCGCTGCCCCTGCTGTATTTGAAGAGTGATGGTTTGTCTTGAACTTCGGCTCACTGCATTTTAAATGAAGCGATAAATATGGTGTTAAACTGTAGGACAACAGCTTTCATTCGAGGGTATTTACCTGTTATTACTGTCCTTGAAACCATATTCAGTTTGTTAGTCAGTTGCCATTGTGTTGTGAGTATAATAGATGAAGCAGAGAGACCAACAGGTGTGGAGGTGATTCTGGACGTCAAGTTGGCGTCTGATGTCTGGTGCTGCAGCTCATCAGGAGTGTGTGTGTGTGTGTGTGTGTGTGTGTGTGTGTGTGTGTGTGTGTGTGTGTGTGTGTGCGTGTGTGTGTGCGTGTGTGTGTGCGTGTGTGTGTGTGTGTGTGTGTGTGTGTGTGTGTGTGTGTGTGTGTGTGTGTGTGTGTGTGTGTGTGTGTGTGTGTGTGTGTGTGTGCGTGTGTGTGTGCGTGCATGTGACGGAAGACATTACCCCATAATGCGTAATACCTGAAGTAATATATAACTCTGTTTCTCTCTGCAAATTAGACTCATGTGAACTAGTTTACTGAGTTAAAGCTTGTATTAAGATGCAGTCCATGCACAGGAAACTACAAGTCACTCTTGCTCTTGATACAAATGTGTTGCCTAGAGTGAAGTTATGTGAATATGTGTCAAAGTGAAAACTTCAGGTCCCATTTCTTCCCATTCGCTGAGTCCCTGAATGTCCGGCAGATGAGGGCCGGCCTGGTGTCCACAGTTCTGGGCCTCTGGGCCGATCCCTGCCAGCATCTGCCCTTACAGGGTCCTGGCCCACAGCCCAGCGAACCATCGCCTGTGCTTGCAGAGGCCAATCACGGAGGAGAAATGATTCGCAGGGAATTACACATGATGGAATGCTTAAGCAACAGCAAGAGAAACGCCCAGCTGTATAAATCATCATTTACCTCCTCATGTATTCTGCTAGTCCCACTCTAGGGCACCAGGCCATTAGCATGAGAAATGCAATTTTCCTACTAACAAGGCCTAAAATTAGAACGTGAACCAACTGACTCGTGCGTGAGGTAAAATTGGTCTCTCAGAACTGCGGGCGGCTTTGTTTCCGAACTCAAACCTTTGTTGTCATCGAGGCGTCATTATTTCCTTTCACCTCTAATTAATTAGTGTGACCCCTAAGCACAAATTGCTTGCAGTTGTTTACATGTCAGATCGTTAGCAAAGTAATGTGGAAGAATCCTGACCTATGGAAAGATTGTCATAAATAAATACGTCTTAGATGTCTTAGAGCCACAACTTCGTCACCGTGCTCCTAGTAAAAAATCATTAATGTTCTCAGTTTTACCGAGCATACAGCTATTAGATTAATAGGAGTTGTATACATGACATTTTTAAGGGTGCCTTGTTTACAAAGCACCCTTACCATCATGCGCCCTTCCAGTGGAACGAACTTTGACCTGACATAGTTTGGGCGTGTCTGAAGACAGAGCCAGGTCTCCCACTATAGCCAGTAGGGTGGGCTTTTCAGCGTACCCTTACAGTGCGTAATGGAAGACAGCTGCTTACATCCTGGTTTCACTTAGAAGTACCCAATAACTGAACCCATGGCCTCTGTGACAACCAGCTCAATCTCAACGAGGGAGATACTGGTTGCTTGTTTTCTCTGGAGACGAGCACTGGTACACCAACGGCGGTTTCATTCACCCGACTTCAATTACCCACCGTCACTGGCCAATCGGGGGCCTCGGTGAAGTCTCGCCCACCGAGCTCCTCCCCTCCACAGCTGAACCCATGGCCGGCCCTTGGCCCTGCAGACACCAACACCAGGCAGGGCTGGGGAAAGGCGAGCCCCTGCTGACGTGGGCTGCTAATTGCAACATTGTGCAGCGAACAGTGAAGACGTAAACCCCCTGGAAGGCTTGGAGCAGGCTGGGCGGTCCTTCTTCTGGAGTGGCCTGGCCTTGTCACTGTGCAGAGACTTTCAGAGGAAGTCATTGCTTAGCACTGGTTATTTATCTTTCTTCTGGGGTTATAAATCGTATTGTTCCCGCACTGACACGTGAAACTGGAAAAGTAAAGGACATACGTCCTGTTTCAGTGTTTGTGGATTCGCTGAAGATGGCTGTGCGGTAGTGTGGCGAGCTGTATGTTTTACTTGCTGGTTTTATGTAGTGCATATGCTTTATTTTTGTATGTGTATGTATCAGTAAGAAGGTGTGTGTGTGTGTGTGTGTGTGTGTGTAATCCCTGTGAACCTGACTATGGCAGGAAGTTCACACTGCTCTGGCTATCAGAGCGGAACATGCATGTTTGTCTAAATCTCCAGCCCTGATCTTGATTTCCAAGCAGTGTCACCGCACAATGGAAATACAGTGTAGTCATGTTAGCTTCTCCTGCCTGGCATCTGTGATCAGGGAGCTTCAGAGACTCGGACATGTCAGCGAGTTTTGATTTGTTCTCAGTGAGGTTTTCACAGCACATCTGTTAATTAGGTAGTACGAGAACGTCTGTTGTACTGGCATTCCTATTAGAGGTCTTTAAAAGTCTTTTGCTTTAAAATCTGATTCTTTACATGACATTGTTATAGCCACAACAGTGTCTCATAAGAGAAAAAAAACCCAGTACTGTTTAAGTTTATTAGACTAGGACATTCAGCTTTCTGTTTGTCCTTGGTGTCTACCCAGAGTGAGGTCGCGCTTACAGCTTGTTGCCAGTATGGCAGAGTAGCATCACTCCATAAACTGTGACAGAAGCAATAGTGAATTCCCACAGGGCTTCTGCACGAAACGCAGAGCACAGACGGCACTGAACACGCAATGAACAAGCACAGACAGAATGAAACAAGCACTGAACAGGCACTGAACACACTGCACAAACGCTGAATGAGCACTGCACAAACACTGAAATAGCACTGCACAAGCACTGAACAGGTGCTTATGAAATAAATAAAGAGCTGCTTATCAAACACTTAAGTGCACAACAATCACTGCAGAAACACAGAACAAGCACAGAAGCCCGCAGCACAGAATAAACACCTGGGAAGGCTGTCCACGAGGTTTCGAAGTGTGTTCATGGGGATTTCTGACCATTCTTCCAGAAGCGCGTTTGTGAGGTCACATACTGATGTTGGACGAGAAGGCCTGGCTCTCAGTCTCCGCTCTAATTCATCCCAAAGGGTGTTCTGTCGGGTTGAGGTCAGGACTCTGTGCAGGCCAGTCAAGTTCATCCACACCAGACTCTGCCATCCATGTATTTATGGACCTTGCTTTGTGCAACAGTCATGTTGGAAGAGGAAGGGGTCAGCGCCAAACTGGTCCCACAAAGTTGGGATCATGGAATTGTCCAAATTGTCTTGGTATGCTGAAGCATTCAGAGTTCCTTTCACTGGATCTAAGGGGCCAAGCCCAGCTCCTGAAAAACAACCCCGGTCACAACCGACCCGTTAACATAAGAGATAGTAACGGAAAGCTAACACAAGAGGAAGGATATACACAGACACACACACATACATGCCCCATGTCCTGTTGAGTCCCTTACCCATATTTCACTCACATATAGCACATAGACACACATTGTAATCCCCCACCCCACCACCCACCCCTTCTCTCTCTCTCTCTCTCTCTCTCTCTTCTTTTTCTCTCTCTCTCTGGACCCATTGGTGTGTTTTTCATTCCAGAGTTACGACTCTTCGGCATGGCCGGCCTTCCTGCCCAACCTCGTCATCCTCTAGCTGATCCCTATCAGAGCTGAGCTTCCATGCTTCTGTGCTAATGCTCGCGCAGCTAGCACGACCCTGTTCTGCCCCCTCTGCTTCAACAGCGTCTTATCCATCCTCCCACACTCCAGAAGATCCGAGCCCTTCAGCATACGGTCGCTCTAACGAGTGTAGCAGAGGGGCTCTTGAACGCTAAAAGCTCCGTGGATGAGCACGATTGTGTCAGGAACCAGAGCTTGTGCCTTCGCTATTTCGAGCCCCAGCTGGAAGTTCAACCACAACCATTGCGTCCCTTGGAGCCTCATGACTGAAGACCCCTTGTCCTGGCGGCGGCGCTACCTCCAGCAGGGTGCTTCAGCTTCTCCCAGAGCAGGAGCTCAGGGTTGGGTTTCACACGCAGCAAGCCTGGGGTTCAGAAGCATACCTCTGGAGCCCCAGAGGCAGTAGGGGTTTGGGTTGGGAGGGGGGTGTAGGGGGATGTATATCAGGGCCAAGAATTGTGATGATAGCTTCTTCTGGCTAAAAGCTCTTCGAGGAAAACATGATTCAGTCTTACTGTAAGTGGATCTTGACCTTTTTAGCCTTGGAGATTTGATGCTAGTGCGAAACACAAGAGGAATGTTTTGGTCTGTGTGTTATCTGTGTGCATCTGTGTGTTATCTGGGAGCATCTGTGTGTTATCTGGGAGCATCTGTGTGTTATCTGTGTGCATCTGTGTGTTATCTGTGTGCATCTGTGTGTTATCTGTGTGTTATCTGTGTGCATCTGTGTGTTATCTGGGAGCATCTGTGTGTTATCTGCATCTGTGTGTTATCTGGGAGCATCTGTGTGTTATCTGGGAGCATCTGTGTGTTATCTGGGAGCATCTGTGTGTTATCTGTGTGCATCTGTGTGTTATCTGGGAGCATCTGTGTGTTATCTGGGTGCATCTGTGTGTTATCTGTGTGTGTGTGTTATCTGGGAGCATCTGTGTGTTATCTGTGCATCTGTGTGTTATCTGGGAGCATCTGTGTGTTATCTGTGTGCATCTGTGTGTTATCTGTGTGCATCTGTGTGTTATCTGTGTGCATCTGTGTGTTATCTGGGAGCATCTGTGTGTTATCTGTGTGCATCTGTGTGTTATCTGTGTGTTATCTGTGTGCATCTGTGTGTTATCTGTGTGTTATCTGTGTGTTATCTGTGTGTTATCTGTGTGCATCTGTGTGTTATCTGTGTGCATCTGTGTGTTATCTGTGTGCATCTTTAGTCAGGATTTAGGACGTCCCAGCTGGACCTGAAGACACATTTCCTCCATTTTGCAGTCCTATGTTGTACAATACTGAATAGCTACTAAAAGTTTGATCAACGTGTAGTCTTTTCTAATTCAAACTGATAGTTAATAATATAGTCTCACTGTCTCAGAAGAAAGTTATACTGCCCATTATTCAGTCCCACTGAAGATTTCGAGATAGGCAGGGATGTCTAAAAAATAAATCCGATGTCCCTGGTGATGAACTGTCATGAAAAAATGTGATGAAACACAGATTAGAGGAATAACACGAAATAGCACATGATTGTTGACAGAGGATTTTACCCTTTGTAACTCTGGAGATGAATAGTTAATGTGTCAGGCTTTTTGCTTTCTGTGTCCCTGTTCTAAACACATCTGCTCCGGGACAGGATTCAGATCATACCAGCACACTCCAGAGGGTTATTTCTCAGCATCGCACAACAAATGTGTAATAGTTCATCAAAGCTGAGCTGATGGAACGTAAGCCTCACATTTCATGCTCACTGAGTACATACAGGCTGACACAGCGCAGAGGAGCTGGAGTAGATGGTGCAGAGAGAACCAGAGCAAGAAGACACCTCCACACCTGTCACATGTCTTCCGTCAGCGTTCCTGATTGGACGCTGCATCGTGCTTCTGGCCAACCTCTTTGTGAACCCTGAGAGGTGCGCATGCTGGCTGCCGGTGATGAACCTGCTCGGAAATGCTTTGTGCGCTAAGGGGAGATTTAGAAAATGACAGCATGGAACAGTTTGTGCCCAGGGTGAGGGGCGGAGTGGGGGTGTTGTGGGGTGTTGTGGGGGTGTTGTGGGGTGTTGTGGGGGTGTTGTGGGGGGGGGTGTTGTGGGGTGGAGTGGGGGTGTTGTGGGGCGGAGTGGGGGTGTTGTGGGGCGGAGTGGGGGTGTTGTGGGGGTGTTGTGGGGTGGAGTGGGGGGTGTTGTGGGGTGGAGTGGGGGTGTTGTGGGGTGGAGTGGGGGTGTTGTGGGGGTGGAGTGGGGGTGGGTGGGGGGTGTTGTGGGGTGGAGTGTGGGGTGTTGTGGGGTGGAGTGGGGGTGTTGTGGGGCGGAGTGGGGGGTGTTGTGGGGGTGTTGTGGGGTGGAGGGGGGGGGTGTTGTGGGGTGGAGGGGGGGGTGTTGTGGGGGTGTTGTGGGGGTGTTGTGGGGGTGTTGTGGGGCGGAGGGGGGGTGTGGGTGGGGGGGGTGTTGTGGGGGTGTTGTGGGGTGGGGTGGGGGGGGTGTTGTGGGGTGGGGGGGGGTGTTGTGGGGGGAGGGTGTGGGGGGGGGGGGGTGTTGTGGGGTGGAGTGGGGGTGTTGTGGGGTGGAGTGGGGGTGTTGTGGGGTGGAGTGGGGGTGTTGTGGGGGTGTTGTGGGGTGGAGTGGGGGGGTTGTGTGGGGGGGGGGGGGGGGGGTGTTGTGGGGCGGAGTGGGGTGTTGTGGGGTGGAGTTGTGGGGGTGTTGTGGGGTGGAGTGGGGGTGTTGTGGGGCGGAGTGGGGGTGTTGTGGGGGTGTTGTGGGGTGGAGTGGGGGTGTTGTGGGGGGTGTTGTGGGGTGGGGGTGGGGGGGGGTGTTGTGGGGTGGAGGGGGGGGGGTGTTGGGGGGGTGGTGGGGGGTGTTGTGGGGGTGTTGTGGGGCGGAGTGGGGGTGTTGTGGGGGTGTTGTGGGGCGGAGTGGGGGTGTTGTGGGGGTGTTGTGGGGTGGAGGGGGGGTGTTGTGGGGGGTGGGGGGTGGGGGGGGGGTGGGGGGGGGTGTTGTGGGGGGTGTTGTGGGGGGTGGGGGTGTTGTGGGGGCGGTGTGGGGTGTTGTGGGGGTGTTGTGGGGTGGAGTGGGGGTGTTGTGGGGTGGAGTGGGGGTGTTGTGGGGGTGTTGTGGGGGTGTTGTGGGGCGGAGTGGGGGTGTTGTGGGGGTCTGGCTCAGGGTGCAATCTTTGGGAACTTTTAGTGGTGAGAGATGGAAGAGAAAAAATTAATAGGAACATAGGAAGTGAAGGTGAAGGTCAAGAAGGTCAGGGTTAGAGTTTAGGATTAGAGCACCTTTTAGCATATATTATTGTGTGTGATTATTCCAAAATGGCTTCTGTTTGGTAGTGTTTGAGCAGTGGTCCTAATATTAGCTCATGAACCAGCTGTTCGTTTCTCTCACGCAGGCTGGTCGGACGTCTTTGGAGAGCCAACTGTTCCTCTCACAGTTCCTAATCACACATCTCCAGCTCGATTATTGAGGACTGGACCAGATTTGTCATGGTTCTCAAGTGTCTTGGACTTCACGTGTTGTGGAAAAAGTACGAGCATTTAACAGAGCTTAATGCAACAGGTTGGAAATGTTGACTAATGTTGACGGCACAGCAGACGCAGGGAGAACCGTTTATACACAAAGTACCCAGCGCATCTCTGACCTTGGAGAGGCTGGACGTCCCAGTATTTAAAATGAGTCATAAACCTGTGCTGTAAGAAGTGGAGTGAGTCGAGAGGATGTTTACGTAAAGAGGAAAAAAAAAGTCTCATGTAATTAAATAACGCATTTTACAACGCACTGCTCCACTTTGCGATCCGCACATGTGAACAAACCGTGGAGGTTTTGCTGGCAAGAGGCTGCGTGGTGTAATTCTGTAGCCTGTAGTCCTCTTACACCTTGGAGGAGCTGTGAATCAAGACATGCTAGACGCCCTGTGATCAAATCGGGGTTAAATGGGGTTTGGAAACTGTTGCTTGAATAAGTGGGGCAGGTGGAATTGCCCTGTTTGGTCTGGATGTACTTCAGAGTGGAAGGTGAGACGATGGATTTGGCTGGTTGAAGGGAGGGAAGTTGCTAACTGTGTTTACCCTGTAGTGTTCTGTGTGTTCCTCACAGCACTGACCTGTGAACAGCCTGTGCTCCCATTTCTCAGCCTGATCGTCAGCGTGATCAAAGTGCCCAAACGGAGAACAGAATCTAGAAAAAAACTTGTTGTTGCAATCAGATCCACATGCGTTCTGGAAACCAGTGAAGTGAAAAGCTTCAAATCAAGTCAAATTTATTTATGTTCGACAAAAGTTTGATTTGGTTAAG
Source organism: Brachyhypopomus occidentalis (assembly GCA_020368025.1). Lineage (NCBI taxonomy): Eukaryota > Metazoa > Chordata > Actinopteri > Gymnotiformes > Hypopomidae > Brachyhypopomus > Brachyhypopomus occidentalis. Next base: position 16,524,560 of record JAGXOD010000021.1, on the reverse strand, counting down.
CCATGGTACAAGTTATGAGTGCTGAAACCCAGTTGTGGTATGTTCTTAAGATCTTTCTGGAAGTACAACCAATTTATTGTCCAGATGTGCTGGCACAACTGGATGGAGTCTCCACAGTTCTCTCCCTGTTTTTCAGAGAGCATGCGACAGACACATGATCGTACACTGCTGCCATCCAATAAGGCTAACCAGCAAGATTTCCCCTGTATTTAGGTGATCTACGTTAGGAGAAAGTACTTCCTGCCAAAGAAACTGATGTGAGTTTGATAAGTAGAATGTATGAGGTAATATAAACTGCTCTGGAAATTAAATGCCCAGACTCTTATTCTGACATTGTGAAGTTATTCGAAAGAAAGTGTCATCATCTTTTACACATGTAAGGTTTCGCCTGTGAGATTTGTCATGTGCCTTGGACATCTGGTAGGTTTACGTGATTAGCTGTTGTCATCGGTTTGGCTAGCAGTAAACTTTGCTGATCACGTCTGATCTTGCACCAGTGGAAAAGTTGCCTGGTCTTGGGTTCTGCCTTGGGGACTGTTCATGGTGCAATTCATGGTGCAATTCATGGTGCAATTCATGGTGCTATTCATGGTGCTATACATGGTGCTATTCATGGTGCTTTAATTTTCTTCAGTACTCTTGGTATATTTCCCTAATCATAAAACAAATGACTACAAATTGCCTTGACCCATAATATAGTAATTTGATCACCGCTGTATTTCATAGTGTTATTCAGACCATTGTTATTTACACTGTACATATTATTACCTCCAAGCAACATATTGTCCCAGGGGCTTCATTGTGGGGCCCCCAACATTACATCAGTATTTACTTTCAAAACTGAGTTTCCTTCTCCTCCAGTTCAGCATGTCACCTTTGGATCGGGTTAGTGTACAAACACCCTATTCTCTTATGTAATTCCAATCAGTCTGTGACTAAAAAAGCACAACGTCAAATCTGCATTTGCTCAACATAATGACCCCTCTCAGGTTTCCACTGCTACTGTCATATTCCTGAAGAGATGAAGAGGCGTCTGGTTAATGCCAGAGAGCCGATGTATGACGGAGCTGCGTTAGCTAGGCACATGGCCCCTCTGGGCCCCCTTAGGAAGAAAGTACCACGCATCCTGTGTCCAAGGAGACAGGCCAGCAGACCCTGATGAAAGTGCACGTCTAACACAAACCGAAGCGCCTCTCAGAGGGTCTGATCACTTTAGTGGTTTGGTATAAAGGAGAATGCTGAAGAGGAAAGGCAGGCTTGCGCACGCATGCGCACACACACACACACACATACACACGCACAAACACCCACAGGCACATACGCACACAGGCACATATGCACACAAGCAGAATGACATTCGGAATCTGTACAACAGTATGGCTACATCTGGCAAGCACATGGTAGAGTGGAGGGAGAATTAAAGAGGACACTGTGGCTTACACACACACACACACACACACACACACAGGCGCATGCACAAATTGTCGTTTGGAAATCCAGCATGGTTATGGTTTCATAATTTCTCTTCCTAAACCAAACCGTGTGTGTGTGTGTGTGTGTGTGTGTGTGTGTGTGTGTGTGTGTGTTTAGTTGTGGGAGGCAGGAAAAGTGAGATGGGAGGGTGTCACTGTCTCTTAGGTGCTGGCAGGTTGCTACATATTTTTCTGTGAGGGTTGATGTGATGATGGGCTGATGTGATGATGACGTTGGGTCATAAAATATTATCAGTATAAAATAAATAAAACATTTTCAGTGAAAAGGATAATCTCTGCCTCAACCTCACCTGTCATTTAGTGACCACATATTCTTTCCTCTTTGGGCTGACAGGTCTCTCTGTCTCTGCCCTTTTCTATAGCTGTCGTCATTGTATAGACTGTGGTCTCTGTATAGACTGTGGTCACTGTATAGACTGTGGTCTCTGTATAGATTGTGGTCACTGAGCCTCTCTGTGGTTAGGATCTGTGTCTGACGTTGCATCTCTGACAGTAAGGAGACAATCTGCCAGTTCACACTCTATGTTTATGGCCCAATAACATTTTAATTTACTTTGAGTTTTAGTTTCACAGTCCCAGTGTTCCAAATATTTCTTTTTACTTTGTTTTATAATCTGATGTAGTTTTAGGTTGGGTGGTAAAGCAGTGCGGATGGGAGACTGGTCTGTTTTAGTAGTTATCATGGGGTTATTGAGCCTCAGAACAGGCTGACTAAGAAGACTCTTGTTAGGGTTCAGTTCTTGGGTCTGTAGTGCCTTAAAATGCAGTGTTACTCTGGAACTGGTCTTTAAATGCTGTGCGGGACAGGGCCCAAGGCTCAGGACAGGGCCCCCAGGCACAGGACAGGCCCCCAGGCTCAGGACAGGGCCCGGAGCTCAGGACAGGACCCAGAGCTCAGGACAGGCCTCCAGGCTCAGGACAGGGCCCCAAGCTCAGGACAGGGCCCAAGGCTCAGGACAGGTCCCCAGGCTCAGGACAGGCCCCCAGGCTCAGGATAGGACCCAGAGCTCAGGACAGGCCTCCAGGCTCAGGACAGGACCCAGAGCTCAGGACAGGCCCCCAAGCTCAGGACAGGGCCCAAGGCTCAGGACAGGCCCCCAGGCTCAGGACAGGTCCCCAGGCTCAGGACAGGACCCAGAGCTCAGGACAGGCCCCCAGAGCTCAGGACAGGCCCCCAGGCTCAGGACAGGCCCCAGGCTCAGGACAGGCCCCCAGGCTCAAGACAGGCCCCCAGGCTCAGGACAGGGCCCCAGGCTCAGGACAGGCCCCCTGAGCTCAGGACAGGCCCCTGAGCTCAGGACAGGGCCCTGACACACTACGGGTCTCTCTTCCACCTTGCCCCCACTTCCTGCTTTTATATCCTTATGGCTGTTGTTTCAGACCATCCGTCTGTTCATCCTCCCACTGGAGTGGACTTGCTATGATGGCTGGGGTCATGTAACAGTCTGACCAGTATAGGTAGTGTGGTGTGTGTGTGTGTGTGTGTGTGTGTGTGTGAGAAGTGTGTTAAGTGAGCTGTTTCACTGCCCGGCCTCCTGTGGTTCACTGCTCTAGAAAGGGAAATGGCTGCTTTTATCCGTCCCTTTGAAGTGTCTCCATCTGCCAACTTCACAAACGTTGCCCACCATTGTCTACTGCCAACTGCCTACTATTATCTACCGTGACACTCTCACACGAGCCATTGATGGGCATTGCTTGCCCATAGGAAAAAACGAATCAAGTTGCGTCAGTTCTGAGATTTTGTGCTCGCTGGTAGGATATATTTTCTCAGACCTGCGCGCTTGTGTTACAGAAGAGAGTAAAGGTTGTTACAGTGTGTCTGTGCCAGGGGTGGTGTGGTTATTTCTGGCTGTTAGGTGGAGGACTGGGGTGAAGTCTGAGATCTGCACTCCAGAACGGAGCTCCTGTGCCAGGCAGAGAGGGACGGGACCACCCTCCCCTCCTCCAGGCTCCCTCCGTCCTGGGCGTCTCCCATTAGCGAGGCTGCTGTGAAGTCTCTCCAGCTCGGGATGACAGAGTGCAGAGTGAGGCTCTCAGCAGAGGGAGGGAGATGGGAGATAAGTGACAAAGAACAGCCAATGGGCAGGGGGGGGGAGGGCAGGGTGAGAGAGAAGATCAACTCGAAGTACATAGAGAAACGTAATAAATAAGAAACGTACAAAACTGGGATTTATACGTGAAGACATGCGTCAGCGAGAGGTTCATAGAAGAGCCTTTCTGGTTTAGCATGAACATGGAATGAGGAAAATTACGCCCAAGTAAACATACTAAAACTGTACTAAGCAGAGAACGTGGATAGTCATAAGATGCCCCTAACCTGCTCTCGGTTTTGGGGGTGCGAGAGGGGTGGGAATGACCCTGTCACCACCAGCGACTGGTGGGGTGGCCACTGCCAAGGGCAACATTAGGTCATACTGTACATGGTGCAGAATCACACCCATGTATCACGTTGTGCAGCTCGGATTACATGCACAATGACACAGCTTTCTGCATTCTCCCTCCTCCGTTCTGTTTCGGACTTTGGCATGACCGTAGTCACGACTGTACTAATGACCATATTCATGACCGTAGTCACGACTGTACTAATGACCATATTCATGACCGTAGAACTAATGACCATATTCATGACCGTAGTCACGACTGTACTAATGACCATATTCATGACCGTAGTACTAATGACCATATTCATGACCGTAGTCACGACTGTACTAATGACCATATTCATGACCGTAGTACTAATGACCATATTCATGACCGTAGTCTAATGACCATATTCATGACTGTACTAATGACCATATTCATGACCGTAGTACTAATGACCATATTCATGACCGTAGTACTAATGACCATATTCATGACTGTAGTCACGACCGTACTAATGACCATATTCATGACCGTAGACCATATTCATGACCGTACTGTACTAATGACCATATTCATGACCGTAGTATTCATGACCGTACTATTCATGACCGTGACCATATTCATGACCGTAGTCACTACTAATGACCATATTCATGACCGTTCACCGTAATGACCATATTCATGACCGTAGAACTAATGACCATATTCATGACCGTAGTACGACGTACTAATGACCATATTCATGACCGTAGTCACGCCCGTACTAATGACCATATTCATGACCGTAGTCACGACCGTACTAATGACCATATTCATGACCGTAGTCACGACCGTACTAATGACCATATTCATGACCGTAGTCACGCCCGTACTAATGACCATATTCATGACCGTAGTCACGCCCGTGACCGTAGTCACGCCCGCATTAATGACCATATTCATGACCATATTCATGACCATATTCATGACCGTAGTACTAATGACCATATTCATGACCGTAGTCACGACTGTACTAATGACCATATTCATGACCGTAGTCACGACTGTACTAATGACCATATTCATGACCGTAGTACTAATGACCATATTCATGACCGTAGTCACGATACTAATGATCATATTCATGACCGTAGTCACGCCCGCACTAATGACCATATTCATGACCGTGAGTACGCCTGCATTTCAATGACCATATTCATGACCGTAGTCACGCCCGCACCATATTCATGAATGCCCATATTCATGACCGTAGTCACGCCCGTACTAATGACCATATTCATGACCGTAGTCACGCCCGTACTAATGACCATATTCATGACCGTAGTCACGCCTGTATGATGACCATATTCATGACCGTCACCGTACCAATGACCGTACTAATGACCATATTCATGACCGTAGTCCGGCCGTACTAATGACCATATTCATGACCGTAGTAACGACCGTACTAATGACCATATTCATGACCATAGTCACGCCTGTACTAATGACTATATTCATGACCGTACCCATGACCGTACCCATGACCGTACCCATGGCCGTACTAATGACCGTACCCATGACCGTACTAATGACCGTACCCATGTATCCGTACCCATGACCGTACTAATGACCGTACCCATGACCGTACCCATGACCGTACCCATGACCGTACCCATGACCGTACCCATGACTGTACCCATGAATGACTGTACCCATGACCGTACCCATGACCGTACCCATACTAATGACCGCACCCATGACCGCATGTGTACTAATGACCGTACCCATGACTGTACCCATGACCGTACCCATGACTGTACTAATGACCGTACCCATGACTGTACCCATGACTGTACCCATGACCGTACCCGTGACTGTACTAATGACCGTACCCATGACCGTACCCGTGACTGTACTAATGACCGTACCCATGACTGTACCCATGACCGTACCCATGACTGTACCCATGACCGTACCCATGACCGTACCCATGACTGTACTAATGACCGTACCCATGACTGTACCCATGACTGTACCCATGACCGTACCCATGACTGTACTAATGACCGTACCCATGACTGTACCCATGACTGTACCCATGACTGTACTAATGACCGTACCCATGGCCGCACTAATGACTGTACTAATGATTGTACCCATGACTGTACTAATGACTGTACCCATGATCATATTCAAAAGACCCCCAGGGGGGGGAAGTTCTGTTTCTGGCCGCACCATTCGGACTTTGCTACAGGTTCAGGCAGCTGTGTCACATCTCCCACATTAGGTGCTGGATTGGGAACAGCTTGCGGTTTGCGCTCCAATGAAGCAATCACCTCGTAGCCTGTTATCATGCCGACTCTCGACCACCCTGTCTTTCTCCGGGGGCTTTGAAGTCACACGGCCTCACTACGCAGGAGGTGCTAGACCTTCCCAGTCAGAGACACTCATTTCATGTGCGAGTTATTAATGTTGGATCTGTGTTTAATCCCAGGGGATGCTCATGTTGTACAAACACATTTATGAGCTGCTTCAACATTTGCAAATATTAGCTTTGTTTCACGCAGGCTGGGAAATACTCTTTTATGCTCTCCTGGTAGGGGGCGCTGTCTTGTGCTCCAAACACCTGGTTTAGAGGGGTGTGGTTGGCATGACCGGGAGATGTTCACAGCCCAAAGACGGCGTTTCTCCTTTCTGAAGTGCTTTACTCTTACACCTGTCATTTGAAAAGCCCATATTGTTGAACATTTGAATTCAAGACTTCATATAGCTCTTATTTTTCTCATACTTGCGTGCTTTGTGTTACAGAAGAGAGTAAAAGTTGTTCTATCTGTGCCAGGGGTGGTGTGGTTATACCACTTGCATCAACAAACGTTCTTGACCCCATGTTAAAGTGGTGATGATAATAAAGATAAGTGCAATCAGACGATCCGACCCTGAATGCCAGCAGCTGGAGTCTAAGGACGAGCTTTCATGTGTATTATTCGTGTGTTTATTTGCAGGTGTTTTGACTAAATTGGAGAAATACAGACTAAACAGTTTATTCTCCAAACATGACTATTTACATCAATCCACCGTCTCAGCAAGCTGCACCTCACCATCAACACAAATACAGAGCTACAAACTGCCAGGCAGAACACAGGACAGTGAGCAGTACTGAATGTGAAAGCATAGTGACCAGGAGGTCAAGGACACCCCCACCTACCCCACCTACTCCACCTACTCCACCTACCCCACCTACTCCACCTACCCCACCTACTCCACCTACCCCACCTACCCCACCTACCCCACCTACTCCACCTACCCCACCTACCCCACCTACTCCACCTACTCCACCTAGCCCACCTACCCCACCTACTCCACCTACCCCACCTACTCCACCTACCCCACCTACCCCACCTACTCCACCTAGCCCACCTACCCCACCTACCCCACCTACTCCACCTAGCCCACCTACCCCACCTACTCCACCTACCCCACCTAGCCCACCTACCCCACCTAGCTCAGTCCCTAGCAGCTCAGAGAAGCACACACCTCTTTCCCGACACCTGGACAGGAGGAAGCAGTCAGCAACGTGCAGGTTATTTTCATAAATACTTTCATAAATAAACCTCCAGCCATCTATCTTCCTTTTATTTTTACATGAATCACATGTTACCTTATTAGTTATGAACCCAGTGCTTTTTGTTTGTGTAAGTTACGGAGGTTAGCAGGTTTGTGCTGGGATAGTGTCATTCACCCGGGAGAGAGGTGGAGATAGGAGAGAGGAGAGAGGAGAGGTGGAGAGGAGAGAGGGAGAGGTGGAGAGAGGAGAGGGGTAGGGAGGTGCAGTGTTTCTGCAGGGGTCTCCATGGTACAATTTGTTCCAAACAGTTTAAAACATGACACATTTTGTACAAGAAAATGTCAGACATGGCTTCTCTACCACTGCCTGCAATTGTATGATTGATAATAACCCTAAAAAGATGCCATACTGGGGAGGTAAACATCCAGTGAGATGTAGATTGGGCTATAGGTAAGAATATGGAGTGAGGGAGAGAAAGAAAAGACAGAGAGAGAGGTAGAGAGAGGTAGAGAGAGGGAGTGAGAGAGAGAGAGAGAGATAGAGGTGCAGATTAATGTAAGAAGATAATAAAAAAAGATGCATGGTGCTCAGAAAATAACAAGAGCATGCCAGAGGTCTGATAAGGGAAATCTGTGTGTGTGTGTGTGTGTGTGTGAGTAACCAAGCGTTGTATGACTGTGTAATGAAGGGGTGCATATGGGGGGTAAATGATGAAAGAGGGGGTAGAGGAGAGAGTTTCTTTATGAAAACCACATGTTTGCTGAATCTCCTGTATTGTTCACAACTCAAACCAGCTGGTTCACTCTTGGCTCATCCATCTAAATAAACATTCCTGGCTCGGCCTGGCGCACTGAGGGACCTGTTCTTCATTAGGATCCCTCCTCTCTTTCACTCCTCTGTCAAGCATTGCTTCAAACGTGACACACGCAGAAAATGAAAAAAAGTCTTGCTTTGCACAACGCTTAAGAGCTTCATCACACCTCCGTGCCATCCACCTTTATTTTGGAGGCAGGCAGATACACCAGGGCTGTTTGGGGGTCAGCGGAGTACAGATGTTTGGCGAAATTGTATTAGAACGAACGATAACAAAGATGCATGTATACACTGGCCCAGGTTCAGAAGTTCCAGAGATCGCTCTTGGAGAAGGTGTAAGCTGAAGAAGTACGTCAGATCTTTCAGATCCGAGTCCTCACAATGTAAACATCACCTTGGCCTGCAGGCACGTGCGCAGGGCCTCGGTTACACGCCGGAGCAATCCTGCATCACATGACTCCGTAGGACGATACAATCCTGCATCACATGACTCCGTAGGACGACACAATCCTGCATCACATGACTCCGTAGGACGATACAATCCTGCATCACATGACTCCGTAGGACGACACAATCCTGCATCACATGACTCCGTAGGACGACACAATCCTGCATCACATGACTCCGTAGGATTCCAGGTCGATTGATTCTTGCAATGAAATCACAAGCCAGGAAATCACATGAACAGCAGGTCAGTGCAAAGGTAGTCGGATCGGACCCTCGTAGTGCCAGAGGGGTCATTTCTGCGTGGAAATAGATCTGCTCACAGCCCAAGACCGATTCAGTCATGAGGCAGAACAGTGAGCTGGTCCGGGTCCACAGACAGACCTTATTGACGGTAACTGAAGTGTACTGTGGGTAGTGACGCCTACTCCTCGCTGCAGTGCTGATGGCGTTGGGTAGTGTTTCGGGCACCATGTGTGGTTGGACATTCGTGCGGCATTTATTGCCCCTGCAAGCTCGCAGTCCATTTGATGTTGCTTCCAAAGTCTACTTCACAAACAGAACTGTCTGCACCGGTAGTGATTTTCTAGCGTTACACAACTGGTGAGGTAATGTAGCAGGAACAGCCTGGATCCTCCAACTTTAATGGCGAATTAAAACAATGTTTGAATGGAGGTTCTTCCATGGCTGCAGTAATCCTCCATCCCTGTGTTGAATGCTTCCAAATGTTTTGGCCCGAAGCCGAGGGGAGTCTGAATGATCTCCCAGGTCAGGCGCTGTGAGGTTTCCCACAAAGTGGTGCCGTAGGCCACTGGATCGTAGCTGGTCAGTGTGAGCGGCAGCCATGATGACAGCTGGAGACCGCTGGGTGTGTCAGTCATTTATACGCTTCAACAAGAAGAGTGAGAATGAGAGTGAGAGATGGGGGATGAAGAGTGAGAGACAGAGAGGGGGGGTGTAGAGTGAGAGTGAGAGATGGGGGATGCAGAGTGAGAGACAGAGAGGGGGAGTGTAGAGAGAGAGATGGGGGATGCAGAGTGAGAGAAGAGTGAGACAGAGTGAGATGGGGTGCAGAGTGAGGTTGAGATATGGGGTGGAGAGTGAGAAGAGTTAGAGTGAGAGATGGGGGGGAGGGGTGAGTGCTCATCCAGTATAAATCCTTCTGCATGAAGGAAACAACCCAGAGTAGTGTGCAAGGGGGCGTGTAACCACTCCAGTGTTCCTGCTACAGTCCCAGGACGGATCACCATGTATTTGTGCAAAATCTCTTCTCCAGTTCAAACCCAATCTGCAGTCCATAAAGCTTATTGATACAATGCAAAGAACAATGTGTTCTGCCCCTGTTCCTTATCTGTGTTTGCCCTGGCATGTTTATTACCCCTATCAGGGAAACACAGACGTGAGGGAAATGATGACGGGTCATAAAACCTGTGCGCTCGTGTGGTAAAGGAGAGTAATTAGACTGATGAGATTTCCTCGTCTTGTCATCTCCCTTCATCACAATCCTTCTTCTTATTCTTCTCCTTCTTCTTTGCTCTTTTAAGCAAAACTCCTTCCTCCTTAGGAGGTCTGATGGTTAACTCCCAGCTGCGAGTATTTAAGGGTGCCACTTCTTTCGAAAACACAAAAAGACGTGCGTCTTTGCTCACCCATGCAAAAAGGAAGAGGTTTGTCATCATTTACTCGAATGAGAAACAAAACAAAACTCAAAACACAGAGGAATTCGTTAAACAGGCCAGTAAAATGTGTTCACGGCCTTTGAATCACCAAGGCCTTTTTTCTCAGACACTGAGAGCAATGAGCAATAATGGAATGTCTAATGAGGACATTCATGCCTCGGTCCTGGGTTCTGTCCTGTATAAAACAGCGACGAGACATTCCCATAAATGTCTTATTTGTCTTTGAGGGGGGAACAAACACGAAACTGCCTGTTCATGTTGTCTCAGTTTTGTACCGCGAGTCTTAATGTCCTGTGGTGTTTCTGCCACGCTGTGCAGTCCACACTGCCACGGTGGTCCGTCCTGAAGCTCCAATCACCAGCGTTTGATCACCATGCAGGATCACCAAGCCAGCAGGACGTTGTTCAGTTCGTACAGGTTACAGTGTCTTGTTGTTGACCTGAACGGAGCCTCCTGGGCAACTACATTTTCTAAGAGGAGGATATGATAAAGATGATATTTTTTTGCACTTTTAGCATTTTTTGTAGTTAAATGAATATGTTCAGTATCTCCGCATATCTGCAATATAGCTGCTGCTGAGGACTCCCAAACATGGGAACACTGGAATAGGTTTCAGTTCCAGGGAATCCACCAGTTTTCCAAAACAAATCCAGACTATTAGCTTGCAGCCAGTTCATCTGTGCTGGTGTTAATTTAAGAAGCAGGTTACGTGGACGAGTCCCAAAACGAACCTCTTTTTCCACCGAGAAGTTTGAAAACCCTCTTGCTTCACTTTCACCTTTTCCTACGGAATGTTTTCAAACCCTCAAACGCCAAAATCAACATGCGCTACGAGCACACCTCTTTAGAACAGGATCCCCCATATCCTGCCTGTGACCAGCACAGACGAGGCCAGGCCCCTGTGAACTAGGTGTGTGTGTGGGTGTGGGTGTGTGTGTGTGTGTGTGTGTGTGTGGGCATGCTGGTGTGGTTCAGCTGGCCGAGCCGCTGGAGGGTTCTACGTGCACGGGTCAGCAGGTGAAAGCAGGAGATGGAGCAGCGGGTGCAGACGGAGTCTCTCCACCCACACGGTTAGAGTCTCTCCACCCACACGGTGGCCCAGGCACTGCTTAGGCTGGGTCAGCAGGCACCAGGGGGAGCAAATGAGATGTGATTGACAAATGAATGAGAAATGACTGAGAAATACAATCAACCTGTGTTTTCATAGACCTGTTGAACAATACATTTAACTTTGATTAAACAAAGGCTACATTGCTATTTCTGTTTGGTATGATAACTGAGGTCTAACATGCACTAGAACACCTCAGAGATGTTCTTAGCTCTTTGGACCGAATCACAAACGATGCACACTGACCATTCTTACGTCACACAGTATTCATCGGCAAGCTTGTGCAAATGAACCATTCATGCTATTGCTGTGAGCAAGATGGCCAGGAAAGTTCATGAATTCCAGTCCCAAACCAGTTCCATTCAGAACCACACAGTTGTTCACTGGCCCCAGTGAGAGATGCAGGAGGGTCTGTGGTGGCTGTCATGGACAGAAACCCCAGCCTTGGTAACGGCATTACTAGTTAAGTGGCCAACAAGTATGTGTGGTTCAGCCATTGGTGCCACAACCCTCTGTCTGACCCATCCAGTACACCCACATGGCCGTGCTGGGAAAATGGTAGCAGGAAGTTGGACTTCTGACCCTTTGCATGAGATTTATTCCCACATAAAGATCTGGCGTTAAGGGGATCTTGCCCAGTTGGTCCTTCTCGGGTTTCGTTCGTGAGGGCCGTTGTGGTCACGTCGTTACCTGTCTCTCCCACTCTGGCGCTGTTTTACTGCCGCTCTGCTTACGCACTGACCGGCTTGCCAGACATCGTGCTCACACATCCCGGGGCCTCCAGATGTGGCCTCCGCTCTCTTCTTCTCTGCAGATCTGACATTTCCTCAGACGTGGCTTTTAACGTTGGCCATCGCGTCTCCTCATCTCCCCTGCGCTTGGCGGAGGCTGTTGCGTTCAACGTGGGGGAGGATCACCTGGGACACAGCGCCCAGAAGCTTAATCACAGCCGATCGAGCACCTTAACGAGGACCTTAATTAGATCTGCAGCTTCTGTAAGTACACGGGATGCTGGGTGAATCTGAATGACAAGGCTATGTGTGTATTCACATCCCTGCCACCTCAGTCTATAGTTCCAGGCTCTTACATATGACCAGCCTAATGCTCCCCCACACACACTGCTTGGGCTCCCCCCCAGTTAATGGTTACTAAATATAAGTCTTGCAGTGGAGTTCATACCAGGACATCATACCTGTGTTTATCATCGCTGATGTAAGAAAGCCTAATATCTCCATGAACTGAACTTTATAGGAGAAGGAAAAAAACGTTGTTTTTAACATCTGCCAGTAAATGTGATTTTATTTCAAGTCATTCTGAACCGTTTCTATTTATTCACACATGGTGAAATATCCCCACGTGTGTAAGCAGGCCGCTGATGTTTTGAAACGTTCTGATGAAATAAAAGCTGACAAAATAGATTTTCTTCAAGCTTTTCTTATGACGGTCATGCTGTATTTTAATGCTGCGTTTATGTCATGACTCAGAAATATGAACGGTTTAAAGATGATTCCAGCTTAACCTCCGTTTACTGGTACAGTGGCAAATCCTTCTCTACGTTTGCATGCCGTTGTGTGCAACCATTGAAACACTGCCTCTAGTGTTAGCTGTTCTGTATAGCATGAACGTTATAGTGTCTCAGGAGTGTTGTGTGTGTGTGTGTGTGTGTGTGTGTGTGTGTGTGTGTGAGTGTGTGTGTAGTGGGGACACTACAGGGGGACGCTCATGGGCTGGAGGAGGAACAGGAACAGCATCAGTGATTGTTTCACAATGTGATAATTGTATCTCCATTATAGATCCAAGATGACAATTTAATAACCCCTCTGTCTCTAATGTATCTGTCATGGGCGCTAAAGAAACACTGCACTCAGAGATTTGGCTAATACCCTATAACATCATGCGGCATGTATATTCATATTAATGTAACATATTCCTATTAATGTACCATGTTCATATCAAAGCGTATTACTATACAGGGTGTCTGTAGTGATGAATAGCTGTCCACTGTCTGGAAACAACCTATTATTTTATTAATTAATTATTTTTACCAATTATTTTTCACATTTGTTTCACATTTGAGCTTTTCTACAGTGTGGTAAGTGCGTTTTTTATGGACAACAAAAATCAGATACATGGGGGAATGAAAATGATTCATACAAAAAGGAGAAACCATTTTTCTGAACTGAAAAAGTAACTAAATGGATCTCAGCTGAGTTTGCTCATGCAAGAGAAAGAAAGTGTTCCTGGTCCTCTGGAGTCCTGTTGAGTTTTCTACAAAATACGCTTGTGTTTAACAAAATGTAACATGATCCATTTTGAGATACAGTTAACAAAACCATATTTTGGTGTAATGGCAGGTCACTTTCACACTTAAATCTGGTGCAGAAGAAAAGCTTTGCAGCATCTGAGCACAGAGTTTGTTTCATTGATATAATTTCAGATATATTTGTAGTTCCCAAATGGGTCCAGCAGGCCGACTAGGTGGTTATACGCCTAGTTTTGGACTGAACTGTTAAACCGGACTAAACCACTGGTGAGTACACTTCTCTGTCACCATGCCAACCAGACCCAGTGCCCTTTGTTTGCCTGTATTAGCAACATATGAACAGTCTCAGTAAGTGTATTTTCCCTGGACTGACTGTTGCTTGGACCAAGTACTGTGGGGGATTAGCCAGAGGGGACAAAATCTCACTTTCTGTCACTTAATTTATTTATTTAAACTTAAGTAATTTTCAGATCCACTGAAATGTCTAAATGTGGCCAACCGGATGAGTGGCGGATGTGGGCTTGTTTTTTAGACCCGCCTCCCCTTCTTAGCCGGTAGCTTTGAAACGCGAGCACGTCTGCGAGAGTGCTCACGCAAGAAGGGCAGAGTTGAAAGGCGGCGTGCGATGGAGAACTCGTTTAGCGCGTCTCCGGCGGGACGCTTCCCTCTCGCTCAGACTGGCCCGTCCCCGTGTGCCTCTGCGCTGGCCTGGGGAAATGTTTAAGGCCTTCAGCGCATGGAGCTGTGGCAGGCAGATCAGCACGCGTGTCCGTACGAGGGCGCAGCACAGCTACACAGAGCCGTCTTGCGCACACACACCTGGTCTAACTCCTTCATATAGAGTTTCATTTTTGAATCGGTTGAAGTTTTGCCGTGACAGATGAACCACTTGCTGATTCTGAAAAGGAAACGGAAACTCACAAATGCAGAGATTTTATAGAAGAGTTTTATAGATGTCATAGATTCTGACATGTGAAGACTTTGCAAAAATATATGTTTTGAAGCAGCTATCGTAGGACCCTGTCTCTGTCTCTGTAGACTTAACATCGGTTATTACTCTGCTGTACTGGCTGTGATGAGTGTCCTTCACACAGAAACGTTCAGGCAGATCAACAATGTGGGGGACTGATTGGCCATGAAAGCTGGGAGCCTCAGCCAAGATCCCGACTGTGCCTTTTAAAGGGAATCAGAGAAAGGTTCAGGCTGCTATTCTGGGCCCAGCACAAAGTGTGCTGTGTGTGTGTGTGTGTGTGTGTGTGTGTGTGTGTGTGTGTGTGTGTGTGTGTGTGTGTGTGTGTGTGTGTGTGTGTGTGTGTGTGTGTGTGTGTGTGTGTGTGTGTGTGTGTGTGTGTGTGTGTGTGTGTGTGTGTGTGTGTGTGTGTGTGTGTGACACGTGTGAACACATAAGAAAGGCCAGCCATGTTAACGCTGAACATGCCCAAAACCAACGAGATCTTGCAACCCCGAATTGGGAAGAATTTCCACAACATGAGCCGTATGAGAGGTCAGAGGTCAACCGTGTGAGAGGGCTTCTGTCCACTACACATGTATGTAATACAGTCACTCTCACGTCATTCATACAGAGTTTGGTGAGTTCATACTAAACAAATAAACATATATGTAGCATGTAGCACATACACACACACACGCGTACTGGCTTTGTAAATACTTTTACAAAGAGAAAAATGTTCAGCTCAAAGTTTGAAATTTGTGTTTTTACTGTGATTACAAAGGAGAACACTTACACAACACCAGGCCAAATCGTACCTCAGTAAACTAAATAAACTACATTATAGTCAATCATTATGTTAAACAAACCTTTCTAAGTTGAAATTGAATTTCTTTGCGAATCCTATTGTAATTAAAATGTTATTGTAATGTTGCAACATTGTTATTATACTGCGGTAGGTTTTGGTGCAAGTGTGTGCTAAGTTCCCAGAGAAGCCCCACCCCCACGCCGCTGGCCCCGCCCCTCACAGTGCTGCGCTTCTCCCACTCCTGCGTACGTCTGCACATTTGCTTTGCCCCCTCGGTTGTTTCCTCACTCCATGGTGGACGGTTTGTCTCTTTGCGTGTGTCTCTGCCAAACCCGTCCAAAAACTCCCCAGGATGGATGAGGGGACCAGGGTGCTGACAGTGAAGTTTCATTTGGCAAATTGGTGTTTCTTTTTGCCTCTTGATAAGTGCACAGGTTTCAGGTTTCGTTGAGCGCGTGTGTGTGTGTGTGTGTATGTGTGTGTGTGTGTGTGCGCGCACGCAGCGAGGTTTTGGTCTTATTTTTCATTGCCCCTGGGTTATTGTGTCAAGAGAACATACAATCTGATAGGCCATCAACAGTCATGATGTAATGCTTATGTTAAATAGATTTTCATCGCAAGGTTGAGTTAGCTATTCTTTTTGTTGGGTTAATTTAAGCTGTAGGAGAGGAAATTTAAGGTTTATTTTAATAACCTGACGTTGGAATACATAAATGAATCGTAGTGTTTTGAAGGGTGAAGGCTTTATGTTTAGGAAGTCATGCCATCAGTGACTGAGTTATACTGCACACCTCTGGAGGATAATTATGTCCTGGCATATGAGAGAGGAGGGGTGATTATAGCTGAACACATCTGTCTCTCTCCCTCTCTCTCTATTCCTCCCTCTTCATGGAAGCCCCCTCCCCTCCTTCTGACCTCTCTTCTCCTCAAAGTCACCTCCTTTTCTGCTCCGCCGGTCTTCTCCCCACCCCCCTCCCCTCCCTTCTCCTCTCTCGCCTCCTGGTTCCTCTCTCCGTCTTCCTGTTTCTTACGTCTCCGCCTCCTTTCGGTTAGAATTCCACATAATTAGGAAGACTTGAAAATTCAGAGTTTCCATGGGAAGGAATTGACTACACACACACACACACACACACACACAGGAAAAGTAGAGGTTTCTAATGTTTCACTGTCTGGTTCAGGTGGCTCTTGAGGGTCCCCCAGGGCCCTTGGGCTTAATGGGCCCCAGTGAGGTATGACTATAAACCTAACCCTCCCCCAGCCTGTGTAGGTACAGCTACGTGCAAGCTAGCATCTACCAAAAGTCCAGCCAAAGTTTAAGGTGAGATTTATACACTTTGTGTACATCCGCCCAAGCTTGTGTGTGTGTGTGTGTGTGTGTGTGTGTGTGTGTCGGGGTTCTAATGGGTCACTTATGAGGAGCTTGATACTCAGTAGACTTGTTTCACTGATGATTCGTGGCGTGAGTGTGTTCATTGGATGTATTTGTGTATGTGCCTCGTGAAGAATGCGTACGAATCACAGTGCCAGGTGTCAAAAGATTTCTGTGCAAATTATATAGTCAGAAAAGGTGGCAAGGTATGAAATTTGATACT
>JAGXOD010000021.1:16500000-16502500 GCA_020368025.1 Brachyhypopomus occidentalis | reverse complement strand
AAAGCAATTTTGAGATCCAAAAAGATAATAAAATACGGCACCGCTTCTGCTGTTTCTGCAAAATGAGATTAAAACCCGAAGTTCTCCGAAAATTCGCAGTAGTTTTTGATAAAGATGAGACCAAAAGACATCAGTGGTTGGAACCTCTGCACCTCTGTGATTAACCCCATACTGACATCTTATGTTTTACTCCAAGTCATGCTAATAACCTGAACCCCAGCCCGAGGGCACACGGGGTCACCAGGGTCAACTCTCAGTACCATAGTGTTTATATACGTGCTGCATAAGCTCTAAATATGAGAACACGCCTCATCCTCTCTGTCTCGCTAACTCAAACCATGTGTGAGGAGACAGACCCCCTCCCGGACCTGTCAATCATCTGGCCAGGAACCTCCTACTGCAGGCCCAGGGCTCCCATCTCGAACAGGTAGTCGTGCAAACACACGCCATGTGGGTGGGGCTTGCTTATATCCGTCACACATGCCGAGCTTACACAGATATAGCCATCCTGGCTAATTCTGGTACATTTACGTTCTATGTTAATGTGCAACTGTCCTTGTCAAACAAAACATAAATAAAAAAGAAATAAATATACGGAGTGCACAAACAAGCAAGCACACATGGAGACACACGTAGGCCAAGGTGTGTGTGTGTGTGTGTGTGTGGGTATGTGTGCGTGTGTGTGTGTGTGTGTGGTGTGTGTGTGTGTGTGTGTGTGTGTGTGTGTGTGTGTGTGTGTGTGTGTGTGTGGAAGCAGAGCAGATCATTTAGAAAGGCAGCTGAACTAAGTAGGATGCTCAGGGTCACAGGGTCACAGCAAGGATCTCTCCCTCTCGGCTTTCTCCTCTCACCCCGTCACCACGCTGTTCATTTCCCGTTTTCTCTCTCTCTTTTTCTCTCTCTCTCCATCTTTCCTCTCCTGCCACATTCTTCTCAAGGATTCTCATTTCCTTTTATGTCATGTTCACCTTTCATCTTCATTTTTCTCTCTTAACAGGGTTTGAAGATGTACTGTGTACTGGTCTATTGAAAGACCCCCAAAACCCTTAAACATTGAATCATTACCCTCCTTTGGCTAAAATCACTCACTAACACATAAATAATTGTTTGTTTGTTTTTAATCCTTAGGTCAGATTTTTCACAATTCAATGAAATACATTCTCAGTTGGATGTACCCGATTTAAGATTATGAAGCACGTAGCTTTCATGGCCGGTGAAGCAGGCGTGAGCAGAAGCCCTCAGCTTCTCTGAGTGAAGCCATGTGAAGCCATCAGGCACAGCAGTGAGTCATGGGAGGCCAGCTGGTTCCATGAGGAGGCTCCCGAGGGCGGTGGGGAAGCTCACCCAGAAGTTCTGCTCAGGACACTCGGAGGAACTCATCACTGGACAGGCTTCAGAATTGCAAAATGTGACAATGGCTCCACACATCTGCGCGTGTGTGTGCTGATGTGGGGTCTCGTAGGAGAAGAGACCATATTGCCATATGTGTTGTGCAACAGTTACGGTATTAAAGACAGCAATGCTATCATAATCTGCTCCGTGGATTTGTGCCAGAGCTGGGAGATAAGGCCATCAGACAAACCCACACACGTTCTTACAAACCTTAACCCTACAGCTACATTCCTGTGCACCTCTGTCTCCCTGGTGAGTGTGTGTTCTCCTGTAGCTCATCCTGGTACAGCATGTACCGCAGGATGGCTCGGTGGTTTGGTTCCCAGAGAGGACACCCTGAGTGATGTACAGTTAAGATTTTCCTTTTCTCCCAGTCCTGATGAACTTTCACCTAAACATCTGACAGAATGCTAGCACAAGCAACAACAATTCTGTCTTTAAGATAAACAACCTTCTCTATCTTCGCTGAGTATACATGGAGGTTTCCTTACTTTTGAGACACCCTTTATGCTGACTACTATATACATGTTACCCTGGCTAAGGCGTATGGTTACAGCCAATCTGTTGTAGGTTCTGTTATCTTTCAACCGTGCTGTGCGCTACGCTATTCACCTCAGATCAGACACACAGTGGTGGAACTGACAGGTGGACATTCCAGGTTCAGAAAGTAAAAGTCCTCACCAAGATTTTGCTCAGGCTTCCTGGACTGTGTTGGTTCCACTAATTCTACCAGGCTTGCACTAATTAGAAAACCCAGCAAGCTGGAGTGAAATCCTGGGAAGGAATTTTACTTTCTGAACCTGGAATATCCAGCTCTGGGAACTGACATAGGGGCGTATCGGCAGGTTGGGGGGGGTCAGGTGGGTCAGGGTCCCAGTGTGTCTGTGGTCAGGTAGTGACTGGTGATGGCTGTCATTATGGGATGCATCATATGGCCTATAGACATTATAGCTGCAATGAATCACTGTTAAATAAATGTTTCTGACAATGTGTGGGTGGAGATCTCCTAAAATGTGTCCTTGTTGGGTGATCTTGCTCTACATTAATGAATACATGCATCACAACAAATTGGAATTGAGCAGAACTATGACGTTTTCTCTTCAGACGG
>JAGXOD010000021.1:16440000-16495000 GCA_020368025.1 Brachyhypopomus occidentalis | reverse complement strand
ATGAGTAAGTCTGACAGTCCAGAAAACCCCATCAGCTTATTCTGGTATTGCAGGAATGCTGTGCACACACTGACATCATGTTATACATGTGCCTGGGAATCTGAGATTGTCCCAGTTGGCCATACGGAGATACAGTCCTGACAGATGTATAATCCAAATTCCTTAAAAAACAAACAAACTAAGTCCACCACAGTTTGTATAAACAATACTAATAACTAGCAGCTTCCTTGTTTTGAAACAGGATCCTCTATCGGGCGGAGGAAGGTATCCACCCTTGGAGCATCCACCCGATTTGCATCCTTGCAGGTTCCTGTTTGGGGGACTAATTTTAACGAGATATCAATAACTGTGGACTGGCACAGTTAGTGAGAGGAAGCCATGCTGTTGAGTAAACGCTTAAACAAAAAGCTGTTTTTAGAACGTTCCTCCTTAGCAAGCACACAATAGTGGGAAATAACAGAACGTCACACAGGGGGATACAGAGGGTCATGGCACACCCTCTCTCTCTCTCTCTCTGTCTCTCTCTCTCTCTCTCTCTGTAATCTCTTTTGCATATTTACACCAGCTCATCACTCATCAAAGGTCTCTCATAGCACTAAACGTTAATGAGCTGTTTTGTTGCTTTGTTACTTATATGAACCACATGTAGTGAGCAGTTGTGCAGAGAGGCATAACAGGTGAGGTGAATGGGACTGGGAGGACCAGCAGTGCTGTGGGGGCGTGGCTTTAGCAGGGCATTGCTGTGGGGGGCGTGGCTTTAGCAGGGCAATGCTGTGGGGTGTGGCTTTAGCAGGGCATTGCTGTGGGGGCGTGGCTTTAGCAGGGCATTGCTGTGGGGGGCAGGCTTTTGCAGGGCATTGCTGTGGGGGGCGTGGCTGTAGCAGGGCATTGCTGTGGGGGGCGTGGCTTTAGCAGGCCATTGCTGTGGGGGGCGTGGCTGTAGCAGGGCATTGCTGTGGGGGGCGTGGCTTTAGCAGGGCATTGCTGTGGGGGGTGTGGCTGTAGCAGGGCATTGCTGTGGGGGGCGTGGCTTTAGCAGGGCATTGCTGTGGGGGGCGTGGCTGTAGCAGGGCATTGCTATGGGCATTGCACCACTCAGACTGTTGCTGGCAGTACTGAATATGTTATGTACAGTTATAATCACCTAATACCTCAATTTACATTCTGAAGCAGTCTTCATCTGGTGTCCTGTAGATGCTACTGCTACCACGCGCCTCCTTTTCTCCAGACGTAAATCACACTTCACAGCTCTTTTACAGCTCAAAGCAGGGCTATCGTGGTAAAATCAGGAATAGAAAGATTCCTATGGAGCAAAATTCCAAACTAAAACCACTTTAGGTTTCATTATTTTAGCATAGATGTGTTTGGCATATCCGCCTGATAAACAAAGGAATAAAAGTCTAATTAAAGTGTAGATCGGCTTCTGCGGCAAAGTCAGTGTTGTTGATGGCTTTTGAACATGTGGGCTTTCTTGTGAATGGGTGATTCCTGGTCAGCTTGTTCACAGGAGGGTGTGGTGACAGGATGTCCAGCCTGTTGAATAGCTACACTTAACCTTGGCCCCGCTGAAGTTAGAGCTGTCTATCTATTGTTTGTTTAGTGCACTGCGTTGTGCTGTTACTTCAAACTTATTATTAAACTGCATCTTTGTTCTCTGACATCAGCTCCCAACACGTGTAACAGGAAAGGGGATTTGATTAGCCAGAGATATAAATTGATTTCTCGTGACTTCCCTTTTTGTATTGTAAACACATACACACGCATCTCTGAAAAACATTCTCATAGAATAAATATGAACATGCTGTAAACGTTTGCATTTTCATTCCACATTAACATTTAATGTTATCAATGAACAACCCTTAAACATGTACTGTAGAAAGCATTTTGCATACCTAGAATCAGGAGTGCCCTAATGTTGAATGCCCTAATTTTACTAAATATTCATTTTCTAAGTATGCATACTTGCTTGGATTTTAATACCTTTTGAGTATACATTCTGAGTCTCATACTCTTCATAATTCTATAATTAATTCATTCATTTTCCTCATTTCATTCATTCTTTCCTGGACAAATGCCAGCTTGTTTTGATGTCATTTCTTGATACTGGCATTCATATTGCATACTTGCATATGTACTCATTGAGTGAAGCACACATACTGTATGCTTGTATCAAAGCTGTTTTGTCATCCAAGCATACTCATTATTTCCTGCATACTTATTTGTACACAATTGCTGTTTTCATACTCATTTTTCATTTGCAGGGTAGTTTTCTGAGTGTGCATACTTACTGTTTATAGTCATTTTAAATGCCTAATAAAAATAAACATTTAACTAGAAACCCAAATCCATTTATTTAGGATTTATGTTTTTGTTTAGTTTGTTTGCTACATTAGTAATTTTTTAATAATTAGTAATAGTAATAATTAGTGTTTTTGTTCTTTTGTGAATTAGTAAGGTGAAAAATATTTAACAAATATAAGTGACCTATATTCATATATTTTACAGATATTGTCTCTGGTTCTAGTTTCATTAAACTGGAATTCACTGTAGTAATAATGTTCTGTTTCCAATATGCTGTTTTGGACTTTTGCTTTAGTGTATTATTCTACACTAATTGTTTGTTTATGCGCATAAACACAAACAGAAAACCTATGCTGACTTTAGGATATTGAATAGTACTGTAAATGGTGAACACAAACCTTTGGACGTTGATCTTTGATAAAGAACAGGTGTGCATGCAACTCTGACAGGCGATAGCTAATCATTTGTATTATCTTGGCATCTAAACGCATGATGCTATTTCAGTTTCTGCTTCGGCACTCAAGTATCTTTGGCGTTTGGGCTCAGGTCCAGAGTTCTAGAGCTTTCTGTTCAGATTACATCATCCAACACTTCTTCAGCAAGTTGACATAGTGCTGTGTCTGTGTATATCTGCTTTACAACTTCCTAAAGACAATGAGAACACAGCGAAACACACCAGCATAGGACCCAGCTGCTCTGTAGCGCTATGTTCATGTCTTTGTGTACATTAGTGTGTGTGTGTGTGTGTGTGTGTGTGTGTGTGTGTGTGTGTGTGTGAGAGAGTGTGTGTGCATGTATGTGCGTGTACTTAAATGGCCACTGGACATGAAGGCAGCACCACTATGATGACCAGCTGGATCAAGGTCATGTGATACCCATAAAGGGTAACCATAGTAACTGTTAGTGTTAGTGCTGTTTAAAGACCAAAACCTTAAAAAGACTTGCCTCATATCCTCACCAATAACAACAGCAAGGATTCCTCGGCATGGCAACATTTGTTGGAGGTCTTGCATTGCCCAGAGGGTAGGTGAGAGGGACGGTGGTGCCGCCATGTTTAACGATTTTACTTGTTGTCAACTGCAAATTCCACTGAACCATATTGGTGCAGAGACATGCAGTTGCCTGCTGAGGTTAGACATACTGAAGTAATGAAAGCTAAGGCCTATGGACCACATCATGTACCCCGCATGAAATGAGATAAATGGACACATTTTGATTTGTGCTATGTGGAGATACATGCCATTGGCTTTTAGAAGCCATAAGAATGTGGAACTTTACATAAATCAGCAATTATGAGATGCAGATACAGACAGCAACATTATGTAAGATACTGCACATGACAAAATAATCAGCTTGCAGACATTTTTGAGATTGCATAACATTGTTTTACGTTCGAATATAAAGAAACATGACTGATGAGAAAGAACTAAAGAATTAATGAAAGCAAGAGAAAGAAAGAAAGAAAGAAAGAAGGAAAGACAGGAAAAAGAAAAAAAAATGAAAGAAAGAAAAACTTCATTTTCTTCATTGGTTTTCTTTCTTGTTTTCTTTCTTCCACATGCCGTGTGACGAGCTTTTGGGACGGTGGAAGCCTTTAAAAAATGACCATAATCGTTTCAGACAGTACAGGGAACCCATTCTGAGTGCTGCTAGTTCTTGACTTTGTCGTAACCTTCTGAAGAACCTATAGAGAACAATCATAACCCCGTGTCATGCTATACCATTTGCAGATATGCTTTCATGTGTGGTCTATTGTAACATCTACTCATATGTTGTTGGAGACTTGTGGGGGTCTTTTTGAGAACCCTGCAGAAATATTGCATGATGATAATTTAGTACGGCCCTCTCTCCCTCTCTCTCTCTCTCCCTCTCTCCCTCTCTCTTCCAAATCCAAGAACTGCAACAACTGGCCCAGAACTGCAACAGTGATGTCTGTTTAGTGTTTACAACTGCTCCTTCTCCCAGGACGAGCTGTCAAAACAAGAGGTCCCACTAACGCAAGCCCATCTCCATGACGTCGTTTTACCGTCAGGTCTGGGTGCTGTTTGTTAAACTGCATATTGAGGACATGCTGGTTTACTGATGGTGTGTTGGGCTGTATTAATGGACCTAAGAAAATGCATAATGCGTAGATGTGTATTTGACACAGCATGCATAGATCAAGCTGACCTCAGTGCACGTGTGTGTTGAAATCTGCATTTGCAGTTTAACATAAATGGGTGGAGCTTCTTCATGAGCTTGTAATTACCTCTTCACTCATGAGCAGTACGTCCACACAAAGAGAACAGGAAGCTCGTTAAAGAACGTTTGCCTAACATAGTTCCAAAATGACCTAAAGAGGCTGTAACAAAACAGAAGGCAAGATGCAGAATGCACAATAACTCAGGAACTCGTTATGACAGAGGAAATTGGTTGAAGGAAATGCCATCACTCTCACAGGGACCCTTTAAGGGAATCTCAGTTCAACTTTCAACCCACTTCATCACCTGCTAGAGTGATCAGAGCACAGCCGTAAAGCTGAGTGAGGGGGCACGGGCTGTGTGCATTTGCACATGACCTTTGGCAGTTAAAGGGGACTGGACACACTACCAGCTGGAGATACTAAATCGCACGCGTGCTCCATCTTTAATCTTGTTGCTCCATCTTTATAAGATGACGAATGGTGGTGTCAGATGAGAAGCAGGAGCTCCTTAATACTTTTTTTTTACTGTAAAGTTTTTTTTTCTTTTCATGTGGTCTCCAAAGCAAGTGAAACATCGATATTATATGACGTATATGGATGTTCTGAGGGTGATCGTTTCGATTTGGAATACCTCAGCATCAGCGTAAAGCCATATAAAACTTGGTCAGAAGCAGCCAGTATTCCTTTACACAGCAGTGAGCTGATATGTGATACAGTTTCTATTTGGGCTCTTCCTTTGATAAGGACGCCAAGAGTGTCACATCTCCATTTAAGCACCACATTGGCATGAGCAGAATTCTATCATCTACCATTTCATGTGAGGTGTGAATAATCTTTTGCAGTGCAGTTTCCCTTGCACGTACGCCTGAATATAATTTATGTGAACACCACTTTAATGGAACCAGTGTGACATTTGCTGATATTCTGGAGATATTGCAGATAATCTTAGATGGGCCTCCGCTTGTCCTGAACGGTTTCGTTTATTTCAGACTCCTTTTCAGGTCACAGTGGCATTGTGGCATCTTTTATAAGCATTTGGTTACATGTTCTTTCAACGGTCTTGAAGGGAGGCAAAGTGATCCATGTTTACGCTCAACGTAATCTGAATGTGATGGAGTGCTGTGACGCTCCGAAGACAGAAGGTCACATCACAGCACGCTTCTCTGTGCTTGAAGAGCGTAAACATGCATGAAAGTTGTTTATGTAACATGTTCAATCATCACGAGATAGCATGTTCTACCAAACCACCATTTCTTGAAATTTAATTTCATTTTCCTGGTAAAATAAATTTGTTAGTCCAACTAGACTACTAATTCTCAGGAAATTAAAATGAAATGATAAAATCTCCATAAACATTTTCCCCCCTTTTCCAGTTCCTTTAAAGTCCCAGGCGTATATTCATTGATTTTTCTTGTGCTGGAAATCGCTTTGGACATCCATCACTGACAGGCCAGTATTGTGTTCAGGATTCTGCAATTATGCATGGGTCTGCTCCAAGGCAAATGTTTGCAGAAACATGGGACTCGGCTCTGCATCCCTGTCTGGGTGTAAATGATCTGGAAATCTGCCCCTTGTTTTTCAGCAATGACAATGAAGTTGCATAAGTGAGACTCAAGACTTTTGAGTGAGACCCTCACTAACCACAGTGGTCTGACAGTGGTGTTCCAGTGGCACCGCATGTAATTCGCGTCTTGCCACGTCTGAGGTTTTGAAACATTTCGTCCGTTGCTCAACATGATCTTGGACTCGCATTGTCCCGTAGGGCGTGATACTTCACGCGGGCACCGCGGAGGTGAGGCGAGAATCGTGGAAATGTTTCCACCCCTTCTGCATCTCTTAAATTAACGGAGAACGATGAGAACCACTCGCTCAGCCATGAATTCCACTCACGCCACTCATGCGTAACAGGGAGATCGAGAGGCCAGTCATGGGGAGGCTGCATGTAGGCAGGAGACCTAGAGACTTTACCCCAGAGTGGGGCTGTGTTTATCAAGGCAGAGACCTGAGGAGAAGGAGCTCCCTACATATGGTCCAGGTTAGGCCTGCTGTGTTTATTGCCAGTGTGCTTAAGCCAGAGAGGCTGGGGTTATCCATCAGGAGCAGGGGACCCTGCTACGGTGCTCAGGGGCTCAGTTACCGTATCCCTGCTGGATGCAGGTAGGAGTGACCGCATGCTGCCCAGGAGAGCTATCCTTAGCTTTGATTGACTAGCTTCATGCTAGCCTCAAATCTGAGCCTGGTTGAAACTGAAAGGTGGAAAGGCAAAGGGGCCTTTTCTTGGGGCTTGGGTAAGATTTCTATCTGGTAAATCAAGTGTAAATCCTAAATCTGAACAATAAAGACATGTTATGGTATACCTCATGAATACCTCAGCCTGCCAAGGTTATGGACAAAATAAAAGTACCTTAACGTTACATTAAGATATTCAAAATAAAAGTCTACATGAAGATTAAACCTCTGCAGTCTGTTTATTATATAAAGATCAAATTGAAAGAGAATCCATCAACACATCCTCTAGGAATCCTTATATCGGTATCCTAGTCTATGTGTTCTTAGGTGTAGAACACTAATCTATGTTTATTTACATCTCCATGGGGTGAATCATAGAGGAATCGCTTCTTTTTACACATAACTAACCCCTCTGATGAAGCAGCTTGTTGTGGAGAATTCCATTAGTATGGTGTGGATTTTTTTCATTTTCCCATAATTCTGTGGGCTTTTTAATGTATTTTTTAACAAACTACAACGTTGCCGTTTTGCTCACAAGGGATTACCAGAGTGTGTATCTCACGGCCCGATAAGGTTATGCCCATGTGTGTTCGGTTGTTCTATACAGTGCTGTGCTTTGGTTTGCCAGATTGTTCAGCTTTATAAATCTCAGCACTGCCATGTTGCATCTCAACAAATAACCAAACTGCTGCCACGCCTGCTTTAACTCTCATCACCGCAGAAGCAAATGTGACATCCAGATCCACATCTATATATTCTAGAGTTCTGATATATTCTAGAGTTCTTATATGTTCTAGAGTTCTTATTCTAGAGTTTCCTGTGCATGAACTTATGATGCAATAACTGGTCAAGAAAGCAAAATGAGCAGCCAATTGAGCAATTCTTTACGGCTCCCTGGAGGCTATGCATAAAAGGGGCTGTGGTTCCTACATTATTCACCCAGTAGAGGTGTAATTGCCTTTAAATGAAAGCTGACCTGAGGCCGACATTCTGAACTTCAACCTCTTTGTCAGTGTTTCATTTCAAATCCAATGGGGTGGAGTATCGTTTCTGAACATCATAAACTGTAAGTGTTATGGTTTGTGTTGTTATGGAGAACATTTGCTCCGCCTATTATGCCTAGAAGCCTTTGTGAACCAATCACAGACAAGCTTGCCATTAACTGGCATGGCAGAGCATTTGATCACACGTCTGCTCCCATATATAACCACTGTAGACTCAGCAGTCTGCTCACCTGGGACTAGTTAAATAAACCGCTTTGCCTTATTACTGGTGCTTTAAGTGACTGACATTTTTAGGGACTTTAATGATTACTGTCAAACGTTTGTTCAAATTAGCAGAAAAGAAGCAAATGTTGGCCAGCAGCCAAGAAAAAATGAATTATGAGCTTTTTGCTTTCTGAGAATAAGGTTGCCATGCACACAGAGTTCATGCAGTTCTTGGCTTGAACATACACCTAATGGTATAAAATACTCTTCGATATGGTGACACAACAGCGTTCTCAACACTGGGACATATCCAGTAAGAATGAAGTTCCCCCCGCACTTGCAATAAAGCAGTCGAACAGAAAAATGCCTGCACAGATTGGAGCAGAACGTCTGGGTGTGGCTTTGAGGATTGTTCAAAGGAGAGCTCCATAGCACTGATGTCAACATTACCCCCATCTTATTGTCCAAGCCCTCCACGCCCCCCCCCCCTCGGGCCCCAGCTGGTCCAAGCAGGAGTGGCATCCACCCTCCCTCCACACAGTGTGGGCGTCAGCGCCTCCCTGCAGGCCAAGCCAGGTGCAGTTCTGTTTATCCCTGCCTGCTAATTATGGCAAATATTATTGCAGCACACCCCCCATCCCTTCTGCCCATGTGCATAAGATAGTGAAGAAAACTGTGTGTGTGGCTGTATGTGTGTGGCTGTGTGTGTATGTGTGTGTGTGTGTTTGTTATAGAGGGAGATAGAAGCTGTGGAAAGGAAAATGCCGAGCACTATGGGTAATTAGCACTACATGAATAAAATAGATCCCCCTCATCATTCTTGTGACGAGAGCTAGGTACTCGACTAGTGGCATGTGTGTATGTGTTTAACAGAGTGGGCACTGAAAGCAGCTACTGACAAATGGCCCTGTGTTTTCCTTTGAGCAAAATTTCTGGAAGTATTAATCGTACAGGTCAGACTCATTATAGGTTGAAAAGGCAGAGTGACATGGAAATACATGATATGCTTTTGTATATGGATTTTGTTTTAAGTGTGAATATACTCATTTCATAAAAATATGATTTAGTCATTGTGAGTTTATTTTTGCTGGTTAAAGAGAATCGACTGTAGAGTTTCAGCACATGCCACATTGTTTTGGAGATGTAGTGAAACATTCTGGCCCTGCTGGACAGTGTGATTAATGGCAACGGTTTGCTGAGAGCCTGGTGTGTTGGCTGTATGTAGGAGGGTGGTGCAGTCACCAGCTGGAGGACAACGTGGACAGCTGAGATGGAGAGGGACTGAGGAATGGACATCCAACCAGACGGGCACTCATGTCATGTGGCACTACGAACCAGTCAACATGCTCTTGGAGACACTTTGGGGAATAGGAGATATCAGAGAACACAGTTGATCTGGGTATCAACACCGATCCTATTATTTGTGAGCCCATGCGTAGGAGCTTCAACATTTATGGAATTTACACTGAATTACATCATTACTCTATGACAAAAGTGCCATCTGTGTGGTCTTTACCCCGTTGCCTGGAGTTACGGTGTTTTGCTCACCATACAGAAATAGGCAGATCCTTTATGAGCATCTAGAGCATCATAGCTGGAGCCCTCGGTTGGGAGGTCCTGGCTGAGAGGAGCCATTGTACTCGCGGAGCAGCCAGTGGTGAAGTGGTGAATGACTGGCCTAAAGCTCTGGACCAAGTCTGTTCTGAGAGGAGTAAGTCAGCTGTCTTCCCTTAACACGTGCCCAGATTGGCTCTGTTTTGACAGATGCCGTTTTATTCAATCCTGAATTCTGATAAAAAATAAATAAAACATAAATGTGTGGCAATCGTTGTTCACTGCATCACTTTTGAGGCCAGACACTGACGCTCTGTTTTCAGTGATAATACTTCAGGAACCTGTTTGCTTTTCTTTGCTGTTCTTTGTCATGTGGTGACAATGTGCTCCAGTGAGAAAAGGCTTCTTGATGTTTCATACCTCAATCCATGGTGTGTGTGTGTGTGTGTCCTTGCGTGTGTGTGTGTGTCCATGTATTCTCCACACACTTCAGGGTTTTTTAAATACACTGTAATGGAAATAATCACTGTGGCCTTTTTCAACAGAGCAAAACATAGTGTGAAGACTCACTCTCCCAGCATGCACTGGTGAAAACGTATAAGAACTGACAAAACCCCACCTTGCAACACCACCTCATGCATCAGAGGATCCCACAGCTTAAGGATGGAGAAGGATGGTGTGGGGGTACTGTTAATGGACAGACTGTCTAACTGCCTTTGATTTTTAGAAATGTACCATACTGTAGCAATAGCTTATTAGGTTGAAGGGAAATATGTGGATAGGAAATACTTCTGTCAGTATTAGATCACTCGTAGGATCTTGAGATGGGGGAAGCAGGCACTCCACCTATTCTGCCTTGTCACATGTTGCTAGTATCACATCATTACATATTACATTTCTAATAATACTAGGAGATATCACTGATATTCACATTTGTTCAAAGTGACAACCATTTGCCAAATTCTTAATTTTATCATATACAGTAGGCTATAAAAAGTAATATCTGGAGTGGTATATCTGTATGATTCTGTGTGTGTGTGTTTGTGTGGTAAAGTTGTTGGCTGGTTGCTAGGAGTGGTGCTAGCGTTAGCTTGCTGCTAGGAGTGGTGCTAGCGTTAGCTTGCTGCTAGTAGTAGTGATAGCGTTAGCTTGCTGCTAGGAGTGGTGCTAGCGTTAGCTTGCTGCTCCTGGCCTGCATTTAAGCTATCTTGTGTTGTTGTCTGACTCACACTTTCTCTCTGTGCCACGACTAGCATTAATGTTACTTGTGTTGTAATAGATGTATAGAAAATGAGAACAGATGAGCAACACCCCCCCCCCCCCCTGCGTAATGTAGTTTATACAGTATATAGGATCATTATGCATCGAAACAAAAAATATAATATGAATATTTAATGGTTTGCTTTCAAGAACACAGGCACTTTACACAATGTTGCTTCAACTTGGTATGATACAAATACTTAAGTTAAATGGCAAAGCAATGCATTACTCTGCAGTACACACACTGCTTACTTGACAGACCTCTGTGTATGTGTGTGTGTGTTTTCAACGTGAAATGAGTCTAAATGTTGACCCATTCTAAGGTCTTCTTACCTGGCATCGGCCGATGATGTTGTCCCTCTGTGTTCTTTCTCTCTGCAAGGACTCTGCAAGTTGGAGGACTCTGCAAGTTGTTTCAATTCCTTCTTCGGGCTGCAATTCACATTCTCTATTCTGCATGATATTTTTAGTACACTTGCTGCATGCTTTGTCACTGTTAGCAGCTATGGGAACAGTGCCATCATTGTCCCATGTACCCAGGGAGAACTTCTGTTCCAGAAGAACAGATGGAGGCTACCTCCCTGATGGAGGCTACCTCCCGTGATGGCTGAAGACCTTGGGTCTTAGTTGCAGTACTAATGTCTGCAACGCATATGGACAAGCCATGACGCTATGCATATTTTTCACCAGTTTTCTTTCTTTCTTTCTTTCTTTCTTTAGTTCCTTCCTTCCTTCCCTGACTTCTAGAGCATCTGGTGTAGGTTTTCTTCAGTCTTGGCAGGCCAGGAGGGCCATTGATGGGCACAGTTGGGAGGCCTGGCATTCAACAGCATTGCACACATATGAATGGGGGACTGATCGTAGTTAGTGTGTGTGCAGTGTTAAGCCACCTACTTCTACCCATGAGGAAAATCTGCCTTTAGAACATCTCGTTTTCATTCGTGCTTATTTACTTAAATGAACTTTTCTTATATTGTGAAACCTGAATGAAAAATTGTGCAGCTATATTTAATCTAGTGCATATCTAGAGGTCCTTGTCTTCCTTGCTGTATATCCTGCTGAAACAGATTGGATAGGGATTACACATGAATGAGAGCAACACTGGAGCTCCGTTATTCACTGATTCGTTTAGGTTGTAGTCCCTGCACCTAATGCTCCGCTGTAAAAATTCAAACGTGCCAATAGCGTGTCCAGATGTTTAACATTTACAGCGCATGTTTTGTGTTTGGGAAGAGACATCGATGTTGATATCCATGCTGCTCAGTAATACGAATGTAAACTCTTTGCTTCTTCAATACTGGAATTTCTAAACATATGCTTGGTTTCAAGTGTGACACAGTGTGAAAAATGGGGCGTGAGCGTTTAGATCAGTTCAACGGGTGGGTAGAACAACTAAACATGTTTGTTCTGTTAAGGATATAGAATGCCATGTGTATTATCAACCATTCATTTAAGTCTGACTGGCATATAAACCTGAGCCAGAAATCCACATAAACACAAAGAGAATGCGAACATTTGGCATGGATATGTTACCTTACGTCGAAGTTCTGTCTCCGTTGACAACAGTGTGGTATGGCAACATGCCTTTGTCTTTGGCTTTGCAACGAGGACAGTAAATGATTGATGATCACGAATACCCTTAAATTTAGCTGGCATGACCGAAATCTCTCATGTCGTGAGAACTGCAGCGGTTTGCAAAATCATACAATTGTTCTTTTCCAAGGGAAAATCAAGTGAGTAATGGGATCGATGTGTGATTTGGATCTCCTGCCATGTCCTCGCTGTTCTGCACGGGGCCGAGGCTGCATGGGAAATTTTGACGACCTGCAGGAAGCCTCAGTGCTCTTAAGCAGGTATTAGCGCGCCACGATGATCCCCCGTGTGGTGTTGTGGATTGCTTGATGCGTGATGACACCATATTCTCTCCCACCGCGCCCCCCCCCCCAGGGTTTGACTGTGCTAGGGAGTCCTGCTGGATGGATGTTGGCAGGGCTGAGTCACGTCCGCTGCACCGCAGGAGCTCGGGGGGGGACGCTCAGGGAAGCTCGACCCAGGGCTGGAGCTCCCTGCTGGGTTTGCAGACTTCATCCTCCTCCTCCTCCTCTCTTCCCATAGCTCAGGCCAGTCCTACACCTCCGCCTTTGCCATCCCTCCTCTCATCCGTCTCTGGATTCGTGTTGGGACGCTCGTCGCCCCGCTGATCTCTGCTCTCATTGGCCACTCTCAGGACTTCTGTATCCTTGTGGGACTCCTTAGTGTGGTTGATGGCTGTTCTTTCAGGCATGACTCTCGGTGGCCAGAGAGACTCCAAAGGCTTGGACAGAGACACAGTGTTGTCCTTGTATTTTCTTAGGGAACAAAGAAACCCTTAATGATTTAATGTTGCCTTACTGTTGCATCACTGTACCTGAGGGAGAAGGCGAAAGACAATCAGATCGGCACCATGTGCAGACACTAACACAAACACTGCAGGCATCCAGGACGACCTTCTCTGTTGTGTCAGCGTTTCAGTGGATGGGACTCCCGAGTCTTTCATCTAGCAGTTGACTTGCTGGACCCTCATGTCCTGTTTTGATCTCGTCATAAAATAACATTATTTTAAGCCCATGGCTGTTAATATGCAGTCTGGGAGAGTTAGTCCAGAAGGCTGTAGAAAGGAAAAGCCGATAAAGTCCTTTGGTTAAACATGCTTTATCCTGTGTGTTTTTATTGTGTGTGTGTGTGTGTGTGTGTGTGTGTGCACTAAACTCCATGTCCCCACAGCGGAAGAGATTCTGTGTGTAAAGAAGCCCCTGTTGTACTGAGGCTCTGGTGTCATCCTGCCCACATGGGTCGGGTCTTTTATCACTTACTGAGGATCCGTTGTTGTTTGTGCTGAAGCCTTTATGTTCTTCCTAAGCAGCCATCTCAGTGTGTGTGTGTGGGGGAGAGAGAGAGAGAGAGAGAGAGAGAGAGAGAGAGAGAGAGAGAGAGAGAGAGAGAGAGAGAGAGAGGGAGGAGAGAGAGAGAAGAGAGAGAGAAGAGAGAAGAGAGAGAGATAGAATGTTGCTAGATAAACAGATCACACAGGAACACTGTAGGTGGTGGATATAACTTGTATCAGGAATCATCCACCTTCCAGCACCTTCCACTGACAAACAAAACCTCTCAAATCCTGTGGGCCAATCAGAGGGCCTTTGTGCAGCTTGTGCAGAGACCAGCGTTAAAATATCAGGGCCTGGAATAAATAAATAAACTCCATCCAGTTTGCTATCACCCCCGACAGAGTGAGAAGCCTTTCCTAACTGGAGCCTGCCTTCTCACAACAGCTGATCAGCGTTCTTAGGGGCAGCGTTGTCCAGATCCAGAGACAGATAAAAACAGAAGACTTTGGACCCAACACCAAAGACCGCCGTGGCTGTTAAAGACCACTGTTAAAACCTAAAGACTTCCTAGAATGTTCTGTCCTTAAACTTGAGGAAACTGTTGTTGGAATTCCACAGAGAACTCTGCAGGCCGGGCTGGCTAATGGGCTGAAGATGCGTGTTGCTATGGCTATTGATTTCAGATTAGCTTTTCTCATTACTTTGTCTTCACTTTCCGTCTTTGTCTCTGTCTCCTAATGTCCATTAGTCTCTCTCGGTCCTAGAAGCAGGTCTTTGATCTATGCGGGGATGTGTGTTTGGTGTGTGTTCATACCTCAATCCATGGTGTGTGTGTGTGTGTGTGTGTGCGTGCGTGTGTGTGTGTGTGCATGTGTGTGTGAGGGAACACATAAGACGGGAGCACAGAGACTCTTAGAAAGAGAGGAAGATACTGACGACAGACTTGACAGTGATTGATTGAGTCCTTCTGTTATGGATCATCCAGTGTAAGAAGCAGAATAGTGAGGGAAGCATTAATCTCTCATGCGCGACCCTCAGACACAGGAAAATCCAGCAGTTCTTGTATAATCCTTTGTTTGATCTTGGCCTGGAGCTTACGATGTACAAAGAGATGGCAGTTTGCACGCTGTTAAGGAGAGTTTGAACCAGGCCAGCATAACTGAAGCTCACCACCAGTATTCTTCCTGTTCCAGATTTAGAATCTGTAACATGTAAAGATAATAGAATTTGGGGGAGCTAATGTAGCTTTAGCCATTTAGCGGGCCATGAAATACGTGTGTGAAAAAGATGATTCCTGCTTTACGTTACTATGCTGTAGGTTAGTTAAGAAAGAAATAAAAACTAATCTGAAGTTTGTGTAATTTAAGGAAACTACATTTACAAATATATATTGTAACTATTATGGCCATACACAGTCTGATAAAAAATAAGAAATCAATGAGAAAAATATTGAAACTTAGCCACTGGAGCCTTTCCCAGTAGAAGAACTGGGTATTAGAGCTGGTTAGTATTTGGTCAATATTTTCTGCTGCTGGTTCTGCTTTTAATCAGATCGCCATGGAAACCAAGCAGAGGCACAGAACCAGCACTGTACCAAAACTTTGTCAAGCCACAAACTGTTCCGCTTTATCCAGTACAGACACTGCCTGATGACATTTACGGTTATCTTCTGCCATTAAGTCGATTCCTGTACCCATACATGACTAATTGCATGGCTGACAAGGTTAGAAGACATGGAATAACTCGAACAAGAGCTTTGCCAACAGTTCACTGGTAACAGGAACCATCTGGATGAAATTTTGATTTAAGTGGTAATACATGAGAACAATAATGCCTGCACTCTCCCTGAGGCCCTGTGTAACTCTACCTCAGAAGGTCTTCGTGTTGGACCCCGACCAGGACGCAGATGGGGGGAGCTCAAGGCCAAAGGCCAGATCCCCTCTTCTGTTGTCACACAATCTGAAAAGCTATATCAAGGAGGCAGACTGGCTTTGGCTGTGGCTGTCAAAATGCCTTCGTAGCACTGGGTAGGACTTGTTTGGTGGGAGTTTGACCTTAGCCAGGTCATTAAACTGTCCAACTGTGAGTTCTCAAGTCAATTATTTTTTAAACTTAAACCTAAAAGAACTCTATACATTTAGTTTATTAGAACGACATGATTTACTCAAGACCTAATATGAAGAGAAAATATTTGCTCAGATATTGAAATCAGAAATACCAATGTTCACTTGCCGATAATCTTTTAGCATGATGAATAATAACTTTGTTATAACCCTACAATATTTAAGTCTCCATCATAATAACACTTAATATTCTTAAGATAATTTCATTATAAACTCAGGCTGCTTAATTATTCATTTCGCCAGACGAAGAAATGTGGTACAAAACCTCTCCATGCAAATACCCATAATACAACAGGACACCTCTCCTGTGTCAGCACCAGGGTAAAGGTCATGAACATTAGGCGCATGCTCAGTGTCAACACGATGCTGAGAATGACAGGAAAGGTGCTGACGTGCCAAGGTGATGCTGACCATAGTTTTCCTGATAACCCACAGAAAAGCACTACAGTTATTGCTGTATGTGTGCGCCCACATTAGTGTGTCCACAGTATGGCATCCTCAGGCCTCTGACAGTCGGTTTAATAATACTGGCCCAGTAATCAGTACTGCAAGCTCTCTCTGTTTTAACCGGGTTTTCAGACGAACATTTAAAAAGACTGTACAAGTTCTTTTAAGGACAAGCCAAAAAAGCTACAGAAATGGAACGTTGAATAATGAAATGTGCAATTCTGCCCCCAAGGTGCAGGAAATTCATCCCAAATGAACAACTGGAAATGTAAACAGATGAAAACATGTTCTTTCGTGTTTATTGTTGGCTCTGAAAATAATGACATGGCCTCCTGACTGAAAATCAACACCAAACCATGAACATCCAAGACATTGTGTGCCATCCTGGTCCACTGTATTCTATTCCAATGGCATTGCTTGTTTAAATACATAATTACAATGGCATTGCTACTAAATATGTTTCTGTATGCAGCCCCTAAATTAAATGAGTTTTGATCAACTTTTGCAATTGTCAGTGTTAACACTCACTAGTCTCCACCGGAGTTTTGCACTGCTAAATATTTTGCTAATTTACATGTGGTCTCTTGCCTGGAGAGTTAGATATTTGATCAGAAATGCTAGCCAACGCTTCGAGCATTGTGTAACTCCATTGCACCTTGATCTGAACTGGGCCAGCAGTCTGACAGCTCTGCAGGAGTGCTCAGTCCTGGACCAGAACCACGGAGCATGTGCGTCTCAGCCGTGGTCAGTGCGGTGAACCCTCGGTGTATTACACAACCATAATCTAATATGAGTGTCAGAATGTGACGAACTCCTGAGTAGATTTGCTTTGTTTACCACACAGGGTTTTCTCTCCGGAGGAACCTCTGTGAACTACACAAAACTCACATGCTGCTTCTCGCTGTCAGAAACCCATCCGGCCTGCGACAGGATGCATGTGTGTGTGTGTGTGTGTGTGTGTGTGTGTGTGTGTGTGTGTGTGTGTGTGCTTGTTGGTGGGTTTATAATGTTGTATTATTCATTTTTCTGGCCACAGTGTCAAGAAGACTAGGAGAAGGAAAGATGCAAAAGAAAATGAAAGTTCTGTGGGGACTTTATGGTTGTTAGTCCACAGATGTTCTTAATGACTGTTTTTTGTATTCTTGGGTTAGTCAGTTGCACAATATTTACTGCAAAATAGTCCATATGTCCAAGAATCCAAGTTCTAAATCTATTTACATGTATGTGGATTTAATATATTGGCTCCAGAATGTCTATGAGTAGCAAGAACTCTACTGATCATAGAGCTCAGTTACACTATTAGAGAGAAATGGTGTATACACAGAGGAACACTACAGCCTGGAAAGTCTAAGCATTGAACAACAACATGTGAAAATGAACCAGCTAGCAAAGAGTCATCACACTCCAGTTCCTTACAAACTCATTCTCCACTTCCAATACCAACACTGAAATCGTTGAAGCTGTAAAGCCGTCTATCATTAACACACCCAAAACATCTTGTCTGGATTCAAGTGACGATGAGCACGCAGAAACAGTGCACATCCTCTTTAGTGTCTTACTCTTAATTATTACCTAGGGTTAGGTAATAAAACACCAATGTACTATAATCCGATTAATGACCATGCAACGTTGGAGGTCTGTGGTTTATACAGGTTTAACAGGTTTATACAGGTTAGTACAGATTTATACAGGTTATATAGGTTACACAGGTTATACAGGGTTATATAAGTTATACAGGGTTATATAGGGTTATTATAGGTTATACAGGGTTATACAAGTTTATACAGGGTTATATAGGTTATACAGGGTTATACAGGGTTATACAGGGTTATATAGGTTATACAGGGTTATACAGGGTTATATAGGGTTATTATAGGTTATGCAGGGTTATACAGGTTTATATAGGGTTATATAGGTTATACAGGCTTATACAGGTTTATATAGGCTTATATAGGTTATACAAGGTTATACAGACAGTTATACAGACTGATGCTTAAGAGTGGGAATGAACATGATTTATATTAACATTGTTCAACTCGGTTGTCTACATGTACAAACTATTGTTTCTCTACAGTTAGAAAACTCACAGATTGTTGCCAAGAAAAACGAAGGTGTCTGTTTTTTCATTAAATCTGTTCTTCATGACACATGATGACTTTGTTTCACAGCTGTAGCAGCTCAGTATCAGAACCTCCCTGTTTCGTGCACATTCACTGTTAAACCACTGAATAACGAGATGTGTGGATCACCATATTGTGCTTAAAGAACCCTGAAAAGGAGGAACTGATTTCATGCAATTGGTGAAATGACCTTTGACCTCTAGCTCTTAGTCTGATGGGTCACCGTAGGGACTGGTTCTTGTTAAAGCAGCTTTGAAAGTTGAGCAGATTGTAATTTAACAGCAGTGTCTGCTGCTGAGAGTTCGTGCTTCGGCTGAGAGGGATATACCATTTGCCAGTCTCTGCTTGGTGACAGTGGCATTGGAGAGCTTCATGACCACATCCATTTTCTCCTTAGAAGTCCCCAAACATTCAGGGGTTCACAACTCCAAAATGCCTCCTCTCCTCTCGCATAGAGCGAGCTGTAGATCGGGCGGACGGGATTGGAAACGTTCAGGTATGAGGCCTCATCTTGGGAATAACAACTCGGCTAAAATACTCAGGGAAAACTTGGCGACTTGTATCAATAGCTACAGAAATTCTCTTGCATTCCACGAACTCACTGTGGATTTCTCATGTATACTCACTCTGCTGGATGACCTAAGAAAGGCTTTTTTCTCAGTGGCTGTGCAAGGTTCATATTTCTCCTCGCTGACGCATTTTCTCTTGACTTCACAACAGATTGCATCTTCGCTCTATGTGGCCTGGTCTCTCTACAATTCCCCTTTGGCTACGATGAGAACCTGGCAAATGTGCAGAAGGTTCATCACAGAGACAGTTCTGTTGACCTGCTATCTGAATCCTGGTGTAGCTCAGTAGGGGAGAATGTGGTGAATTTAATGTTTTCGGTCCGAATATTTTAAGTTTGCTTATTCATTGTTATGGTTTAGGATAAGACCTTGAAATGTTAACTGGCAAATACTGCTTTGGATAACAATGATTTACATTGAATTTACAAAGAAATTTGATTTACATTGAGGATCCTGAAATACTGGAAGTAAGAGAATGCGATAGGTTAAGCATCGTTTATGTTCAGCGACATGACATTCCAGCACAGTTTGCACATACAAAAACAAAAATGGATCTTCAATTTTATTGCAGCAATTTAATACATGTAACAATGCCCATAGTTAAACCTGTGGTTTAGGACTAAGATGAATGTATATTACACTTGATGCTGCTGGACTAGTCTATGTTTCTGTGTAGTCTGACTTCAGTTTCCAGTCATTTTTATGGTCCAAGCTTTAATGTTCGGTCACGAAGAAGCTGAAACTCGGACAGAATTAGCATCCATGTGCAGGAGCTGTACTGGGAACATTTAGAGGCTGTACTGGGAACATTACAGGTTGTACTGGGAACATTAGAGTAGGATCAGATGCAAAGTGAAGACAGGCAAAGCCCCAAAGGTACAAGGTCTGGAGTAATGCAACCTTCACCAGCCCAGGAGACCCAGCATGCACTGCTGTGCACATAAGGAGATGCTTAACTACTACTGGGAGTCACTGGATGTGTTATGTAGTGTTATATAGCATTACATGTTATTTAGTGTAACATACGTGTTGTATAGTGTGGTGCTGAGGATGATGGGACACAGGTAAGTGTGATGAGTCACCATGGAAACCACTAGCACTCAGAGGATGTGGACCTCTGGTGGCCAGAAATGTGCATGACGGACACCCATGTTGAGTTCTGATTAACCCATGACACGCATGTTAACACCCATGTTGAGTTCTGATTAACCCATGACACGCATGTTAACACTCATGTTGAGTTCTGATTAACCCATGACACGCATGTTAACACCCATGTTGAGTTCTGATTAACCCATGACACGCATGTTAACACTCATGTTGAGTTCTGATTAACCCATGACACGCATGTTAACACCCATGTTGAGTTCTGATTAACCCATGACACGCATGTTAACACTCATGTTGAGTTCTGATTAACCCATGATACGCATGTTAACACCCATGTTGAGTTCTGATTAACCCATGACATGCATGTTAACACCCATGTTGAGTTCTGATTAACCCATGACACGCATGTTAACACCCATGTTGAGTTCTGATTAACCCATGACACGCATGTTAACACTCATGTTGAGTTCTGATTAACCCATGATACGCATGTTAACACCCATGTTGAGTTCTGATTAACCCATGACATGCATGTTAACACCCATGTTGAGTTCTGATTAACCCATGACACGCATGTTAACACCCATGTTGAGTTCTGATTAACCCATGACACGCATGTTAACACCCATGTTGAGTTCTGATTAACCCATGACACGCATGTTAACACCCATCTTAAGTTTTGATTAATGCCCAAATAATGCTTTTTATTACCACCTCCAATAACTACAATTTTCTTTTAATCAAACAGTGTGTGTGTGTGCGCGTGTGCGTGCGTGTGCGTCTGCAGAAACATGCACATGCACGCACGCATAAGTGTGTTCAAATCCGTGTGAGGTATCTGCAACGAATCTAACGAAGAAAGCGATGCCACATGTGCTTTGGTAGACATGTGAGCTGTGCGTGTGTGTGTTCTCAGTGCATCTGTATGACTCGCAGCAAAACACACTCAACTTATCCACAAACATCCTGGCACATCTTCTGCCCAGATGGCCCTTGGTCACTGCTCAGACGAGCGCCAGGCACCAGGCCCTTGAGTCCTCTCCTCACACAGACACAGAGCAACACAACGCACTTCTGGTCCATTATGCCTAAACTTGGAAGTGTAACTAGCCCTTAAACTTGTTGCCATTCATACAGCATTACCTAAGTAGCTTGCATGCTAACGGTTAGCAGGAAGGCTGTCTCACCTGCTGTGTGGGGTTCAGCTGGGCCCATCTGTGTATTCTGGACTTTCTAGACTTTAAAGTCAGATCATAACCTTAAAAAATGCAGTAAATCCAGTGATTTGATTTTAGTGAGCTGTGCTAATATTAATTCTTGGGGGGGGTACCTAGTGTTTAATCAAGCCAGAATGGTGGTAGGTGTTCGTTCCTTTTCTTAAATCATCATTGGTTACGCATTAGAGATTTTTAATTGGTATAGCTCAAGCTTTCTATAGGGAATAAGTAACAGAATCTGAAGGAGCAGTGATATGACCCTGTCACGTGATGTCAGTCATTCTTAAAGTAGATTCCTTTCTTCCTTTGAATCAGACTTTTTTGTCCTTCTGCTTTTATGTACATGTTACCACGGTCTACAGTGTCTTTGTTGTTGTGAGGTTTGTTAGAATGTGGGGTCATGGGTCGCAGAGTAGAGATGAGATGCAGACCACTAACAGTGTATTCAAACATTACATGTACACAGGGAGCTAATGGCGTGTTGCTCGACTGTTCGGTGGAGTATGCCGTGCAGTATGAGGCTTTTGGATCTGTCCTGGCTGGTGTGTTATCGAGCTGGACAACATGTTTTAGATTAAACTCCACTGCACATGGAGAGCTTTACGGTCACGAACACTGGATTCTCTCTCAAGAGAACCGCACTTAAGGTTTAAAACATATCCCCATGTCAGCAGTAAGAATGTGTGTGCTTCCAAGAATAACTATTCCATGCCAAGGAAATACTATTTTGCTCCTAGGATCTTTAGGATCTAAATCAATCTAAACACAGTTCCCTACTCAGGACCTCAGAGTAACAAATTATACAGCAACACTGTGTTAAATGGATGTGTAGTGAGTCATTTTAATTAAAGGGCCAATTTCCATTGAGACGATTCTTCAGCCAACCACAGTGGAGTTGAAGCGTGCAACAGCAACGAGACAGAAACTAGAAGCTCCTCTAAGATGCACCTGCTCCTGCCTTGTGTTGTGGTCTCATGCCTGCCTGAGGTATCCTGGCATTGGCCAATCACTCAGTCATCTCTATTACTCCCACTGCAGTTAGTGTCACCTCATGGTGGCGTGTTTTGATGATGTCATGACCCTTGGACAGAGCTTCGAGCTCTGAGGTGTAATTGCCCCATGCCATATGTGAACAATCCACTGGTCTTTTGTGCCATGTGCAGTGAGTAGAACATTTTGAACTTTGGCATTACAAAGGGAACGTTAGAGGGTTATGGTAGCGCAGCATGAAACAGGATCACTCCCAAATCAGACTGCTGTGCTGACAGGATGTGTCATGAGACTAAAATTTATGATTTATCCAGAACTAGTGGTAAGAACAAATGAAAATGTCACATATTTCAATATTACAACTTTTACATGGTGTGTATTCAGTGCTAATAGTAAAAAAAAAAAAGAATGAATCAGGCCTCAGATTGAAGAAGAGGCTCCTCCATTCAGTCAAAACCTCTTTCTCTCTCTCTCTCTCTCTCTCTCTCCCTCTCAGTTCTGCCCCATGTGGACACAGAGAGATGAGCACATCATTAGCTGCGTGTATATAGGTGATGTTTAAATACGCTATACTTGCTCGTGGTCTGGATCTCATCTCGTCCCAGTGGCCCACGGCCGCACATTCTAACAAGCCTCGCAACAACAAAGAGACTGTAGGCTGCATGGTAACATTTGCATAAAAGCGGAAGATCAAACTGTGTGGTTGAAAGGCTGGGCAGATGCTGAGGGCAGAATCCAGCGTTCAGCACTGGGTCAGTCTCTACATAAGCAAACAAACTCAGAGCTGCAAAAGATCACACGGTGGGAGCAGGGCTGTGGTCTCAATGGCTTGAAAAGTCTCTCTCTCTCTCTCTCTCTCTCTCTCTCTCTCACTGTGAAGCCTTGATTTATTCCCGTCATAAAGGAGTCAGGGCCCATGATGAAGAGGAGGAGTACGAGGGCAGGGGAGGGCGCTATCTGTGCTGGAAGACCTCGGTCTCTCTGTCTCTCAGACTCCCCTGTCAGGACAGCCATTGTCTGAGGTGATTTACAGGCGGGACGCGCGTCTGTTAGCGCGAGTGTAGCTCCGCCCACTCCCCTCGCGCTGCGACGCAAGGACCCGTGGATCATCGCTCGGACTTGCACGAGGCAGGCAGCTATCCTCCACAACACCGCAGACGAATTGGGCAGCCCTAGCTGTCTCCACTAACAGCTGTCAGAGGCTTTTAACTGAATGATTTGTGACGGTCATATATAGACCACGGACGCGCGGCCAGTTTCAGAGGTTTCCATTCCTTATAAAGGGACAAAACACATGCAAGTTTAAAAATCGTGAACAGGTCCTAGATCAGACTCACTGCCTTTCCCTCCAGATTTCACAATATTATTAATTGTTGCCCTTAATTGAATTAGTCCAAGTGAAGTGACATGTTAATAACTAGATGTCTTTAATACTATTATGGTAAAGAAAAATAGAGCGTCTGTGAATATTAATGTCAACAGATATTTTAATTAGCTGTCAGGAATGTGTGGTGCATGATAAAGACTGAAGCGAATTCTGTCCAGAACCAACTTTTTATTATTTTCCTTGTATATGTTCCAGCTTGCACAGAATTGCTTTGGACTCCAATTTATTTTAAGTACAATTTTTACCACATTAAAATCATTCGAAATGTATTACTGAAGCAACATAAAGGACTGGAGATCTACGTTTGGTATTTCTCAGTGTTGAAAATGGTTTTCAAGTTGTTTTTTCTAGAACATCCAGTGCCAAATATAACCATGTCAGCACGTCTCCCGATGAAAAACACTCACACGCTTTTTAATGCAGAAGATGCTGGAACATGAGGGTTCTGCAGGACTCATCCCGTATGTGTAAGTGCATCCATGTTTTGTAGACTTCTTGTGTTTGAACGCATAATGTGGTTTGGGTATTTCCTTTCCAGAACCCACACGCAGTTTAGCTTCTCATCATCCTCCGAGAACAAGAGAGGGGAGAGAAAGGCGAGACGTGGTCGAGGCTGTTTCTCAAGAGTGTCTCATGAAGCTATTCTTCTGGACAACTCAGCTAAGCATTCCGGTCAGACAAAGAGGGACTGGGGGGGGAAAGGAGGAGAAAAATCTGAACAAAGAAAATGGATGAATAATGGTTGTGCTTTGTGCAGGGACTCAACTAATCA
Organism: Brachyhypopomus occidentalis; assembly: GCA_020368025.1. Classification (NCBI taxonomy): domain Eukaryota; kingdom Metazoa; phylum Chordata; class Actinopteri; order Gymnotiformes; family Hypopomidae; genus Brachyhypopomus; species Brachyhypopomus occidentalis. Next base: position 16,470,667 of record JAGXOD010000021.1, on the reverse strand, counting down.
CCGCATTGACTGCTTTAGATTAGTAAGTAAGTAAAGTAAATGGTGTTTGGACGCCCTAGTCCCTCAGGAAATCAGCAAAGTGAGGCCAGCATCCATGAGCACCAGTGAGCACCCCCACCATGAGCACCCCCACATGGAGCAGGGAGGCAGAATCAATTCCCCCCCCCCCCCATGCATGTGTAAGGGCACAGCAAGGGAAGCCATGCGTCCAACAGGGGAGCTGGGCCCGAGCTCTGAGAAGGTGCTGGAGGGGCTTCAGATGCACGTCAGCTGCTTCTGGTTAGTGTGGAGAACGTCCAGAGCCTTTCACCTTCCGACACCCTCTCCCCTGATCTACCAGGCCCAACCCTCAGGGGGCAGAGCTGAAAGGAAGGTACCCTGCTGCCTCTGAGATAAGGAGACCCCTCCTTGTCCTGTGTGTGAGCCCGAGTTCCATCTCAGGTCAGCGAAGGTTCAGTTTTGTGCAGTAGGCCGAGATCTGAAGCGGAACTCAGCTGATGCATGTGACTTTCATGAACTGAGGATATTTGGTGTCAGTTTTGCTGGAGGTCACAGTCACAGGTCTGTCATCGTCGTTTCTCTCGTCGTTTCTCTCGTCGTTTCTCCACTAATCCTAATATCTGATGGCCGATTACTGGAGGACCACACGGTACCTTCGTCTTATGGAGTTACACCTGCACAAGGCTTTTAACCTTTAAAACACGTGATTTATATTTAAAGACCGTACACCAAAATAACCGATATGCCTTAATGTGTTTTACAGCACTGAGGGCAATGCAATCTATCGGGAAGACGTTGGCCATTGGACATGACAAACTACATGTCCAGGGATGGAGTTATAAATGATATTTTTGCAACGCATTAATCTCAGAACACGTACTGTTCATGTGCAGCGTGCATCTTGAGTAGTCATACCATCCATGCCGAGGTGTGAAGACCTCAGATTCCCACATGCCGCACTTTCTTTTCTGTCAACACACACTCCTTCATTTTCTTCTCGGAAAACGCAAATAATTTTTACATGCATGATTAGTAAATATCGCAGTTTAGAGTGTTCTCTTAATGTGCACAACTTCAAACACAGAAACTCCCAACACACACACACACACACACACCTCCCCGAGTGTCTCCCCTGAGGGGGTCAGATTTATGTGTGTTTATTTATCCCAACACTGTTGGTCTCGAGGGGTCTGCCAGGGTCAAGCGCTCCCGGAGGAAACCCAGGAATTCTTCAGTAATTCTCTTCACCACAGACGCAAACACACAGCCACACGTAGAAGGCCGACTCTTCACCACTCTCCTCCCTGCCTCTGCTCTCCCAGAAGGCAACACTGCTGCAAATGTATCTTGTTTTTTGTAACCTGTTCTTCGGTTAGTCAACCAAAGCCTCGCTGTTTGCTAAGATACGTAGGTGTGGGTTAACTTTGTGTGTTTGTTGTGTGTGTGTGTGTGTGTGTTTATGTGCTTACAGAAGCACGAGAGAGAAACGGCAGAACGCACATGGCTCCCTGGAGGATCATGCACATGGGAGGTCTAGGGAGAACTTGACTGGAGAGATCATTGGTGGACAGTAGAGGATAATACAGATGTTACCACCAGCCTCTCCTTTCACTCACTCACTCACTCACACACTCACACACACACACACAGCTACCCCAGTAGAGTCCCAGTTTCAATAATTTCAGTTTCCGTCTTTGATGTTTATATGGGAGGCTGGGACTGTCAAGGTCTGTATGCATGGAATCTAGTAAACAACTCTTCATATCAGAGTGAGTGCAGTGAGAGTTTCTGGTCAAGTCCCCCTCTCTACATAAAGTGATTGTCCCCAGCTGTGATCACTTTCTTGCTCAGGGGAGTGTCATTGTTATGGCCTTTCTTGCCAATGCTATAAATGTACTGTGGCTGTGGTAGCAGGAAACCTTTCTTAAACTGTGATAATTGTTTTTGGATATAGATCTTCCCACATAAATGCCATAGCAGTTCACACACACACACACACACACACACGCCCCTCTCTGCCCTGTCCCCCCATCAATTCTGATCAGAGCATTTTATCCAGAAACTCAAGGAAGTGTATAATGGAAATAAGAGAATCTCACAACTCTGCAGTTCTGTCCAAAATTAAGCGAACTGCCCAGAGACAAGCCAAGAGAAGTGAGCCATATAAAATAACACAGCCATGAGACTCCATAACTACAGAAACAGTGTGTAGGAGCGAGATGCTAGGAATAAAGAGGTGGAGGAAAGCTAGAAAAAGATATTACACAAGACGTTGAACCGGGGTCTCCAACCGCTCACGTCACTGCACAACGGGTTCAGTCTTATGCTGGACCTGCTCAAGATCATCACCAAATTAATGCAGCATGTGATATCTTCAACATTTGGTTCCTAATGTACACAAGGAGACATACTGAGCTAGAAGGACTTCATGTATGTTACATTTGTGGCACAATGTGTTTTCTTGGGCTGAAACGGTTGGCAGCCATGATCAATACTGAAACTCTCCTCTTGCAGATAGACTGCATCTTATGGCTTTTGGGGGAATTCTTAACTAGAATTTGTACTGGCAGTAATCATCAAAGTTTGGCCTGTGTGTTTTGAATGGACTGCACCTCTTTTCCGCATCAGTCAGTGTCAGTGTGGTGTGATTGGAATTCACCACGGCTGTTGTAGAAAGTGAATTATGTTTAATGTTCCAGATTTCATAAGGCCTGAATTAAAGACAGCTTCCACAGGATACACTTCAGTTCAGTACAAATGACTTACTGCTGCCTCAGTTGGATGTGTGTGTGAATATGAAATTTGAGGGATGCCAGACAAACAATCCTTCTTGAGATTTGCGCTGGTCGAGAGTACAGTGAGGTGAGGTAGCACGACAATGCCGTCAATAGATACCCTAAAGGCAGCAGACACACTAAACACAAGTTCCCTGAAATTCTGTGTTTTCACTGGGGACGATGACTAGCCCCGTCAAAACCAGAGGTGCTTACAGGAGGCCCACACACACATACACACACACACCCCTGCTACTTGTATGTGTGTATCTGTGACCTGCAGTGCTGTGGCCAAAGTTTTCTCCCAGGGTCGTGTATCCATGAACACATGGGTGAAGCTAATAAAGGTCAAAGGTAACTCAAGTCTACACATGCTGGTGCACTTGAGTCCCCAGTATCAGGCTCCTCCCCTTCCCACCATAGCAGACGCTCTATGACGAGCTTCTGAGAAACACCTGAGAAAGGAGAAGAGACTCCTGCCTTCACCTGCTGGCTGTACGGTGCGGTTAACTAAACTGGAGTTTCATCCCTTCTGCTAAGGCACTGTTTCCATATTCACCCCTTATTAGCCAATTAAACATGGGTTTGAGGTTACTTGGACCTGCCGTGATGGATGCAGTGGCGCTGGTTCTGATTTTGACTCGATAAGGCATTTACAGATGATTTTGATTGCTTTTTGGCTGTAGCTACCATCATAATGTGTTCACAAACATATGATACACATGTATGTATTGGTCTTTTTACGCAACAGCTCTGCGCACGATTGCATTTGCAGTTTTTGTATTTCTTAAAATATCCATTTCACACAGACCCACTCTGGCACGCTTTTCCATCATTGCTCAAACACTCAAGAGTTTGACAGTATTTGGGTTTTTTATGATTCCAATCTGGATTTGTAGTTTTGCAACAGTCTCAACTATTACACAAGCTATCGGGGTTTTTCAGATGGATGTTAGCATAGCTTTTGTGTTCCGGACGACAGAACTTTAACACGCCATGTATCTGAGCGTCTCGGCAGCAGATAAGCCCCTTGCCATACATGGATCTGAATCCTAGTACATAGCTACCAGTCAAAACAAGGTAAAAGGTTGAGAGAGATGGAGAGAGAAGCAGTGTAGTCTTAGTGTGCCACCTGGTGGTTAAATGTGTAGTTGCAAGGGAAACCACAATCAACGTGTGCTCTTTTAAACATTTATAGCCACCATAACCAAACAACTTTCATGTCGCTATCCAACATTTTCAAATATTACATACAGTTCTTCTCATTAAATAAAAACAGCAAGCAGTTCAAATACAATAAGAGAAACATTTGTGTTACTAGCCACAAGTGTACAATATTAGTTGCTATTTTACAGAAATAAGGATCCACTCTATTTAGCAAAATGTTAAATATTAAATCAGACACTAGGTTGCCCATCAGAATGCTTTCTCAGTCCACAGCGCACACACACTCGCTGAGTCTGGTGCTGTCCTATCACAGCTCTGCGTTTCATGGAACCCCACCCACCCACAGCAGGACTCCAGCAGGCGGTCAGCCGTAGGGCTCCTGCACTCAGAGATGTGAAGTCCTCAGCAGAAACATTAGACCATACTGTCTGAGCTTTAATGTGGACCAGTGCAGACACTGCCTTCCAGCTCTCCCACAAACTCCTAGAAAAGCAGAAACGTGGAACCATAATAATAATAATACAAAATGTGTGTATCCAAAACCCAGTAGTGGTTTGGCATTTTATGAAGCGTCCTGAAGTAGACTGGGCTGATGGCTTCTGAAGCTCTTCCTAAGACTACCGTACCACACACACACACACACCTCATCGCTTCTCCAGTTTCTTAAACTTGGCCTCTGTAAGGAAAAACAAAAAAGATCCTTACATGCAGGCACACTTCATCCAGGGCACATCAGTGTCCCACTGTACTTTAGACAGAGACAGCAGAAAAGTGTTTCCAGTTATAGTCACGATAAGAACTGCACATTGCAAATTTAACTATAAGCTTTAAGTGAGTAAATATATGATTATATTAGTCTGTTCAACAGAAGGACTTCTAGGCAGTATTAACTTACATGTTGAGAATGCCCAGAAGACAATACTTGGTCTGAGTGTGCCATCTAGTGGAACAGTTAACGTTCCCCAAGTTACTGTACAGCACATGTTTACATTACCAAGCCAAGGCACTGAGGCAAATTTTGTGATCTACGTTCGCCCTGCAGCTGGACAATGGTCCAGTATCGTTGATGGCTTTGTTTGCATTACTTAAGGCACTATACTGATGTTTCCAGGTCCTACTGTAACTAACTCTGGGCTGAAGTAGTTACCTATACATGTGCCTTCCACATATTTGTATGCAAACCATCAGAATTAATAGGCAACCTCAGCATATATCGGCACTTGCCGAGCACTTCAGATAGAAGACGTATGGCTCGTACTCACCCAGTTTCTTGGAATACGTGTCCAGTTTATATGCTGCCTGTTCCAACGCAGTAACCTGCTCCTCGATCTGACTGATCTGGTCTAGATATGGCTGCAAACTCGCATCTGCAAAACACCATCATATTTTCGAGGTAAGTAACTGCAGTGGTAAGATATGTAGATATATTAAAATTGTAGAAGTACAGAACGTTTCCAGAGAAACAGTACTGTGTACTTTTCTACAATTTTTAATCTATATATATGTGTGTGTGTGTGTGCACGCGCGTGTACACACATCTGTGCATGAGTGTTTTATTCAGACAAGCTAACTTACATTTCTGATTAAGATCTTGTAAGTTGCGACTGATGTTAATGGATATGTCCTTCATCTCCATGTACTTCAGACTGGTAAGTTTGTTCATGTTCTCCAGAAGTTTATAATCCTCACATGTGGCTGATTAATAAAGAAAATCATGGTTTTGTTACATGTAAACAGTATTGCTTTGTGCCAAGAACGCAAAAAACAAACCTAGGACTGCATGTCTCAATCTGACAAAAGAAATCTGAGAAAAATAAATTAGTCTTTCAGGTTGTGCAGTGTTTTTTATTTGACAAAATTGTCTGTTGATTGTGTCTGTGCACGTATGTCTACATCAACAAATGCCACTGGTGACGTTTCTAGGCACCTGTGAGTTCTCCTTGGAGAAATACTGCCATTTTGTCAAACATGTCTCTGCAGAGCTCGTTGATGTCCGGCTGCGCAGGCTCGGTAGCCTCTTCTGCCGTCTCCACGCAACCATCATCTGCAGAAGACGCCCACCAAGGATGAAAGGCTCTATAAATATTGAGCTCCAACAGGAACAGAAAACTATGCCTGCGATAGGTTGAACAACCTTCCTGAAATGCATGAACTGAAACAAGTGCCATTACTTAAGGTGTTAATTGCTAATTACGTTCCTAATTGCTAAATAAGTTGCTAATTATCACAGATCTTGATACTACTACACGACTGCTCATAAGCCTCTTACAAATGAGTCAATCGATACTGCATGTAAATTTACTGACATTTATAAGTGCAAAATACATTTTAATATTCAGTGTCCATGCTTCACCCAAAGGCCTCACAGTCCTGTAGAAAAGGAAAATCAAGTCATGAAACCAGTCACTTAGCGTGCTGCTAGTTAGCACGTAGCTAGCCTACACGCTAACGTCAATAACTCACTGTTATTGGCGGGCCTTTTCGGTAGAGGCACTGTATTTTCATTTGGACCATCGTGACCCACATCTTCTTTTTGTTCAGCATCACTCCTCAGATGTAAGACTGTCGGAGGCGCAGGTACGCGACAAACACTGTCCATTGCAGCTGCGTCCTCCCCTGTCGCGGCCATTTTCACTTCCTGGCTGTCACGTTACTCTGTTTCACGTGACTTGTCACTTTTTTTTTGCGGCCACACCCTTATTTCATAAAGTTGTTCCACAATTCTGAATATATTCTGTCAATTAGCGGCCTCTATATCGTTTAGTTTTTTTCTTTTTAGATTTTAGTTTTTTTAGACGTTACAGTGCCGAGCTGTTGTGGTTCGTACACTCTACATCATATACCGTTAAAATAATCTACATTTACTAACCCTAACCAATTTGAGGTTCTGAATGGTATTGTCACGGATTTTTATAACTACAGCATACAATAGCAAAATATCAATGACTCAAAATATGTGTGGACTTTGTCACGTTTTCGAGTCAGACTAAGTGAAGCCACGAATAGTTAGCAATACAAGTTTAGCCGAGGTGGGGCATTTTCAAAATAAAATTCCTCTTGTCATCGCGTGCATATTTTTAATGGTATGTAACGTTAAAATATGATAGTTATTTCATTTTAAGATGAAAAAATAAATATTTATTAATGTTGGATAACCAGCTCTGTCCGCAATTACCAAATGTGCGATATAATATTTCCTGTTAAATGTAAAACAACCTAAAGCTTATATTGGTTCAGCGTGTATCTCACTATGCTTGTCCGTACTCGCCGATACACATTTAATTGAATTTATTAACTGCCCCTTTTAAAATGAAATATTGAAAATACATGTTTAAAGACATTATTTTAAAAGGCATTGACATTTTGTTATGTAAAACACGTTTATTACGGTAGCAAATTTCACACAACTCGGGCTTTCTCGCAGGTCGGACCTCTCCGGCTTTGATGATGGGACTCCATCGTGACAGGATACCACCGACTGTAAACATGGCGGCACGCACAGCCAGAAGTCTGTGCTGTGTGCCTCCTTACTGAAGTCCGAGGAATCGAGACACTTCAACCATGGAGACTGAGGAGGAGCAACACATGACGACGCTTCTATGTATGGGCTTTCCAGACCCCGTCGCCATCCGAAAAGCCCTCCGCCTGGCCAAAAACGACATAAACGAGGCTGTTGCTTTCCTCACGAACGAAAGCCCCGGACTCGGCTATGGATATGAGCCGATGGAAAGCGGCCCTGCCCCGGGTTCTGGGCCTAGTGGAGACGGTGAAAATAGCGGGAGGACTGGGACTGGGGGGTTTGACCCTCCGCCGGCTTACCATGACGTTGTGGAAAGCGAGGTAAGCCTGCCGAACGGTTGGGTTAGAGTGCATATTTTATTGCCCCAAGCCTTGAAACGAGTACCCTTACGGTTCCGCCTAACCCCAAGTTATGTTAGCATTGCTGTTTAGCTGCCTTGCTAGCTTAGCTAGTTAGCTTATCTTAGCTAGTTAGCTTAGCTTACCTAGCCAGTTGCCTCGCGCTAGCCGACGGGCGACATCAACGTTCTTTGCTGTCAAAAACTGGAGGGAACGTCGCGCTGCGTTACTAGCTAACTGGCTAACACGCGCGCTGAGGGACTAGTTGAATGTGTAGCATGTGGTAAACCACGTAGGGCAGTGGATCACAGCAGCAGGGCCATCCTTTTTAAAGAGATTTCCCTTGGGTTTAATTTAGCTCGTCCTTGTTCTAATGTGTGTAGCAAAACGGTTTATAGTGAAGTGAGTTTGGGACTTGAAATAACATTTAACGGTAGTAGACTACCGATAGTAGTGGTGTCCAGTGAAGCTTGGGGGAGGGGGGTCTCTTCCTAACCAGCAAATATCCATCTAGCTAGTAGCTAGCTGGGTAGCTAAGTAGGCATTTCTTGCACGTATTACAGTCGCATAATTGCGTATTTTGTCATTGTTGACAGCGCAATAGATAACTTGCTTAAAACGGAAGCATCATGATCATATTTCTCTATGGGAATGCTTGGTTATCAAGCAGTAATAGGTGAGCGTTATGATGGATGTGTTATGCTAGCTATCAAATGTTGGCATTTACCACCAATTTAACAAAGTCACTCTCTGATTAGCTTGCCTATATTTACAGTAGGAAACCTGTCGTTACAATGTCTTTGATGTCAAAATAGCCAACTTGGATATGGCTGACTGCGTGGACAATATTGCACGTCCTTGTAGCAAGATGAATTGTAGTTAGCTTTATTAAAAACCATTGACTAGAATGTATTAGTCCTCTACAGAGAGAACCGAACAGTGCACTATACAGTTAAAGTCGTTCTTTGCACGTCCTCAGTAAACTATGAAAAGTATCTAATTCTAATATTATCAGTGTTAAACCTAAAATCTGTGACTTCCGAATTGTAGACTGTACATCGCTGTACATTAACTTGCTTGTGACTCTAGACTGTACATCAACTTGCTCTTAAGCTGTTTACCGTCACTAACTCATTAACAGTTTTACACATTTTACTGTTAGAAAACAAACAATAATTGAGTACCCACGTGCAGTCATTAGAACATGAGACCCCACAGCACCTTCATAATAAATTAATTAAACAGCAAACAGAATGAGTCAGCAACACATAGCCATAAGAAATCAACTAGAAATATTTTGATTGATGTTTAACTTTTATTATGTCTGTACAGTGGGGACACACATTCTGACGACAGTCATCAGACATAGTGATCTGTATGCTGCTGGATCTGTAGTCGGGGGTCACAGATTTCGATGCAACACCAGGGAACCTAATGTTCATTTTGAGTGCTCGCCACAAGTTTAAACCATGGTCTTAAATCCCAGCTGTACACTAACGCTTTTCACACACACATACAAATAATCTAAAGCCCAGCCTCAACACTAACGCTTTACACACACATAATCTATATCCCATCTTCATCACTAACACTTTATACACACACACAAACACGCACATCATTATCTACACATCCACCCCACTAAGTGTGTGTGTGCTGTTGTTTTTAGTTTTCATCGGTGTTCATTCCTCCCTTAGGTGACTTTCTGATCACTTATCAGACCCATGATGGCTTTAGCCTGTGTTGAGTTTCATAACCCGGATTTGCTTTGTGTATTACGCAGACCGTATGTCATCTTAACAGAGATGGGAAATACAAGAGAGGACATTTCTCTCAAAAGGAATGAAAATGCGTTCCATGATGGTGACTTAATGTATGTCTGTTAAACGTGTGCTGTCATCAGAGTACTCGGCCGGGTTAGAATAAATCGGTTTGATGAATAAAGAGTTGGTATGAATTGTATGAACAATTGTTTACCTTCGTATTGATGTTGGCTAACTGCTGAGCACAGAGTTCTTCTCACACGTCAAGTCGAGACGTTTCATGTGTAGCGTTTGGCTTAATGGTTTGACCACTCGTACTGAAAGTGATTGCAGTGGTATGAAACCATCTTGCTCAACAGGTTTGTGTTAAATGTTAGTGATTGCAGCACTTTATGGATCGTTGTGCATCACCATTGTCACATGATATTGTCCCTTCCATATGGTTGTGTCCAAACACTACCAGGAAATAGCTTCATGTAAGCCAGTAGTAGATCTTCTGTATCAAAATAATGTTCTGTTTGTAAATGATACAAACAGAACATACCAGGCCTGTGTTAAAGGTACATGGTTGTTGCTGTGCTAGACCTGTGTTAAAGGTACATGGTTGTTGCTGTGCTAGGCCTGTGTTAAAGGTAGATGGTTGTTGCTGTGCTAGGCCTGTGTTAAAGGTAGATGGTTGTTGCTGTGCTAGGCCTGTGTTAAAGGTAGATGGTTGTTGCTGTGCTAGGCCTGTGTTAAAGGTAGATGGTTGTTGCTGTGCTAGGCCTATGTTAAAGGTAGATGGTTGTTGCTGTGCTAGGCCTGTGTTAAAGGTAGATGGTTGTTGCTGTGCTAGGCCTGTGTTAAAGGTAGATGGTTGTTGCTGTGCTAGGCCTGTGTTAAAGGTAGATGGTTGTTGCTGTGCTAGGCCTGTGTTAAAGGTACATGGTTGTTGCTGTGCTAGGCCTGTGTTAAAGGTACATGGTTGTTGCTGTGCTAGGCCTGTGTTAAAGGTAGATGGTTGTAGCTGTGCTAGGCCTGTGTTAAAGGTAGATGGTTGTAGCTGTGCTAGGCCTGTGTTAAAGGTAGATGGTTGTAGCTGTGCTAGGCCTGTGTTGGTAGATGGTTGTAGCTGTGCTAGGCCTGTGTTAAAGGTAGATGGTTGTAGCTGTGCTAGGCCTGTGTTAAAGGTAGATGGTTGTAGCTGTGCTAGGCCTGTGTTAAAGGTAGATGGTTGTAGCTGTGCTAGGCCTGTGTTAAAGGTAGATGGTTGTAGCTGTGCTAGGCCTGTGTTAAAGGTAGATGGTTGTAGCTGTGCTAGGCCTGTGTTAAAGGTAGATGGTTGTAGCTGTGCTAGGCCTGTGTTAAAGGTAGATGGTTGTAGCTGTGCTAGGCCTGTGTTAAAGGTACATGGTTGTTGCTGTGCTAGGCCTGTGTTAAAGGTACATGGTTGTAGCTGTGCTAGACCTGTGTTAAAGGTACATGGTTGTTGCTGTGCTAGACCTGTGTTAAAGGTACATGGTTGTTGCTGTGCTAGACCTGTGTTAAAGGTAAAGGTAGATGGTTGTAGCTGTGCTAGGCCTGTGTTAAAGGTAGATGGTTGTTGCTGTGCTAGGCCTGTGTTAAAGGTAGATGGTTGTTGCTGTGCTAGGCCTGTGTTAAAGGTAGATGGTTGTTGCTGTGCTAGGCCTGTGTTAAAGGTAGATGGTTGTTGCTGTGCTAGGCCTGTGTTAAAAGTAGATGGTTGTTGCTGTGCTAGGCCTGTGTTAAAGGTAGATGGTTGTTGCTGTGCTAGGCCTGTGTTAAAGGTAGATGGTTGTAGCTGTGCTGTGTTAAAGGTAGATGGTTGTAGCTGTGCTAGGCCTGTGTTAAAGGTACATGGTTGTTGCTGTGCTAGGCCTGTGTTAAAGGTACATGGTTGTAGCTGTGCTAGGCCTGTGTTAAAGGTACATGGTTGTAGCTGTGCTAGACCTGTGTTAAAGGTACATGGTTGTTGCTGTGCTAGGCCTGTGTTAAAGGTACATGGTTGTTGCTGTGCTAGGCCTGTGTTAAAGGTAGATGGTTGTAGCTGTGCTAGACCTGTGTTAAAGGTACATGGTTGTAGCTGTGCTAGGCCTATGCGTCTGCTTCTTTGGTTGTGGTCCAGGCTTTTTCAGAAGCACCTGTTTTGCACCAGCGCACTTGGGACCTAGTGACCTAATGCATTTCCTCCCTATGGTTTGTATCTAATGACAACAGCAACCATGCTGTAGCTATAGCAGCCTGAATGTTGTATGTCACTACAAAGATGCATTTAACACACACGGTGCTCTAAATGACCATAGGTGCTCAAGTCTACTCCCCCCCTGTGTTCTCTCCATGTTATTCACTTACCAGTCACTGGCCTCTGTAATATTCTAGGGTGTTTGCCTGCATGGGCAATATGTGTGTGTATTAAAGTACGTTGGACGTGTCCAGGACTGCATTACACGCATCACATGCTCTCTTCTGAAATACCATCACATCACCTTATTTATGTATGTATTTTTTTTAACACATCTTAATCACGTCTGTAGAGAGAAGCCCTGTATGGTGAGGAAGAGACATCTGCCCATAAGTGTCACTGGGGTTATTTCAGTCACTGCCTGTTTCCAAAACACATTTTTGTATTTCTCCCAACTCTTTTCCAACGTCCGGAATCCGTTTGTTGTTTTTGGTAATACAGCCTGACGTTGTGGCACGCGAGTCCTTCAGCACACTCAGGCGGTCCTCGCGTACCTGGAACATTCATTATTGACTCACCAACACGTTCAGTCACTTTACAAATTCGACAGGACCTGGACTGGAAAATGGCACTTCAGAAATACATCAGGGTAACTAATTTACTATAAGCTAATGTTGTTTGAGGCAGTAGAGCTCCTCTGTCTGCCTCCAGATCTTTCGCAGTAGAGACACACGATCTACCTGATTTTGATGCAAACCATTACACTAAACATGCTTAAATTCTGTTTCATCCGTTTAACGATGAATTGTTTAATCTGCTTTATAATGATGCCTGTTTAATCCCTTCGTGTACATGCTAAATAGTTAGCGTATGTCCCATCCTGTTGGACTGAGCAGGTGTTGGGCCTGCTGATGTTGTTTGCATCCTTTGTATCTGGTTAAGTGGGTATTTGTATCAGGTTAAGTGGGTATTTGTCAACATGTTTATAGACCAGTGTGACGTTGCTTCTTTTCATCTCCATATAAACCAGAATTTGTGTCAGAACTGGGACTCTGTTGATATTATTATTAGATTTGGCTGCAGGCTGCATATTTACTCTTTCAGATTATGATAGCAGATAATTTCATATCTGATACCCCTGAGTAATAATTGCTTATTTAATCTGGCCCAGAGTAGGAACAATTTTAGAATTGTGGAAATGTCGTCGTCTGTCCCCTCTGGACGCCGGTGTAGGTGAGACTCTGTCTCTGTGCACGTCTCCTGCAGTCCTCATCTCGTGAAACCTCGAGAGCAGACTGCTTAACTGCGCTAGTGGATCACTCTCCTTTGCCAAACCCGGGTAGCAGCCATTATTGTTAACTGTTAAATTTCCCTTTCACGTGTCATCCCTTCTTAGTTCTAGCACATTCTCTGTCTGCTTGTTTATCCGTTTTGCTGCATAACGCGTTGTTGTTGATGTTGATGATGGTGTGTTTTTATCTGGTTTTGCAAGCCTGGGGGTATAAATAGAGCAGGGAGGAACCCTCATCCCCAGGCAGTGCTCACTCCCACAGTGCACTGGGACACACAGTAACACAGCGAGGCTCCAGTTTCCTCACAGCTCTCAGCAGTAATGCACACACACACACACACCGCGTGAACGCCGGACACGCGTCCCAGAGCCCTTTACGGCTGTATGTAGCTGACGCATACGTTCCTTCATTTCAGGGGGGGAGAAACAATAAGACAGGTTACAGAAGCATTTAGAAGTGTAGTGACCTATGTGGACACACAGCACACCACACACACGCATTCATGCTGTGTTCAGCCTAGAAATGAAAGTAGCACCATGGGGACACACACACTCCTGGGGGGGACACACACTCCTGGGTACCCAAGACAGCTGTCTGACGACCACACCACCCACACCACCCAGAAACAGGCTGCAGGACGCAGGGCTGAGTTACTCGTGATTTGCGGCTCATCCCTTTTGAAAAACGCTGGTGGATTTTATTTCTCGTTTGGGTAAAATTAGGGTGCACAGGGTGTTTTACCGAGTGCAGTGCATTCTGGGTTGGTTTGTGGGAGCCCTTTGTGTGGAGCAGCCCGCGTACACACACACACACACACACACCGAGCAGAATGTGCGACTGCTCGACATGGCGGCTGGCATGAGGCCGCCACTCTTCGCTGGCGTTGGGGAAATGTTTGGTACCATGAGGGCATTACGAAGAGTCTTGGCTTGAAGTTGCAGATGTGGTGATAGTCAAGCTGCCTGTGCTGTGATCACACGTTGCTCTCTGTAAGATACACAGTTGAGCAGGATTATAGTGGATACGGGAGGATTTCTGTTTCATTCTGGCTTGTCGATACAGTATTTGCCCCTTAGTGGTGACTTTGGGATGGGTCACTGCCCAATACCCAATAATCCTGTTGTGGGGGTCGACTGGGGTCATCATGCTTTTTGCATGTGGTCCTTCTTGCTTTGCCTTTCCAGGATTAGGCTCATCATGGGAATCGGAAGCTTCCAGAAGCTCTTAGATCAGTCTCAGCTCACTAAACATTTGTATCACAGGACACTTATGGACACAGGACACTCCTTTCATACGAAATTCCAGACCAGACCTAAACAGATGAACCAGGAGAAAAGCTGACAGTAAACTCTGTGTTTACACTACATAGAGGCCAGGATCTGAGAGCTGTGTTTACAAGCTTGTGTGTGTGTGTGTGTGTGAGCTCTAGGTCTCATGCCAGCTGCACTTGTGCAAAGTCAACATATAAGGTTGCAGCTTTCTGATATGTTGTTGAATATTAAATGACTGAACATGTTTCCCTAGCTGCTGGTAACCAGTGTGTGAGCTCACTTCCCCAGTGCTCTGTTTACTAGACAGGCTACCCAGTTTCCCAGTGAAGGTTTTACTTATTTTCCTGCTGCCTCTCTGCAGACATTGTAATCACTGTAAATCTCATTAACTTTCCCTTTGTGCTTCAGTGCAATTAAGTGCTGGTTTAAATAAATCTGTTTAAGTCTATTTAAATTTGGGTTTAAATTTGTTTCTAAACAGTCCCAAAGTCACCGAGACTGCCAACGTTTTAAGTACTAAATTAAATACAAAGACCTTTTTGCGAGTTTTAGATCTGTTGGGAAATTTGCAGTTCTTGTTCTCTGCTGGTGATATACGTGGAGGAGCAGAAAGCAATGACTAGTGAGCATTATCGTTTATCAGAGCCCTGCAGCTAAAATGACAACCCCTCAGAGAGGGTGAGACGAGCCTTTGGCCCCACCGGGGCAGACGTTGCACTTCCCCGCTATACTGTGTCAATGTATAATTAACAGGGGCTAAATATAGACCCCACGTCTTTTATTATTTTTAAGGACTTTCACACCCAGAGGTCTGCAGGTTCTTCTACATGCCCCGTGGTTTCCGTTCAAGCCTACGCATGTAGAAGAACCTGCAGACCTCTGCGTGTGAAAGTGGATAGGCTGAATTGGGTCAGATTGGCCCCACAGGGCTGAGGGCTGGTGAGCAGGTACCTCTGGTGTTCGTCTTCTGCATCACGGCTTAGTAGAGCAGATTGAGCTCTTGGGCCACCTGCTCTGACCCAGAGCGCCTTGCGCGTATTTCTCCGTAGGGCAGGTCGTGTGCCCCCTCGGAGAGTCGGATCCGTGGCACTGGTGTTGCCAGCGCCTTGTGCTACCTGCTCTTCCCCATGATCTGCATGTTTTCTGTCACCTCTGACATCTCTGCTCTTTCAGCAAGGTAGCTGTGCTCAGCTAGGGATGAAAAGCTTCTCCCACACTTTCTGAAACTGCAAAATAGCAAACGTTTTCAGTGTGATGATGCGAGAAGTTAGATTAGGTAGGATACATCCCCAATCAAAAGATGAAGGAGGTTTGTTGAGATGTTAAGCCGTTTACTCAGGGATTTTGTGCACCATGAGCGAGCTAAGCCTAGCCTTAAAAGCCCAGCAGATATCTCCAGCGGAGATGTTTCTCTGCGTCTGCTGGCTTTGCATTGCAGAGACTGCTCTACACCACTGAAATGAGATTGGCATGAACGGCCGCCCTCTTGCCAGGCTCGGAGACGTGCCCTCCCGGAGAGATAACCCAGATAAAGCCTCACTGGTGTGTCATATGATTTGAGATGTTCACGCGGAGGGCTTTGCAGAAACTGGCCCTCGCTCAGAGGTGATGTGTGCCGCCCCTGAGGAGACCAGAACACATCTGAACCGGGCCCGTTTCAGCACTTTCATTTAGTGCTTGTTTCTATCTCTCCCCCTCGCTCCCTCTCTCTGTCTCTCTCTCTCTCTCTCTCACTCTCTCTGTCTCTCTCTCTCTCTCTCTCACACACACTCTCTCTGTCTCTCTCTCTCTCTCTCTCTCTCTCTCTCTCTCTCTCTCTCTCTCTCTCTCACACACTCTCTCTCTCTCTCTCTCTCTCTCTCACTCTCTCTCTCTCTCTCTCTCTCTCACACACTCTCTCTGTCTCTCTCTCTCTCTCTCTCACACTCTCTCTCTCTCTCTCTCTCTCACACACTCTCTCTCTCTCTCTCTCTCTCTCTCTCTCTCTCTCTCTCACACACTCTCTCTCTCTCTCTCTCTCTTTCGCTCACTCGCTGCCTCTTCCTTGCCAAGTGCTGTTCTTTCACTGTAGCAGAATCCTGTAAATAATAGAGAGCAGTGTTCAGTTAATAGGCCATTTCACATTTTAACCTTAGATCTTTGTTTCTCTGACAGTTCACTTTCATGTTTGTCATTAGTGTGAACTGACCTCAGCCCTGAAAGGACCCGCATAGACACAGGCATTCAAAACCAGCAGCGTCACATCCATGACACACACACACACACACACACACACACACACACACACACACACACACACACACACACACACACGTGCACCGACCGAATGAGGGAACCAGCCCTGCTTGTCTTGGCTGTTTTTGCTCACCTGACTGTCGATCAGCTGTTTGTGATTGTAGGCCGAGAAATGCCACTCGTTTGCCCCTCTCCCCTCTCCCAGGGGCCGCCGCCACTTTGTGCCCACGCGCGTTGAAGTGAGATGAAGAAACCTCCTCATGTGATGTCCCATCTGGGGCCCTGTAGCTCAGAGGATGCGTGGGGAGTGCTAGTTCACGTAGCGCTGCGCTAGGCGTCACGCCTGTGATTAGTGGGCCGATTTCTGCGTGATTTACAAAATAAAACTGCCTGAATGATTTATGTGATGCTTTTGCCAAAAGTTGTTGAGCTGTGAACTGAACTGACAAATAATTTTTTTTAGCTGCAGGGTTAAAACAGAGAATGTTTGCCCTGTGAGTAAAACAAAACGAAAGAAACTAAAGCAATGAGGAAGTTGAGATGATCTCCAATAAGAAAACCCTAGAAGAGGGAGGTTCTTGCCTCGTGGTTTACAGTAATCTGCCCTTCACATCTCCACAGTCTCCTTTCTCCAACTCTCCTTTTCATCCTGAAGAATGACAATGGCTGCAAAATGCAGAAAAGATGCGTATCTGTCTGATTTCTACACACGAGGACTCGGTTGTCACTTCCTGTCCAGGAAAATCACCTTGCGGGTGCAAAATGAACTTGTCTATCTTGACATTGTTCTGTATTTTGCATCCTTAGGTAGAAACACCTAAAACTGCATATTAAGGCAAACCCACAAAACAGAACCTGCAGTTTTGCACCTTTGAAACTTGCCGTCCTCAGGAGCTTCTGGAAGGACCAACATGGATGCTTTTTGTTATTTGTTTGGAGATGTATGATCTAGGGCCACATATGACAGTGGCTCCGTGGTCCTCAGGAAAAGGTCAGATTTGTGTGTATTTTTCCCGTGCAGGGAGACGACTTTTCGGGCGCTCGTATAAATCCCGCCTCCCCCTCCTGCCCTCCACTGTCTGATCACAGCTGCTGTCGAGCGTCCCGTCCTGCGGCGCGAACGAGGGGGCGGAGGCCGCGTGCCGAACGACACACTGAACGCAAACAAAAGTGGAAACATGGCACAGAAATGGGGGCAGACGGACACGAGCGAGCACGAAGGCCACGCCCATGGAAGCTGAGCTGCAGAACGCCTGAAACGTGCGGTCGCACACGCCGACGCAAGACGGGAGCTTAAATACACACACACAAGGACGATAACAGACAGGTGCTTCACGCAAGCAGCAGAGGGGTGGGGCCATGAGGGACACACACACACACACACACACACACACAAGACGTGGGGAGGAGTGGAGGAACGGGCCGTGTGAGTGTGTGCGCGCATGTCCATCCCCATCTCATTGTTCTACTCGTGTTGGACTTCATTTGTGTTCATAGTGAATCTGTGTTACAAAACGTTTTACAGTATTACAAAGTGTCACAAAGCGTTTGTGCGCTGGCTGTGTATGTAGGGGACACTTGGGTATAGCAGACCTGAACTCTGCCCAGTAACAGAGGGGACGCCAGGGTTGAATGCATCAACCACCTGTTTGCGATGGCCAGAAATGGAAATCGAGAATCGTATGTTTTTCTGACTCATGGGTTAAATCATCTTTGTTTATGATGATCGGTGAAGGATAACACCCATGATAAGACTTTTAAAATGTCTGAAGTGCCGTCTTTATGCTGAATAAATACACACACACACACACCGGAGTAAATCTTCACTAAGACTTTGTGTGTTTCTTGATTGTGGCTAATGAATACTAATGTGTACCAGAGCACCTGTGCTCAGCACGGGCCCAGCTCAGCACGGGCCCAGCTCAGCACAGGCCCAGCTCAGCACAGGCCCAGCTCAGCACAGGCCCAGCTCAGCACGGGCCCAGCTCAGCACAGGCCCAGCTCAGCACAGGCCACTTCATGCTTCATCTGATTTCAGACTGTGGGGTGACTGAGTCTGTGACTCGGAAAATCACTTACTCACTGCACGAGCTTTGTGAGGCCTGGGAATGCACTCCGCCTTCCAAAAGGCCTCTCTCACACACACACACACACAGACGGAGTCGGGGGTGCACTCCGCCTTCCAAAAGGCCTCTCTCACACACACACACACACAGACGGAGTCGGGGGGTGCACTCCGCCTTCCAAAAGGCCTCTCTCACACACACACACACAGACGGAGTCAGGGGGAGAGAGAGAGAGTGAGCGAGAGAAAGGGCAGACTTCACTCCTGTAACCTCCTGACACAAGGCACCAGCTCCTGTTTGTCCACCTCTCTCCTATAAAGCTCAGTTACCCACCCTCATGCTGCACCCAGCAGTGCCTTTAATTAGCTTGTTAATTCGGTCCCGCACTACTGGCTTCCGGTCCGCAGAGGTCCAGTAGATCTCGGCACCGTAATCCCCCAGCACGTGCGGATGTAGGCGGGGCCAGTGGCGGCTGGGATCGGCACTCTC
The DNA here is from genome assembly GCA_020368025.1 of Brachyhypopomus occidentalis. NCBI lineage: Eukaryota > Metazoa > Chordata > Actinopteri > Gymnotiformes > Hypopomidae > Brachyhypopomus > Brachyhypopomus occidentalis. The sequence continues at coordinate 16,451,570 of JAGXOD010000021.1, read as the reverse complement.
GTTGCCCGGTTACGACGCTAGGGTAGAAACCCCCGTACGGAGTACAGCAAGGGGCACTTCTAGGACCGTCCTCATTCATGAGGATTTGCACAATTGTACCAGTATGTGGTGGTGTCGACATTTGAGTTCGAATGCCGATGTTGTAACTGGTCTGTCAGCGAATCAGCATAGCAGTCAAATTAGATTTTTATTTGCCTAACATGCATCACACAGTCACTTAACCACATAACCACATAATCCTGCTGCACCACAGTCAGCAAAGAATGCAGCAAGTAGCATATGACCATGCCAGAAGTGTTTGACTGGTTATAGGCAATATTAATGTGAGAGGCTGTATGTTTAGTCATGTGGCCGGTCGAGAGCCAGACATCTGGAAGTGCGGTATGGAACCATGAGAGCATCTCAGAAGATCCCGTCCTGTGCACAGCTTTTCTCCCTTCTCCATGTTTTGAAATGTACCCTGCTGGTGGAGAACAACCACGCCTTGGAGTTTTGTTGTAGCTTGTTGCATTTACGTAACATGGATCTCTCTGTCTTCCTCGCTCCCTCTCAGAGGAGTAATGACGAAAATGGAAACTGTTCTGGGAACAGTATGGAGTTCCCCACCACTAACCTGTATGAGCTGGAGAGCAGGGTGTTCACTGATCACTGGTCCATCCCTTACAAGAGGGAGGAGTCGCTGGGCAAGTGCCTCATTGCCTCCACCAACCTCGCCAGAATGGGTAAGGGTGGGTGTGTGTGTGTGTGTGTTTGTCTGTGTGTGTGTGTGTTTGGGCATGTGTGGGGGTGTGTGTCTTTGGGCGTGTGTGTGTGTGTCAGTGTGTGTGTGTGTGTTTGGGCATGTGTGTTTATGGGTGAGTCTCTCTCTCGTAACATCTCTTCTTCTCCATCTCCAGGCCTGGCCGATGCAGATGAGAACTGTAAGCGCTTCATGGACAGGTGTATGCCCGAGGCCTTCAAAAAGGTGCGTGTGCGCAGTGTTCGTTAGCCCGGGCAGCGCTAGCAGGAGATGCTGCCTCGTGTTTCATCAACCCATGTCGTTCCCGCTCCGCCTTTCCTCCAGCTGCTGACGTCCAGTGCGGTGCACAAGTGGGGCACGGAGATTCACGAGGGCATCTACAACATGCTGATGCTGCTGGTGGACCTGGTGGCGGAGCGGGTGAAGCAGGACCCCATCCCCACCAGCCTGTTGGGGGTCCTGACCATGGTGAGCAGTCGCGTAGTGCACCAGCTTGTATGGCACCTGTAGGATGTGGTAGAGCTCCCAGTTATCAGAGTGGGTCGTCCCCCCCCCCCACACACACACGCTCGTTACTCTCTCACATGTTCTCTCTCTGTGTCTCTGTCTCATTCTGTGATTGACAGGCGTTTAATCCTGATAATGAGTATCACTTTAAGAACCGGATGAAGGCGAGACAGAGGAACTGGGCGGAGGTGTTTGGGGAGGACAGCGTGTTTGCTGTGTCTCCTAGCTCTAGCTGTCAGAAGGTGATCTACACCCTGCTACTGCTCCCTACTATACCCCACCGTGTGTGTGTGTGTGTGTGAGAGAGTGTGTGTGTGTGTGTGTGTGTGTGTGTGTGTGTGTGTGTGTGTGAGAGAGTGTGTGTGTGTGCGCATTTGTTTGCCTTTGCTGTTCAAACGATAAATCCATCCTGTCAAAGGTCAAAACTGGTTTGCATTCCCAAAATACATCTTGCTTGAACACGTGGTGTGTAATAGAAAGAGTATGACTCTGCTAATTAAACCTGATGAAAAAGCAGGTGTGTGTGTGTGTGTGTGTGTGTGTGTGTGTGTGTGTGTGTGTGTGTGTGTGTGTGTGTGTGTGTGTGTGTGTGTGTGTGTGTGTGTGTGTGTGTGTGTGTGTGTGTGTGTGTAAGAGAGAGAGGATGAGTGAGCGTTGTAATTAAATTGGCAGATGCATATATGACAGCTGCTTCTATGATAAATTTGTGTGTGCTTGTGTATGAATGTTTGTTTTGCTTGAAATGAAGGGAAATTGTTATTGCATCAGGGAATCTAATATGGGCTGGGTGGGTTAATATGGGCTGGGTGGGTTAATGTGGGCTGGGTGGGTTAATATGGGCTGGGTGGGTTAATATGTGCTGGGTGGGTTAATGTGGGCTGGGTGGGTTAATATGTGCTGGGTGGGTTAATGTGGGGTGGGTCAATACGTGCTGGGTGGGTCAATGCGGGCCCGGCGGGTCAATGCCTTTGCTGTTCAAACGATAAATCCATCCTGTCAAAGGTCAAAACTGGTTTGCATTCCCAAAATCCATCTTGCTTGAACACGTGGTGTGTAATAGAAAGAGCATGACTCTGCAAATTAAACCTGACGAAAAAGCAGGTGTGTGTGTGTGTATGTGTGTGTGTGTAAGAGAGAGTGGATGAGTGAGCGTTGTAATTAAATTGGCAGATGCATATATGACAGCTGCTTCTATGATAAATTTGTGTGTGCTTGTGTATGAATGTTTGTTTTGCTTGAAGTGAAGGGAAATTGTTATTGCATCAGGGAATCTAATATGGGCTGGGTTGGTTAATATGGGCTGGGTGGGTTAATGTGGGCTGGGTGGGTTAATATGGGCTGGGTGGGTTAATATGGGCTGGGTGGGTTAATATGGGCTGGGTGGGTTAATGTGGGCTGGGTGGGTTAATATGGGCTGGGTGGGTCAATACGTGCTGGGTGGGTCAATACGTGCTGGGTGGGTCAATACGTGCTGGGTGGGTTAATGTGGGCTGGGTGGGCATGTGATCTGCCTGCACTCCTGCCTGTGTTCATGTGTTTATTCATACTTGGTCCTCTATGTATTCCCACCTTATTGTGATTTGGTTTGTACAAAAAAGGTTGAAAGCATTCTTGTGCATCATGTATTATTATTATTACTATTGCAATATAAACACACAGAGAAACAGTGTGTAATTGTGGGGCCTGTGCCCTGTGATTACCCTTTCATATGTCTAATGTTCCTGTGCTTTTGCAGGAGCCCCATGGCTGGCTGGTGGACCTAGTGAACCGGGTGTGTATTCCATCTCTTATATTCTTCAGCATTTGCACACGCTTTGAAAAACACATGCGTTTGTGACCCTGCAGTTACCACAAGCACAACCATGTCAGTAGCAGAAGAATTACAGGAGCCTTCATATGCAGTCTGATTTAGATTATATCAATGAAACACACCAATGAAAGAGAAACTGATTCTACCTTTTGTTAGTATGTTGGTCACTGATGCATCTCTCTCTCTCTCTCTCTCTCTCTCTCTAGTTTGGAGAAATGGGTGGTTTCGCTGCCATTCAGTGCAAGCTGAACCAGGAGGAGATGGAGATTGGGGTAAGACTGGCCTGCGTAGTGATGGACGCCTCCCCTTCACTAGCACTTGCTGCTTCACTCCATTCAGCCATTCTACCCTGAAGAGTTACAGGAAGACAGTGCCATGAAACACAAACGCACCATGTTGGTTTTGAGAATGCCGTCACTGGACACAGACTCATGTCGGCCTTCACCTGCCATCATCGCTCACTGCGTTTCCTTCTGAGCCCCTTCACGTTCCCCTTCCCAGACTCACAAAGAGGTTCAGCCCAACCCTGGGCAGATGCCCAGCTCTGCAACACCCGATACCCCCCCCCGGTCTCGGTCCTGTAAAGTCGTCTTGTGTCATGCTCCACCCACCTTTAGGGAAGCGTGCATTAGCATGCGCCGGACGCCGTGGCCGGAGACGCCACTCTGACGGGGAGAAGATGCTTTGATTTCTGAATTTGCATGTGAATAAGTCCGACACAGGATGTGGGAGGGTGCTGGGGGAAACGGGATGGGGGCGGGGGTGGGGGGGCTAGGGGGTGTCTTCGTTTGGCAGGGCGTTTGTGGCACTACACCTGACCCAGTGTAGCGCTGTTGCCCACAGCTGGCCCTGGGCCACGCACGCCGGGCAGCCAGCAAGAAAGAGAGAGGGGAGAGCCGGAGGAGGAAGCCCCCCCCCCACACCCCCACCCACACCCATGCTGTCTTATTCATCCCTGCTCAGGGAACGGAAGAGAGAGTCATTTAATGAACAGAGGAGCAATTCATCCCAGTGCTGCATCTCCGCTACTGTCGTACAGCTTTAACGTGTGTGTGTGTGTGTGTGTGTGTGTGTGTGTGTTTCATCCGAGCTATGAGTCAGTGTGCGTTTTGTATTCAGAAGTGACGGCCCATGTTTGCTGCTCTAGTTCCAGCGTTCTGTTCTAAGGAGCGGGGCTGTTGTGGCTAGCCTAGCTGCTATCTGTAGCATGGGGGCACTTGGACTGCCCAAAACAACACAGTTGTTGCTGAGAGTAACAGTCTTACACAGCAGCTTCATGACCGTGTGGTTCAGACCCTCTTCCTGGATCGCATGCGTTCTTATGTTTTGTGTGTGTGTGTGTCTGTCTGTCTGTCTGTCTGTCTGTGTGTGTGTGTGCGCGCATGAAGAACAGAACTAACTCCTGAACTACCTCCTCTCTGTTCCTTCAGAGTGTGTCTGCTCTGGTGCAGCCTCTCGGTGTGTGTGCAGAATACCTCAACTCAAGCCTGGTCCAGGTTAGTTCACAAACACACACACACACACACACACGCACACACACACACACACACAAACAGACATGAGATCTCCTTTATCTATCAGGAACAGAATGTGTTGGTAGTGTCTCCATCTAGATTAGATTTTCTTAAACTTTTTCCTGTCATGCGATTTTGCAAAAATACTGACCGACCAAGAGGTGAAAAGAATATTTACAAACAATAATACAAACAATGACGGGAGCAGTACAGGCGCTGGAGGGGCCGCAGGACTGGTGGTGAGGCTGAGGGAGGCTCCCCTGAGCTTTGTAGCACAGTGCAGCTACCCGCCGCTGAGGACCATGTGTGTCTTTCAGCCCATGCTGGATCCAGTCATCCACAAGATGATCACGTATGTGCAGAATCTTGAGGAGAAAGACCTCAAGGACAAGGTACAGAAGATGCACACCACACTTCTCCCCACTTAAAGTTTATTAACGTTAAGGAAGGGAGGATTTCTTTGAAGTCCCTTGACGTTCCCGTCCCGCGTGTTCCGCCCTGTAGAGGCTGGTGAGCATTCCAGACCTGCTGTCCGCCATCAAACTACTGTGCATGAGGTTCCAACGGGAGCTGGTGACCGTGGTGGACGACCTCAGGTTGGACATCCTCCTGCGCATGCTCAAGACGCCCCACTTCAGCGCCAAGATGAACTCCCTCAAAGAGGTCAGGGGGCAATGACCTCTGCCTTCCGTATTAACAACAAGGCAGTGCGGTTGTCGTTGGTCTGGGATTTGTAGTCCTCTCAGTCCGCACTGCGACCTCTGGCTGACCTCTGCATTCTGCTCCAGGTGACCAAGCTGATCGAGGAGAGCACGGTGTCCAAGACGGTGAAGAACGCCATAGACACGGACCGGCTCCTTGACTGGCTGGTGGAGAACTCTGTCCTCTCTATAGCGCTGGAAGGTGAGCTGCTGCTATGTCATCCCACTGGACACGTACCTTCCCTTAATGGGTTTTTTTCTTTCTGAAAAAATGAGCTGTCATTTCAAAGTTTGTGAAATTAATATGGGAAATTGGTGATCGATCAAATGTTTCCAACATGAAATGTAGGACCTGAGTTCATATAAAAAATGTAGGAGTATGATGTCGGAGATGAGAACCTCTCTGGGGCCACACAAGATGTTAGCAAACACGCGGTGGATTGTAGAGCCCAGTGTGCAGACGTTTCTGCAGCTGTTATTTCACGTGGGCCAGCTACAATGGGCTACACCTTAATCCACCCAAGTTTGTGCATCTCTTGGGTTAAAGGGGGCAGTGTAATCACCAGTCGCCTGCATAATTCAAGAGGTGAAAAATGTATCTGTGATGTGTCCTAATTTGTGTCATGATTTCATGGTTCGACATATAAACGCAAAATACTGATTGGCTATTTGGGAGGCACATTTAGGCCAAAACATGGCAATCTTTACCTGTTACGGTGCATTATTCACATGTACCACAGGAGCTCTGCAGAGCTTAGAATATCTTGGTTGCTCAAATATTTCGCCTTTATTACCTGGGTCACGCGTGCTAAATTAGGGCTGGTGCTGAAGTGTGCGGTAGTGTAGATCTGCACCAGGTCTGGTGCTGAAGTGTGCGGTAGTGTAGATCTGCACCAGGTCTGGTGCTGAAGTGTGCGGTAGTGTGTAGATCTGCACCAGGTCTGGTGCTGAAGTGTGCGGTAGTGTAGATCTGCACCAGGTCTGGTGCTGAAGTGTGCGGTAGTGTAGATCTGCACCAGGTCTGGTGCTGAAGTGTGCGGTAGTGTAGATCTGCACCAGGTCTGGTGCTGAAGTGTGCGGTAGTGTAGATCTGCACCAGGTCTGGTGCTGAAGTGTGCGGTAGTGTAGATCTGCACCAGGTCTGGTGCTGAAGTGTGCGGTAGTGTAGATCTGCACCAGGTCTGGTGCTGAAGTGTGCGGTAGTGTAGATCTGCACCAGGTCTGGTGCTGATGTGTGCGGTAGTGTAGATCTGCACCAGGTCTGGTGCTGAAGTGTGCGGTAGTGTAGATCTGCACCAGGTCTGGTGCTGAAGTGTGCGGTAGTGTAGATCTGCACCAGGTCTGGCGCCCCTGACTGGGGTGTGTTGGCTATGATGGTTCTTGTGTGGTGAAGTGTCGCGCAGTACTGACAAAAAATCTGAATCTGCATGCGCAGATTCTGAATGCGCGAAAAGTGGCCTGTGAAATGTTTGTGAAATGCAAATTTGCAGATCCTGAAATAGAACGTAATGACCTATGACCTCACTCACTGCCTTCTGAGTATGGGCATTAATACATTTACGTTAAATGGATGTTGTATGACTTCGAATAACTTAATTCCCAAAAGATTCAGTCAGTATTTTGTATCCTTATGCCTGACCCATTGTGGGACAAATGTAGGAACCTTTTGTCGTGGACAAATTAGATGAGACTGATTTGAGGTTTTAAGTCTGCATCCGTAGCTGCACACACACTCCATCGCGTGTCCAACACCTTTGAAGGCTCTAGAGGTCTCCTGCTCTGTGTCAGTGTGGTTCAGCTGTCTCCATACGCCACCTGAAGTCTAGCCTTTGTAAAATGCATAGTGCTACTGGTGACATTAACATTAACATTAACCACCCGCACTCACTGAAACGTCAGATTAGCAGCTGATATCTCATATTCTTGGGAGAAGAATTATTTTATATATATATGTATATATGTATGTGTATATATATATACACACACACACACACACACACACACACACATGTGCAGTGTGCAGTGGCACAGATGGGGAAACCCTTGCTCTAGTTTGTGACTGATATCCCCCAATATCGCCTGATATCTCCTGCCCTTTAGCATGGCTCCCACTTGTGAAATGGTTCTTTCCTATCTCCCTGTTGTGTTTCTCTCTCTCTCTCTCGCTCTCTTCCTCTTCTCCACTTTCACACATTCCCCTTCTCTTCTTTTCTCCAGCCCTCACGCGTTTGTTTGGCGTGTTAAATGTTCACACCTGTCTCAGTCCACTTTCTCTTCACACATTCACAGTCACTTTTTTCATTTTCTGTTTCGGTCTTATTTTTGCATACTTGTATTTAAGAAAATAAAAAAGGTTCACGGAGGACATTTATTCAATGTAGGTTTCAAGTAGATTTCAGATCTGCTACAGCTGCAGAGGTTTTACATGTTTAGCACTCTGACGTGATGATTTAGGATCCGTCTGGGTTTATGTTCCCTTGTGCATGTTTGGCATTCCATCTTAATCCTTCCCCTTCGGGCCTGTGTTGGGGAGTTACACCAGCCACCGCACAGAGCTCGCAGTCCACACTGTACGCCTGTCCCAGTCAACCTTTAAAATGTTGATTATACAACTGCAGTTCTGAGGTTGCAGATTTCTTAAATTGCACCAAGACCTTTGTAGCTTCTCTATTTGTTAAGCGAAGACGTGTCTGCTCTCCTAACATGTATTCAGCAGAAGGCACTGCTCTGACTTTGCTTTAGAGCCATCACTGTTCCCGTTGCATTAACTCCCTCCACTCCGTGTGTGTGTGTGTGTTGTAGGGAACATTGACCAGGCGCAGTATTGTGACAGGATAAAGGGAATTATTGAGTTGTTAGGCAGCAAACTCTCACTGGACGAGCTCTCTAAGATCTGGAGAATACAGGTGAGTTTTACTTCCTCTGGAACACCCCAGTGTATGTCATAACCCTTAAGAAAGCAAGAACACACACACACACACACACACACACACACACACACACCAAAGGAAGTGAAAGAAACGTATTTGATTGGAAACAATTCACATTTTCTTTCTGATTTCTGATTACATAACTACAAATGCACCATTCTGGATCCCCAGTGATGATAAATTCCTGCAGTGCTCTGGTGTACCATACCTGTGTCACGTAGCTCACGTTTACCTTGTTTCCAGAGTGCCGTGTGTGATGTGTGTGTGTGTGTGTGTGTGTGATGCTGGTAGAAGGCGTGTGTGTGATGTAAAACACCCTTTCCCTGCTCTCTGCCCAGTCTGGCCAGTCTTCCACGGTCATAGAAAACATCCACACCATCATCGCCGCCGCTGCCGTAAAGTTCAACTTCGAGCAGCTCACTCATCTCTTCGTCCTCATACAGAAAGTAGGACGTCAGGACTTATGGGTCCTTACACGCATTCATTACGCTGTTGTGTCTTCTTTTCACCATGTGAATGGTCTTATTTTAGTGTTTGTGTGTGTGTGTGTGTGTGTTTAGAGCTGGGAAGTCGAGAGTGACCGAGTCAGACAGAAGCTGTTGAGTTTGATTGGGAGGATTGGCAGAGAGGCCCGCTCAGAAACAACAACAGTTAAGGTGCGTGTGTGTCTGTCTGTGTGTGTGTTCAGATTTCCACAAATCTGTGTAACAGATCTTCTCCCCGTCCACACCCCATCCTCACCGCTGAGTGGGGTGACCTTCGGGGGGCCTGCGTGATGATGCGGTGCGTGTGCGTGCGTGTGCGTGTGCGTGTGCGTGTGCGTGTGCGTGTGCGTGTGCGCGTGCGCGTGTGCGTGTGTGCGTGTGTGTGCGTGCGTGTGCGTGCGCGTGTGCGTGTGCGCGTGCGTGTGTGCGCGTGTGCGCGTGCGTGTGTGCGCGTGTGTGCTCCAGGTACTGGAGGTTCTGTGGGAGCTAGCACACCTTCCCACCCTCCCCGCCACCCTAGTGCAGCAGGCCCTGGAGGAGCACCTCACCATCCTGAGCGACGCCTACGCCGTCAAGGAAACCATCAAGAGGAACTACATCATCAAATGCATTGAGGACATCAAGAAGGTGACTCATGGCCCCTGAGCACTGCGTTCGCTGTCCAGCTCTGTGGGTGCTGAACATTAGCTCATTAAATAAAAGGGAAACTTGAAGTGCTGGTAATTACAGATGTTTCATCTCATTGATTGTAGTCCTACTGTAAACGTATTGGTGGTGTGTGGTTTTTTTTGGTGGAGATGTTCTCTTCTTTGCAGCCTTTAGCTGCCAGTGAGTGTGTCTGGTGGAGATGTCTCACTCTTTCACGCACACCCGCTCCATCATTCTCACTTCTGCTCTTTCACTCTTTCACTTTACACACACACACACACACGCGCGCGCACACACACATGCGCGTGGTCCCTGCTGTTCAGCAGTGAGCTAAGACCTATATTAGGAGCTGAGTTGGGTGTTCCAACGTTTCTTTCTATCTCTGATGCCAGACAGATTTTTGGCCAGTCACTTACACTCCCACATCCATGCGCTCACACACACACAATCTCACACTCACACACACACACTCACACCCCCCTTCCCTCTCCTGTTCTCTGCTCCAGGCTCTATTCCAGGGTGATCTGGGTGCTGCTAACTCACGGATACTAAACACTCACACACTCTCAGCAGAGCGCTCTGAATACAACTGCAGTTTATGTCTTTAGATACAAATACAGGAGGATTCAAAGTCCACCAGCGAGACACAGGTCTCTTTTTTAACTGGCACCTGGGGCAAGAAGAAACCAAGCTCATTGGCTAAAGTAAGAGAAGCACATTGGGGCCTTCCAAGACCCTCCCCTTATGTTTGATACTGACCAATCACAGCTTACCTTCAATCTGGTGGTATATCACAGGCCAACCAGGTTCGGTTGCACCGGGTGAAGCAAAATTGGTGAAATGATTCTGAGGTGATTCTTGGGCAAGCCAGGCATCTTGCTTGATTTAAAAGGCACTGAATGTCAGACATATAACATTTGCTGCGATTCAGCAGTAGTTTATGAGTGTGTTGACTTGTCGATTTATTTCAGTATAGTTAGTTATAGTTAAATCTGCATGAATAGCCATGAATCATGAACAAAAAAATATAACATGTATGACTTTTATATTTGTATCACCTAACAATAATAATAATACTATAAAACATGTATAGACATTCAAATAACCTAAAAATTGTTTTCTTCAGAAATGGAAGTATCGTTTTTTACATGATGGTTTATGATTTTGTTTTATCCATTTAAACCTCATCCCTAAATATCATGGACTGGACTGATGTGTGTGTGCGTGTGTGTGTTGCAGTCGTCCCAGCAGACCAACCCTCAGGCAGTGTGGGTTGTTCCTGCCCTTCGACAGCTCCATGAGATCACACGCTCCTTTATCAAACAGACCTATCAGAAACAAGATAAGGTACCACACACACACACACACACACCACACACACACAAACAGCTCCATGAGATCACACGCTCCTTTATCAAACAGACCTATCAGAAACAAGATAAGGTACCACACACACACACACCACACACACACACACACACAAACAGCTCAAAAACAAGACAAGTTAACACTGAAACTACATAAAATACATAAAATCTAAAACACAGCTGCCACAGAAGCACCCAGCACAGGGCCTCAACCCTGAGGATGTCATCACACCACGTCTGCTTCATTACTGCACACAGATGTAGCAGTCGTGCATGTGTGTTCCTGAGGATGTCATCACACCACGTCTGCTTTATTACTGGACACAGATGTAACAGTCGTGCATGTGTGTTTCTCAGAGTATAATCCAGGACCTAAAGAAGAACTTTGAGATCGTGAAGCTGATCACGGGCTCTCTGGTGTCATGTCACCGTCTGGCCGTTACGGCTGCCGGCACCAGCAGCCTCTCAGGGTCGACTCTCGTGGACGGCAGATACTCGTACCAAGAGGTACGGCACAACAAATTAAAAGAGTTCATCTTTGAATGAACTAATAGTTGAGTTGTTGTCAAATGGGATCCAGAAGGTCTTCTGTGACGTTGTGTTCGCCCCTGTGAAACCTCTATGCAGTATTTGGAGGGGCACCTGAGGTTTTTGGCATTCTTTCTACAAGAGGCCAGTCTGTACTTGGTGTGGAACAGGGCTAAGGAGATATGGGAGTGTCTGGTGTCTGGGATGGACGTGTGTGAGCTGGACCGGGAGGTAGGGCAGCAACCTGTATCCTCTGTGGTGCACGCTTTGGGATTATTTAATGCACGCTTTGGGATTATTTAATGCATTCTTTGGGATTATTTAATCCCAAAAGAATGTTA
>JAGXOD010000021.1:16425000-16432500 GCA_020368025.1 Brachyhypopomus occidentalis | reverse complement strand
CCTCAAAGCTGGGGGTCTGAGGTAGCGTTGCTCTCTGGTACTCGTTCTACCACTAGGGACCGAACACGAAGCACTAAAGCAGTCTGTTTGTTGCCATATCTGTTTTGAAGCCATTCCTGGCAGTGATCGTGTGTGTGTGTGTGTGTGTGTGTGTGTGTGTGTGTGTGGTCAGCCTGGTAGTTACTGTCATGCAGAGAGACTCCGTCCCCTCTGAGGTGGACTATGAGACCAGGCAGGGTGTCTATTCCATCTGCCTACAACTTGCCAGGTAGATTCTCAGGATTCTCTCTCATTTTCCTGCTTTTTTTTCCCCCTTCAGTAATTGAACTCAGATTTATGGGTCCCTTCCACGTATAATCAAAGCGTGAAACTCTGACCGGGACGACGCCTCTGGCTCCCCCTGCAGGTTCCTGCTGGTGGGGCAGACCATGCCGAGCGTCCTGGACGAGGAGCTGAGCAGGGACGGCGTGGACACGCTGTCCTCGCGACCCTTCCGTAACGCCAGCAGACAGAGTGGCCGGCAGCTCTCGCTCTGCGGAACCCCGGAGAAGTCGTCCTACAGGCAGATGTCCATGTCCGACAGGTCCTCCATCAGGGTGGAGGAGATCATTCCTGCGGCACGCGTGGCCATTCAGGTGCGTGCGTGCGCCTCTCCGTCCGTCTCCGTTCACGCGGGGTTTCGCCGCCAATCGCTGCCAAGAGAATTGTGATTATCTCACTGAGAGATTATAATTGTCTCCCCCATTGTGTTGTTTCCGCTGTTGCCATGGCATCACCATGGTAATAGACAATGGAGGTCGGGGACTTCACTTCCACTGTGGCCTGTTTTATGCGACTCACCTGGGCTGCCGCTGCGGGCCGATTGGACCTTGTGGGGAGCAGTCAGCCAATCAGAGAGAGCACCAACTCGCTTTTGCCTCTTGGGGTTCGTAACAGGGTCAGCAGCACAGGTGAGAGACGCCGTCCTGGACCCCTTGGATGATTGTGAACATTAGCTGCCCTCTGTTTGTAGGGGCTCTTAACTGCACCTGTGCTAGTTTAGCTGTTTAGCTGTGTCTCCCTCTATGGGCCACAGGCAGTAACTGCAGCTCCAGCAGTGAGGGAGAGGCCACCACACTGCAGGCTGGTATCTGTGTGAAACAGCAGAGCGTGTCAATCAAGGACACGATCATCGCCCGTGAAGCTCTGTCCCTGCTGGTCACATGTCTGCAGCTACGCTGCCAGCAGCTCTGTAAGAACACACACACACACACACACACACACACACACACACACACGTACACACACACGTACACACACACACACACACACACACACACACACACACACACACACACACACACACACACACACACACACACACACACACACACACACACACACACACACACACACACACACACACACACACACACACACACACACACACACACACACACACACACACACACACACACACACACACACACACACACACACACACACACACACACACACACACACACACACACACACACACACACACACACACAGTGTGAGGATCAGGTCCATTCATATGCAGCAGTGTGGTTCTGAACACAGTTCCTCTGTTTCCCTGCAGCCTCTTTCTACAACCTGCCCTGTGTGAGTGACTTTATCATCGACATCCTGCTGGGGTCGCCCAGTGGAGAGGTCCGTGGGTTCCGTTTTGCTTCCTTCTTCCTCGACTTGATGTGTGTAACGGTTTCTGATCTGCTGGGCTTGCCTGAAGTTTCACTGGGCCTCACTTGTCTTCCTGTTTGCTGGCGTGCAGATCCGACGCGTGGCCTGTGACCAGCTGTACACCCTCAGCCAGAGCGACACGTCCCCCTACCCAGAGGTGCAGAAGCCCAGCCTGTTCCTGCTCAGTGTGGTCCTGACTGCCCAGCTCCCCCTCTGGTCCCCCACCAGCATCATGAGGGGCATCAACCAAAGGTCTCCGTCCTCCTGGAAACACACACACACACACACACACACACACACTCCTACGTATTACTGCTATACACGGCCAACACGAGCATTATGCAGACCACATTCTACTGGAGACCCTATTGCTTATCCAAACGGCCGTTAGGTTTGTTAGTAATGTGGTATCCGTGACCACGTTAGCACTTTATATAGCTACAGAGAGCAATACTGCAGGGCTTCAATGGAGACGTGCAGCGCGGGGACACGGGGACACGGGGACACGGCTGACCTGCTGGGTCTTTGTCTCTCCAGGTTGCTCTCGCAGTGCACGGAGTATTTCGACCTGCGGTGCCAGCTCCTGGATGACCTGACCAGTAAGAACACTCGTACTAACACACTCGTACTAACACACTCTCCCGTAACACTTGTACTAACACACTCTCCCATAACACTTGTACTAACACACTCTCCCATAACACTTGTTCTAACACACTCTCCCATAACACTTGTACTAACACACTCTCCCATAACACTCGTACTAACACACTCTCCCATAACACTCGCACTAACACACTCGTACTAACGTACCTCAGTGTCATCTCTGGAGGCTTCACTCCAGCCTATGCTTTAAGTCCAAGCTCTTCTCAGCATACACGCTGGGTGCTGTTTGCTTTAGCGCTCGGAGGCCATGCTGTGATTGGCTGCCTCGTCCCAACGCCTCTGTGTCCCGTCTGCTCCAGGCACGGAGATGGAGCAGCTGAATCTCAGCCCAGCCAGCATGCTGGAGGACGAGATCAGCTGGCTGGACAACTTTGAGCCCACGTGGACCAGCGAGCTGGAGACCAGCGAGGCCGACAACATCCTGCAGGCGGGTCACCTGCGGCTCATTAAGACGCTGCTCTCCCTCTGCGGCAATGAAAAGGAGCAGTTCGGTTAGTCAGTCACACACACACACACACACACACACACACACACACGCGCGCAGTCGCTCATGCGTTCACGCTGACAGATGTCTCTAATTATCAGCGCGTTGCCCGTGACTTTGACTGCGCACGGCTCTTTACGGGGCTTTTGATGTCTTCCTAGGCCCCTCCCTCATCCAGCAGCTGCTTGACGACTTCCTGTTTCGGGCGTCACGCATCATCCTCAATAGCAACAACCCGTCCATCACCACCGCTCCTCTGCACGACTTTCACCCAAAGTGAGTAGCCTGTAGTCGGTCAGAACACGCACGTCTTCTCCTTTCTGACAAGCCAGGTCTGTGAAACATAACCAGATCTTCCCCGTGAATTTAGTACAACCCTGAATATTCACGCTCACCACCACACGCACAGCTCCCTGAGGTGCGACGTACGTGCTAATTCTCACACACACACACACACACACACTCCCCGTCTGTCAGGTGCAGTACAGTGAGCAGCCGTTTGGCAGCGTACGAGGTGCTGGTGATGCTGGCAGACAGCTCCATCACCAACCTGCAGCTCATCACCCGCGAGCTGCTGTCCCTACACCACCAGGCCGACCCCTCCCTCACCAAGGAGTTCGACGTGAGTTCACCTGCTCTCACGCGTCAAATGACACGGCAATGGTTTGATGGAGTACAGAAATATTTTTAGACTGAGCTACATTATCCCAAATGTGTGTGCGTGTGTGTCCGTGTTGCCTCAGTACCTCCCCCCGGTGGACAGCCGCTCCGTGTCGGGGTTCGTGGGGCTGAAGAATGGAGGAGCTACCTGCTACATGAACGCCGTCTTCCAGCAGCTCTACATGCAGCCTGGGCTGCCTGAGGTGTGTGTGTGTGTGTGTGTGTGTGTGTGTGTGCGTGTGCGTATATGTGTGCGTATATGCGTGTGCGTGTGTGTGCGTGCGTGTGTGCGCGTGTGCGTGCGTGTGCGTGTGTGTGTGTGTGTGTGTGTGTGTGTGTGTGTGCGTGTGCGCGTGCGTGTTCATTGACAGTTAAAACTGCTTTATTTTTACTTCGCTTGCTTTTAAACTGGATTTTACAGTCATGTGTGAACTTGGTGTGAAAACCTTTTAGTCTGTTGATTATGTAGTTATCTTGTTAGGTCTTCACAGCCACAAGATGGCGCTAGATACTGCATGTTTTAATGCGACGTACATGGTAATGCTGCTCCTGTGAATAAAACAGGGTGTGTGTGGTTGGGTAATGATGGGTGGTGTGTTAAGAACACGTATCTGAAAGGGTTTCTTCACGCATGCACCAGGCCATCCTGTCGATAGAAGACGACACAGAGAACCCGGAGGAGAGTGTGTTCTGCCAGGTCCAGTCGCTATTCGGACACCTGATGGAGAGCAAGCTGCAGTACTACGTCCCCGAGAACTTCTGGAAGGTTCTGCCCTCTCCCCCTTACGGCTCACGCTGAGCTAGCATGCACTCACAGGAGAAAAGGGCTTATCAGGCTTGAAAACAGAACTGATGTACATCTTAGTGTATGTGTGCAGATCCTTAAGATGTGGGCTAATCTAGAGCAGTAGGGGTGTGTAACGTGGGGCCTCTCTGCAGATCTTTAAGATGTGGGCTAATCTAGAGCAGTAGGGGTGTGTAACGTGGGGCCTCTCTGCAGATCTTTAAGATGTGGGCTAATCTAGAGCAGTAGGGGTGTGTAACGTGGGGGCCTCTCTGCAGATCTTTAAGATGTGGGCTAATCTAGAGCAGTAGGGGTGTGTAACGTGGGACCTCTCTGCAGATCTTTAAGATGTGGGCTAATCTAGAGCAGTAGGGGTGTGTAACTCTCTGCAGATCTTTAAGATGTGGGCTAATCTAGAGCAGTAGGGGTGTGTAACGTGGGGCCTCTCTGCAGATCTTTAAGATGTGGGCTAATCTAGAGCAGTAGGGGTGTGTAACGTGGGGCCTCTCTGCAGATCTTTAAGATGTGGGCTAATCTAGAGCAGTAGGGGTGTGTAACGTGGGGCCTCTCTGCAGATCTTTAAGATGTGGGCTAATCTAGGTAGGGGTGTGTAACCTTTAAGATGCTAATCTAGAGCAGTAGGGGTGTGTAACGTGGGGGCCTCTCTGCAGATCTTTAAGATGTGGGCTAATCTAGAGCAGTAGGGGCCTGCAGATGATGTGGGCTAATCTAGAGCAGTAGGGTGTAATTGGGGCCTCTCTGCAGATCTTTAAGATGTGGGCTAATCTCTGCAGATCTTTAAGATGTGGTGCATAAGGGTGTTTTTGAGCAGAATATGCTGATGTGAAGCACTGCTTGTTTTGAAAACTTCCACAGTCGTCGTGATCTTGTTTCCATTGAGCCCCATCAGGCTCTGGGACGCATCCCTGTCTCACCCAAACACATCAGGCTCTGGGACGCATCCCTGTCTCACCCAAACACATCAGGCTCTGGGACGCATCCCTGTCTCACCCAAACACATCAGGCTCTGGGACGCATCCCTGTCTCACCCAAACACATCAGGCTCTGGGACGCATCCTGTCTCACCCAAACACATCAGGCTCTGGGGCGCATCCCTGTCTCACCCAAACACATCAGGCTCTGGGGCGCATCCCTGTCTCACCCAAACACATCAGGCTCTGAGACGCATCCCTGTCTCACCCAAACACATCAGGCTCTGGGACGCATCCCTGTCTCACCCAAACACATCAGGCTCTGGGGACGCATCCCTGTCTCACCCAAACACATCAGGCTCTGGGACGCATCCCTGTCTCACCCAAACACATCAGGCTCTGGGACGCATCCCTGTCTCACCCAAACACATCAGGCTCTGGGACGCATCCCTGTCTCACCCAAACACATCAGGCTCTGGGACGCATCCCTGTCTCACCCAAACACATCAGGCTCTGGGGCGCATCCCTGTCTCACCCAAACACATCAGGCTCTGGGGCGCATCCCTGTCTCACCCAAACGCATCAGGCTCTGGGACGCATCCCTGTCTCACCCAAACGCATCAGGCTCTGGGGCGCATCCCTGTCTCACCCAAACGCATCAGGCTCTGGGACGCATCCCTGTCTCACCCAAACGCATCAGGCTCTGGGACGCATCCCTGTCTCACCCAAACACATCAGGCTCTGGGACGCATCCCTGTCTCACCCAAACACATCAGGCTCTGGGACGCATCCCTGTCTCACCCAAACACATCAGGCTCTGGGACGCATCCCTGTCTCACCCAAACGCATCAGGCTCTGGGGCGCATCCCTGTCTCACCCAAACACATCAGGCTCTGGGGCGCATCCCTGTCTCACCCAAACGCATCAGGCTCTGGGACGCATCCCTGTCTCACCCAAACACATCAGGCTCTGGGACGCATCCCTGTCTCACCCAAACACATCAGGCTCTGGGACGCATCCCTGTCTCACCCAAACACATCAGGCTCTGGGACGCATCCCTGTCTCACCCAAACACATCAGGCTCTGGGACGCATCCCTGTCTCACCCAAACACATCAGGCTCTGAGGCGCATCCCTGTCTCACCCAAACACATCAGGCTCTGGGGCGCATCCCTGTCTCACCCAAACACATCAGGCTCTGGGACGCATCCCTGTCTCACCCAAACACATCAGGCTCTGGGACGCATCCCTGTCTCACCCAAACACATGGGGGGGGGGTCGGGACAAGGTCAGAATTATACCACAAAATGTGTTTGTCTTTCATTCAGAAAATCGGGAGGGAGCAGATCTTCAAGAATACATTCCAGGGCATTTTCTCAGACCAGAAGATATGCAAAGACTGCCCCCACAGGTCAGTAATGCCGTCTACAGTCGTTAATTCAGCTACGCATTAACATCTAGAACAGGAGTCTTCCCTTAAACTATGCTTTCATCTCTAGCAGAGCAGTGTATCTCATAGTTCCCCACAGTGTATTCGCATAGTCCCTATCGTTTCTAGGTCTTCTATTTTGATCGTATTATTAATACAAGTGCATAAACTGCCGTTATCTTGCTTTATTGCAGGTATGAACGGGAAGAGACATTCATGGCACTGAACCTGGGGGTGACCTCATGTCAGAGTCTGGAGATCTCCCTGGATCAGTTTGTCCGAGGCGAGGTTCTGGAGGGTAGCAACGCTTACTACTGTGAGAAATGCAAAGAAAAGGTGTGTCCTGGTGTCCTGTGGACATTGTACTACATGTATGTGTGTCATAGGGCTCAGTGAATGAAACTGGCCTTAGTCTGTGTGTTTTTATAACGCTCAGGTGTTTCTTCCCCAACACCTTTGTGTCTTTGGCTGGTTTGTAGAGGGTTTGTGCTGTAGGGGACCTGCTGTGTGCTGTGTGCTCGTGTTTATATGCTGTGTGTGTTGTGTGTTGTACAGAGAACCACGGTGAAACGCACCTGCATTAAGTCCCTTCCCAGCGTGCTGGTCATCCACCTGATGCGCTTCGGCTTTGACTGGGAGAGCGGACGCTCCATCAAGTACGACGAGCAGATACGGGTAAGGCGCTGCGCCCCTCGGGACCTCCCTGGAAAGCCCTTCCAGCGTTGCGGGACGCGCCGGAGATTTGGCAGCGTTCCCGCGTTGGTGCTCGGAGAGCCGAGTGAGAGTTTGGCTTCCCTCCCGCTAGTTCCCCTGGGTGTTGAACATGGAGCCGTACACGGTGTCGG
>JAGXOD010000021.1:16417500-16420000 GCA_020368025.1 Brachyhypopomus occidentalis | reverse complement strand
TAGACCCCAGTGAGCTCCTGCGTGCTGACTCGGTGCTGCCTCCTGCAGGTCATGTTTGCCATGCGAGAGCTCTCCGGCCCCCTGCCCTTCCTCATAGAGATGGTGACCTACTGCAGCTTTTGTAACGAGCCGTTCTCTCTCTCCGTGCTGCATCTGCTCAAGGTCAGCAAGGCCTTCCTATCCCTCTACCTGCAGCACTGCACACACACACACACACACACACACGCCAGCCTCCCAGACGTGACGCTTCCGTGTCCGTCTTGCTTTCTCCATTGGCTTTGAGCATTCTTCATAGCAGCGATGGTGATAACGTGTGTGTGTGTGGGGTGTGTTGGGTCTGTGTGCCTTCTAGAATCAGCTGGAGACGGCTCCTCCTCACGAGCTGAAGAACGTCTTCCAGATGCTCCTGGAGATTCTGGTGAGTGGTGCTCAGTAGTTTAGAGGAAATCAGTTCTTTGAAGCTACGTCTGTAATCACGTCCACTGAATATTTTTTTTGGTCCTTGATTACCCAGATGGTAGAGGACCCTCTGCAGTCCCAAAGATTGAAATATGCATTTGAGTCTGAGAAGGGGCTTCTGGGTAGGTATCCCTCCCCCCTTCAGCAACACCTCACAGTAACACAAGCATCCTGCTCATGACTTCCTGTGGGAAACGCTCCAATGTAACATGGCCATTTATTCTCTCCCCCTCTCTCTCTCCCCCCCCCTCTCTCTCTCTCTCTCTCCCTCTCTCTCTCTCCCCTCTATTTCTCTCTCTCTCTCTCTCCCTCTCCAGCTCTGATGCATCAGAGCAACAACGTGGACAGCAGCCGTTGCTATCAGTGCGTGAAGTTCCTGGTGACCCTGGCTCAGAAGTGAGTGACCTCTCGCGCTCTCGGGGCGCGGACATGCGGCCCCAGCAGTTAGTGCGTATGGAGGAGGATTTGTGGACACGCACAGGTTAACAGGAGCTCTGGGTGTGTCTGCGTTTGACAGGTGCGCTCCGGCTAAGGACTACTTCAAAGAGCTGTCGGGCCACTGGAGCTGGGCGGTGCAGTGGCTGCAGAAGAAGGCAAGACGCACCTGTCCGCCCTCCGGACCTCCGTACACTCGTCTGCTCACGACGTAGAAAGTTGCTGTAGCAGCTCCAGGTTTGAGGTTTTCACTTGTGCGTGATTTCTGCTCCCTCAGATGTCCGAGCATTACTGGACGCCCCAGAGCAACGTGTCCAACGAGACGTCTACGGCGAAGACCTTCCAGCGCACCATCTCCGCACAGGTCTGCAGCCGAACGGTCACGCGGGTCATGGTTCACACAGCGAAGACCTTCATCACCAGCGGACCCTGTATGGCTGTTCTGCATGCGTCACACTTGACTGTGTGTGTGTGTGTGTGTGTGTGTGTGTGTGTAGGACACCCTGGCCTATGCCACAGCGCTGCTGAATGAGAAGGAGCAGTCAGGGAGCAGTAACGGCTCTGACGGCAGCCCAGCCAATGAGAGCTCAGACCGCAGCCTCCGACAGGTACGAGGCTCCTCTGCTCTGTAGCCCCTCAGAACTATGGAGTCAATGGAGCTTCTGCACTCACCACACCACCTACCACGTCATGAGTAGTGTGAGCAGCAGTCACTGTCCCACCCAAAACGACACCTCTGTATTATAACAGCCTCTATCTTTTGTGCTTTTCCTCAGGGCTCTGAGTCTCCTATGATGTTGGGTGACTCTAAAAGTGATTTAGAGGACGTTGACCCCTAACTGCATCAATACTAGGGGGACTTTTTTTTTTACACAAGGAAAAAAAAAAAAAAACAAGAAAAAAGATTTCCCTCCAATGGAGAGACATTGTGGCTCCAAGCAGCCAATTGAAAGACTGCATTTGACCTCATGGGCAGGAAACTGAGGAAACTACCCAATCAGAACATTTCTCTTTAGGTTGCCCTCGTAATAGTGCAGTTGGAAACAAGAGCTCACTTATTTATGGTGATGAGGGCGGAGACGAAGCTGGACGAGACCAGTGCGCAACTCTTGCTGGATATCGTCACATGACCGAGGGAAAAGGAGTTGAGTGGATCGTGGAGGCGGACATGTTTGTTTTCCTTCAGTCGTCACACAAGGCTCCGACTCTGGGTGCTGAGGACAGGGTGGTGGGGGTTTTAAAAAAAATTCACAAAAAAGGAAAGACAAACGGTGTTCTGTGGGTGTGTGCTGATAATAAGAGATGCTGTTCATGAAACTTAAAAGCTGTGTTCCATAGATGTAATTTCAAATGTAAAATAATATTTTTTAAGAATCCTATAATTTTTTTTTCTTCCTCGCGCATTTTTGTTTGAGGTGCCTCATAATCAACTCTTAGAGGAACTTGGCTGCTTAAACAATGAGCCTTCTCTCTCTCTCTCTCTCTCTCTCTCTCTCTCTCTCTCTCTCTCTCTCTCTCTCTCTCTCTCTCTCTCTCTCTCTCTCTCTCTCCCTCTCCCTCTCTCTCTCTCTCTCTCTCTCTCTCTCTCTCTCTCTCTCCCTCTCCC
>JAGXOD010000021.1:16345000-16412500 GCA_020368025.1 Brachyhypopomus occidentalis | reverse complement strand
AACACACACTCATCAGAGAGGAGACCAAACACACACTCATCAGAGAGGAGACCAAACACACACTCATCAGAGAGGAGACCAAACACACACTCATCAGAGAGGAGACCAAACACACACATCAGACAGGAGACCAAACACACACATCAGACAGGAGACCAAACACACACATCAGACAGGAGACCAAACACACACATCAGACAGGAGACCAAACACACACATCAGACAGGAGACCAAACACACACTCATCAGAGAGGAGACCAAACACACACTCATCAGAGAGGAGACCAAACACACACTCATCAGAGAGGAGACCAAACAATTGTTACAATTCCTAAAAATTACCAAAATTACATGCATTAAAAAGTTGTTTTTTCTAGCATAGTGAAGGCTAATTTGCATACACGTTTCTGGCTGAAGCTTGTGTGCTGTTATTACAGCATGATTTTGTAGGAGAGACAGACAGTAGCACACTTGTTGTGTCTTCCATGTAGGGACACAGAAATAGATCGCCTCTCTCTCTCTCTTTTCTCTCTCTCTCTCTCTCTCTCTCTCATATACTGTATATATATCACTATTCATATTAAGAATTTAATTTGAGACTATATATATATATATATATATATATATATACAGTATATAGAAAAAATGAATGTAATATATATACACAATATAATATAGGTTATATATAAATACAAATACACACGTCAGACTAATACACATACACACACTCACACTCTCCTCTACTCACTCTCTCCTCTACTATCACTCTTTCTCTACTCTCACCCTCCCTCACCTCTTCACTTTCACTCTCTACTCTCACTGACACTCTCACCTCACTTTCTACTCTCA
This sequence comes from Brachyhypopomus occidentalis, assembly GCA_020368025.1. NCBI lineage: Eukaryota > Metazoa > Chordata > Actinopteri > Gymnotiformes > Hypopomidae > Brachyhypopomus > Brachyhypopomus occidentalis. The sequence goes on along the minus strand of JAGXOD010000021.1, from coordinate 16,411,651 downwards.
TTCTCGCCTCTACTCACTCTCACTCTCTCCACTCCTCTCACACTCACTCTCTACTCTCATACTCTCACTCTCGACTCACTCTCTCACTCTCACCTCTACTCTCTCTCCAGCCCAGACTCCATCTGGTGAGTAGCTGGAGCAGCTGAACATCTCTTCACCATGGCGACAGCGGGCCACCACCATGTCAGAGCTCATGACCCCTGACCTCTCAGACCAAACGGAGCGACACAACAGCGCCTCACCTGGAAAACACCCCTCCCCCCAGACCACACAGTTGGCCATGAAATATTTCTACGAAAGGAACGTGATCACTAACTTACCAGCCTTCTAAATGGGACGGCGTGTTGACCCTGTGTGTGAACTCTGACCTGCACGGGTGGAGGACGGCTTGGGAAGGGCGGCCACCATGTTGGGTGTGGTGAGGCGGTGCTCCGGAGGCAGAGCCTCGGGGTTCATCACCTGCTGGGCCGCGTGGTGATGGAGGAGCTGGAGCACCTCCACAGACGTAGCTGTGGGATCATCCTTCAGCAGCACTGCGGCTATTCCTGACCTCACACACACACACACACACACACACACACACACACACACACACACACACACGAGTATGCCATTAGCCTAAGAGCAGAGCTCCTGCCCTTGAGTATTTACCCAGGAGGCCCTGCGGCTCTGAATGTTCTGTCACATCTGGTTATGGACTGTTCCCTCCAGTCGTGCTAACCGGCTACGTGTGCGGCTGCCTGTGAGGTGCCACTCTTGGCCGTGAAGCAGGTCGCGCAGTCGCTGGACGCACTGACGATGTCATCGCCTGGCGCAAACAGGTCCACACAGCGGCCCACGTTGGTTCCGGTCGGGCCCGCGCTCAGCAGCTGGTCGGCCGCGTTGGAGGCCCCCACTGTGATCACCTGCAGGCCATGCGGCGTGGCGAGATCATGACGGACCAGGTGGGATTAGTGACCACAGACTCACAGCTCACTATTAAATATTGTCTGCTTAAGAGGACGCACTGCTGGACCCAGTGTGATACCTCTGGTTCTGAGGCAGGTGAGTAGAGACAGGCATCGTCCTGGTAGTTGCCAGCTGCAGCTATCAGAACCGCACCGGACCGTACCATCTCACGGCAGGCAGCATTGAGAGTGCGACTGAACCCCCCCGCGAATGGTAGTAGTACGATCACAGGGCTAAGGGGCTGCACCTGCAGAGACGCACGGATGTACTCCAGACCTGTGCAAATGGACCGCAGGCTTGTGTCAGTCAACCGAGATGATTTCATTCATGCAGAGCAAGAAGAAAAACTATTGGTATACAGTAGAAAGGGGAGTGTCTTTCAATGCACATTGAAAACAAATCTTTACAAAGAAAACTCTCTCATAACTTTACGGGTGAGGTTCACAAAGGCCTAATGCCCTTGTTCTGTTCAGCATCTGTTTGTGTTTGTTTGTTTGTCTGCTTGTTTGTTTGTCTGTTTGTTTGTCTGTCTGTTTGTTTGTTTTTGTTTTACCTGCCAGTGCTCCAGACACGGTGCCTTTGCCCTGGCAGTTGAGGACCCGCACGCTGCTCACACTGCCCCCTGGTGCCACCCCGGAGTCTCGCCCGCTCACCACCCCGGCCACGTGGGTTCCATGACTGTCACACTGGCTGGCCTGGCGTACATGCAGAAAGGATGGATGGCTAAATGGCTGAACAGACAGGGACACTCTGGTCTTCGGTCTCACTGCTGTCCTGGAGTCCTGTCTTTTGTTTTTTTTTTTGGTAGGACGTCAGGTACTCTGCTGTCTGTTAATGGTATTTGCGTGGGGGTGGGGGGTTATCCTGATACGGTACCTCCTCAGGGTCCATGGTCACCATTCCCTCCAATGTGAGACACTCCCTCATTAGCTCGTCCATGGGGGCCATTGCTTTATGTATTGTTCATCTGGATGTACTCATAATTGTTTTATGGATAACGCTGGGCATCGTAGACCCCTCCCCCTTCTGGCGAGTGAGTGTGTGTGTGTGCGCGTACACACAGCCGAGGGAGAGACAGCAGAGAAACTGAGTATATTAAGTTAATTATATTAAGTTGTTTATAAACGGGCCTTTTCTTAAGATCAGAATGTCAAATGACGCTGCTCTTCTCTACTGCCACCTGCTGTTCCTACGACGTAAATATAAGACTATTAATATATTTATTAACATCAACTAAGAATAGAATACATCACTGATGATTTGGTAAACAAGCGGATTTCGGTGTCGAAAACCTTGATCCACAGTAAAGACCGATGAATGTGACCTCTATGCCTGGTGGTTAGTTTACTTACTCTTGAATTTTTTTTTGAATACCTCTCGAGATGACGCCTCTCTTCACGAAAAGACGCCATATAAATAAAAGTGACAATGAGGAAGGTGACGACGATGCTTCACTCTGACCTGCCTGTGAACTCTGACCCCATCCTCCTCTGGCACGCTGTTGAAGTCCGTCACCATCACTCTCCCCTCGATCTCACGATGAGTCGACTGAATACTGGTGTCCATGAGGTAGATCCCCACTTGTGAGCCGTCATCTAAAGATCCATTAAAGCAGATCACGTGCCTTGTTTATTTACCCGAGGAAGCGAAATTAAAACATTACTATTCACAAATAAAATGTAAAATGCAAACCGCGTATGGTTTATTTCTAGATTCTCCGTTGCTTTGTGTATTGTCACCCAGAGGCGCACTTACTCGGTGGAGTGTATTTTCCAGTCTCGTGTTTAGTTTGGATGATGCGTTCCAAGTTCCATGGGGTGCCTTGGGCAAAAATGGACGAGTCTTCTTCAATGTATTCAACATGATGCAGCTTCACCGCCTGCGAGCAGCACGCGCAGCGCAATTAAAAGAGAGGCCAGCCGCCTGCGTGATTTCATCTGCCATACTTTCATACTGGAACTCAAATGCGTTACGTTTACTGCTTAGCATGCTGTTATGATTAGTAAGTGACGGGCTAATGTAAAAGAGGGTTATTTACCATGTGAAGTACGTCGCTGCTCATTTTTACTAGAAATCCGTGGAAGGCCCCGGAGAAAGTGCGCAGTATTTCGATCAGATAGCCTCGCTTCGCGGCTTTTGCGCGAAGTCTGCGCGCGATGCGCTCCACTTGGTTGTCGTGCGTTCCATTCCGCACCACAACAATGTACTGGCCCGGAATGCGCCACCCGCCCTGTGCGTGAGATTTCATTGCATGATTTCCCAGTGAGCTGGACACATCGACAGTACGGTGCTCCAAGAAATGTTCAGGTGATCATGTATAGTTTCGCTTGAAATCAGAAAAGGCGCTTAAGCACGTGTGAAATGCAAATCGGAAATACACGAGGTTTTAATATTTCTATTCAAAGGTAAACATTCTGAATACTATGTTTTTATTTTAGATGTAAAACCCTACCTACCTATGTGGTAACAATAAAACAGAATTTGCGTTAAGGTATACTAGCGGCCAGTTTTACGTAATCAGCAAAACCAAGTTGATCACTTTTAAAACCATATTTTTACATATTTATCTAATATAAATGATGTTTCCTGTGTGTCCTGTCTCCCAAGCAGTGCGGTACAGGTTGACGTCTTGCCTTACCTTGGTGCACCTGAGAAACTCCGCGGAGAGTCCGGACTCGAACACCGGTCGGGAGTCATCTTCTCGGATCAAGGACAAAATCATCTCCTCGTCGTCAGTGTAGTCGTCCTCGCAGCCAACAAGTGCCACGAGACAAAGCAAACAGTTTAACCCATACGGTCCAAAAAGACGCCTCATTTTACACATATGCGCGCACGTAAAAAAATCGCTTTGTTTTGATTTGAACAAGCACGTGATACTATTACTATATAAGTAAATGTGTGCTGCAGATCAAATGTTCCTCAAATCAGAACAGTGGGACGATTTTGTCACACTGCACACACTTTAATTGAGAACTTTTATATTTGATGCATATTCTTGTCATTACACTGGAGAGATTGATTTAAAACTCTAGGTTTGCATAAGGTCTCTCTTTCAAGGCGGAGACTGGTGACGTTTTAAGAGCTCACGCCACTGCTTTTGTATCGAACGATCGGTCCTCGCATAAATATCTTCGAAAAGGAGTCGAATTTCTATACGCTCTCGGGAGCTGAAACATTCTTTCACTCGGTGAAATACACTGAACAGAATCAGAGGAAACCTGTAATTTGAGATTCAACTTTAGCTGTATTTATCTGTTATAACCTAAGATTTCAGATAACCGTTAAAGCGATAACCGTTTTTTATTTGATGTCAGTTTGGAATAAAAATTTTTTAGTAAATTCAAATTTTACAAGCAACTATTTTCCTATAAATAGTGATCAAATATTTTTCCTTGAGTTACTCCTTTAAATATTTCCCGTGCAGTAAACTGAGTAGTTTGAACGATAACGTGCATTGACCACTGGCCACACTAATTTAGCGAATTGACTAATTCTGTTATTATTACGAGCGACAAGTGAAAGGAAATCCTTGCCATGAGCGCGCGTCTGTCTGGACTCGCGCTCGTCCAGAGGTCTCTGCGAGTTGATTAGAGTTAGAGTTGATCTAATACTGCCCCCTACCTACTTGTTAGAATTACTGCATGGTATGTTGAAACACCAAAAGGAAAATCATTGTTGCTTTAGTAATACCATGGCTTACTGTGCGCCCCTCCTGAAGAGGTGTTTTTATTACCTTATTTTTTGCATGATACCGTAGCACATTAGTTTGAATATATCTCACTTTATTATTAACTGAAATACAGTGAACTCTAACCTACTTGCCATCTGGCAGATGACCACAGAGATTCAGTAAGACATAAAAATTGGAAGGAAAAAACGAATATTGTTGAGTAGAAATGGCGCTATTGGTGATGCGCATTTGAAGAGCAAGATGAACAAATCCACTACACCTCAGTGATTAGATTTCACTCAGCAGATCACCATTCAGCAGTGGTTGGGTTGCCAGGGGTAACAGCCATGGTTTAATCATTAGCAAGGACTCGTGTAGCATTGTGTGTGTGTGTGTTTACCTCATGGCACCAACTACAGTAGTCTCCAGCTGTTACCCCAGTTACTACTATAGTGGAATAAACACATCTGAACCTGAATGCCTGACAGTTGTCAAAACAACAAATGCACATTTCCATGACTGGGGCCATGTATCATTATATATTTTTTTTATATATTACTATATGCGTGCATGCGTGTGTGTGTGTGTGTGGAGAAGTACGGTAGTGTCATTTATTACTCCCACATCACTGCACACACACACAGAAAGGTCACAGGTGCTTCATGTTGAAATGGAGAGCAAACTCTGTGGTTTATTCACTGTCCAGCTCAGAGCTGACGTAGACTGAGTCATCCACCTCCCCGTAGTACAGCTCAGGGTCGGGGTCCTGCTCCACTGCCCTGCTGGCCAGAGGACGGCCCCAGTGCATGCTGGGAGAGCTGTGAATGGCGGCTGGGGGCTCAGGGACTTTGCTCTCTGCCTGGGCTTGCGAGAAGGATTCATTCTCCTCCTCTTCATCACTGAAGACAGCCAGAGGTGGCCTAAAGCATTCGGTCAAAGTGTCGCTGAAAAGAAACAAAAAAGAATAAGTTAGAAAACGTTATCATCTATAGTTGGGGGAGGGTGAGTATGACTTTAAGTACTAATGTGTTGTAGAATTAGAAGTATAAAAATATTAATGGCCGTCACTGTCTTGCCAAATTGGAAAGTTTTTCAAACAAGCAATTTAACTACATTTATATGCAGGAATAGATCCTGTTAAATATGTAAGTATTTGATGTGAGCATCTGCTGTCAGTGTCATTTCTGTATTTTACGTGTAACAATGAAACTTTTATTGCATTTCTTTGTAACAAGTAAAGTGATATCTAGTTGCAGACACTGACCTAGGTCTCAGAGAGTTATTCTGTGCGTGTGTGTGTGTGTTTTCTAGTGCTACTGGATTAAAGCTCCATCCCATCGATATTCCCTTGAACATAATCTCATCATAGGCTATATAACCTCATTCTCCGTCTGGCGAGATCCAATTGGCCGGCTGTGAAGCCTCATTAGCATGGACGAGTGGAGAGCTGGTGGACGACTGTTGATGGATCATCCGAGTTCGCACACACAAAGGGAGAGACACGTCCGTCTCTGCCCTGAGGACGTCCTGGGGTGTGTCCAATGTTCTCTCTAATCTCTTATCCAGTGCATGTAATCTCTCTAATCGCTTATCCAGTGCATGTAATCTCTCTAATCTCTTATCCAGTGCATGTAATCTCTCTAATCGCTTATCCAGTGCATGTAATCTCTCTAATCTCTCATCCAGTGCATGTAATCTCTCTAATCTCTTATCCAGTGCATGTAATCTCTCTAATCTCTTATCCAGTGCATGTAATCTCTCTAATCTCTTATCCAGTGCATGTAATCTCTCTAATCTCTCATCCAGTGCATGTAATCTCTCTAATCTCTTATCCAGTGCATGTAATCTCTCTAATCTCTCATCCAGTGCATGTAATCTCTCTAATCGCTTATCCAGTGCATGTAATCTCTCTATCCATCCAGTGCATGTAATCTCTCTCCAGTGCATGTAATCTCTTATCCAGTGCATGTAATCTCTAATCTCTCATCCAGTGCATGTAATCTCTCTAATCTCTCATCCAGTGCATGTAATCTCTCTAATCTCTCATCCAGTGCATGTAATCTCTCTAATCGCTTATCCAGTGCATGTAGGCGGGTGCTGCTCGGCCCTACCTGACCTGGAGGGCTTCAGCCCTGACACACAGTTCCACCTTCCCACTCCCCAACACGTCCTCCTCTGCCAGGATGAGTGTGACCTGTGCAACACAGCAACATCTAATAATGATCAGTGATGTGGAACCAAAGACACCACTCTCCCTTGACCCCTCCCCTGACCCCGCCCCTCCTCTCCCCTTGCCCCTCCCCTGCCCTTGCCTCTCCCCTCCTGACCCCTCCCCTCCTCTCCCCTCCCGACCCCTCCCCTCCTCTCCCCTTGCCCCTCTTCTCCCCTTGCCCCTCCCCTGCCCTTGCCCCTCCTCTCCCCTTGACCCCTCCCCTCCTCTCCCCATCCCCCTCCCCTCCCCTGTCGACGTGCTCCACAACACATTGCAGTAGGAAAATCACACACTGCCCTTAAACTGGTGGACAGGCACCTGATCTTTTCCATGAGTTCTGAAATGGCTGACGGAAATCACAATCTCTTATCTGATACAGAATTGGACTGTATTTGAGATTTTGCTCTTATTGATGCTAATACAATAATAATCGTGTTAATAAAGTAATATAACATATGCCAATAGTACATTTAGTGTTTCTCAGTCCTGGATCTGAACTTCCCCTGCTATGGATGTTTAATGGTTCTCAAACACTTACCAAAACATCCGTCTCAGGGCTGGGCTGTGGAAGGCTGGGTAGTCAGTGAGTGTCAGAGAGGGAAGAGCCTTAAACCTGCACAGCAGGGCAAGTCCAGAGCCAACACTGAGGAACACTTGCATATCTAAATCCGCAAATCCAGTTACGCGAATGAGGCAAAAGTCTGATGTGAGACTAACTTTGAACGCGGCGAAACACAACGAAACACAATCAAGACCCACAGACGGAGCCCTGAGAAGGCGCTGAGCCCCGTGGTCAGCAGGACATCAGTCTCTCTGCTCACCCTCGGATAGCACTGACACGCGCTCCACACTGCTCCCACGGCGACCATCAGCGCCCCCATGGTGCAGAACGTGACAAACACCTGCGGCTCCTCCACTGCCATCAAGAAGACGCCCAGCGCGACGAGCACCAGTCCCAGACTGATCAGGCCGTAACGGTACGGCTTGTTCTCCGCCATGCGGCCCAGCCTGGATCCCTTTAAGCAGGCAGGTGCGTGTTGTGGAGGCTCCTGGGACCACGTCAGCCACTCTGTCCCCGCAGGAGGGGACCGTGGGACCCAGGCGGGTGACTCAGATGGAGCTGGGCAGGGGGAGGAGGAGCTTCCTGGGTCTCTGCAGTGGTAATGAAGCTTGACCAGGTGACCTTGCCCCAGGCTACACCTGTACCCTGCCTACGTCTCTCCACTGCAACACAGCAAAGGGAAGGTTGTGCTCAAACACTAACAGCCTGATACAACACTACCACGATCAGAATAGAATAGAAATAGAGTGGAATTAGCCACCACACTGTTACCACACTGTTAATCCATCTCTGATGGCCACTCTGTTTTATATCAGTGGACGCTGGTTTGATGCAGATACTCTTAGCTTTATTTGTGGGATAAGTGAGAGACTACAACAGGTCCCCCCCCAAAAAAAAACAGTTTTACCAAGAAACATGCGGATTTGAGGCCACTGAGGTCACATATGTCTGTACATGTGAAGTTTATTGAATGGAAAGAGCAACAAATTTGATTACAAAGTAGTTAATACATGAAAACTGGGTCAAACTGGGCTGTAAACAGTTTGATTTTAAATCATGGTTTGGCGTAGTTATCTGGTCCTGCAGTACAACAATCTTTCAGTGACCATTAAACAGGACGTTCTCACTGCTCAACAATAGCGCCTGATATTTGTGACTGTTCAATTTTACAGAGATTCCTTATGGCCACTACATTCATTTAAGATTTTTTTTTCCGTATTTCAAGGTAGCTTGACAATGTAACAGGAAAATATCTCAACCGTGAAGAGTGAATTATAAAAGCGAAACTAACAGCACAATACAAACATTCTTTTTGGTTACTAAGCAGTCGCTGTCTTATAGAAAAGATACAAAGTGTGAAAATAGTGTCATTCAGAGAAATGAAACCCAAAATAAAAAAGTAACAAGTACTAAAAGGCTTGCAAGTTATTAACCTGATTAATGATTTAAGGCACAACCCAGTGTGTAAATGTAATAGTTTCAAAATCAGGCACTGTCTAGGTAAAAACACCAGGTACAAACACCAGGTAAAACAGCAAATACATTCACCTGGTTTCCCAAAGCATGTGGTTCCCAAACAATAATAACAAAAACAACTACATAATAGCATGTAAACACAAACCACATACAACTACAAGGAGACTAGTACACTGGTGTGGGAATGTAGTGCTCTATAAAAGGTTCCTTTTCGAGATTTTTAACATTGTAGTGGAACTATCCCTGTAGAATTTCCCCCATAATGCAGCTGCTTAAGGTGTGGCAAATTTATCAGACCACATTTTCTCATGTATTCGCCATAAGATCTCCTTCCATCTCCTTTTTATCAGAACATTTCAGCTCAAGCTGTTCAGTAAAGTGGTATTTCTCCATCATCTGCTAGACAGAACATTAGTGAGCTACCTCAAATTCCTAATGACTCCGCTCTGGCCCTGAGTATGTGCTACGGTAATCATCTCCAGCATGGTCTCACTTCTGCTCAAAGTGCCCTTACCAGAAGTTAAACCTCAGACTGATGTGTCCAGCTGTTAAACTACTTGGAATTTTTTATCACAAAAAGCCTTCTGATCAGCAGCAAAGCAAGATGACACAGATCTGCAGCTTCCTGTCCCGCTTACTCCAAACTCCAAAGTCTCCAGCGTCGGTCTCGTAGCGTAGACGCAAGATCTGGGACATGAACGGATAGTCGACACTTATGGTGCTCGTTAGCACAAGTGGTTTGCCAATACAAAAGCTAAATACTTGCAGGCACCAGCTGGCCTGTTTGGTCTGTAGGTACCTCGCTGCTAATTCCCTGCAGTCATGAGAGCAGAGCAGTTTGCATGTGCACCGGTTCAGCGGTCAGAGCTGGTCGAGGGGTGTGGTGGTCTTCATCACTGCCTCGTAGGAGGGCGGGGGCTCCATGTCCCAGGGAGGGGGGGTCCCCGGGAGGCTGTTCAGGCTGACGTGCGTGGGCAGGTACTGCTGGACCGGCCGGCCTTCTCCCGCCGACGCCCTGCGGATCCTGTCCAGTCTCCTGCACACAACGAAGAGCTTGTCACACAGTCCCTTTGGCGTCGGAGAAGGTTCAGGACTCATACAACTACTACGGGAACACAGCGAAGCCGTCATGTACAATCCTTCCATTTCCAAAACAAGGAATCTCACTTTCTGGTAAGAAAACTTATTCAGGAAGTTTAAAGCTAATATTTTAGCTTCGGTGTAAAAAACCCTGACCAAACACCCACCCCTCCCCCCACCACCTCCTCTTCTTGCAACAGACATTTTGAAAAATCATAGCACAATTTTAAATGTCACATATCACACTCTCTATTTTCCCCCAATACTGTGCACAACACTCACATTTCTTGCCCTAGGACATTCAGGAACACATGAAAACCTTCAGTAGTTGCTCTTCAGGTTTCCGCTTATGAAACAAGATACGATGCTGTCTCTAACTCCAGTGGAGACAGAGCAGACTACTGGAATACACAGAAGGGTTTGAAACCACGTAGGACCTACTGCAGAAGATCCAGCCGTGAGTTTTAGCTGACGTGTTTACCTCTCATGCAAACACGCACAGTTCGAGAGAGTTAGAGAGAGAGAGAGAGAGAGAGAGAGAGAGAGAGAGAGAGAGAGAGCCCACAGTATTCGGTCTGTGGCATGTGCATTTGCAGGACTCAAACATGTTCATACTCTCTCTCTCTCCCTCCCTCCCTCTCTCTCTCTCTCTCCCCCTCACACACACACACTCTCTCAGACAGCCGTTCCATTCAGCCGTTCCATTCAGGAAGTTTATAGTTTTATCTTCACGTGGAGATTGAGCCCAAGAACAGACTAGCATACAGGACGGACCCCCCGTGCCCGTCACTCAGAGGGGAGACGCTGCTGAACTACCCCACCCCCCTATTTCGCCTTGACCTACTTCTGAGTAATCAGAGCATTTCAGACCGTTTTCCCCCTCTGCCGTTCTCAGCACAATGACTAAACACAGATGCTATGAAACAAACTTCCAAAATGGAAACTCAGCCTCAGTTTTTGAATGAGCACTCTCTGCTTTGAGGTATTTGGCTTTTCTAGAGTCTTATGTTGGCCATGTCTCTTACCTCTGCAGAGCCACGGCCTGCTCGTAGGTGTAGCGGGTTCCTGTGCGCGGGTGGAGCAGGAAGTGACCCGGGAAGGTCATGTGGGCCCTAGACTTCATTGTCTTGCAGAAGGTGTAGATGAGGACTCCGAAGCCCAGGACCCCTAAGGCCGTGCCGATGACACCCATGGTCACCTGGGATACCATGACGAGAATCACCCCCACGGCCACCAGTAGCACGCCGAGGCTCACTAGCCCTCCGTGGGCCAGTGACATCCTCCCCCCGCCCTGGGCTGAGCCATCGCCCGATGCCTCGCTACCCGCCAGTCTGCCCACACGCCGGGGGTATGTGAGAGGGGATGCGGGGCTGGAGCACACAGGGCAAAAGAGGCTGTGTTGCCCAGAGCACAGCACGAGCGGCAGGCCGGCCGGCGTTATCTCATGTTCCCGGGAGAACGCTGAGCTACTACAGGGCAACCTGTTCAAAGAGGTGAGGGGAAAGTGCTTTCATGTTGCCACGTGATATCTACGCAGTATTCAAAAATGCACAAAATGCATACATAAAAGACCATATCGTATATCTAATTTTTTTTATAACACACCAGCAAAGGTTTCGAGTGCAACACGAATTTTTCTGAAGGTAGACAATCAGCCTTGTTTATGGTGTTTAATCTTGTTTAATATTTATTATTAATTTATTATTTTTTTCAATTATTAATTCTTTATATATTCCTTATCTTTATATATTCCTTATGTATTTTAATCTTATATAGATTTCTCTCAGTCTGTCGTTTTATTTATTTAAACTCTCATTTCTCTTAATCTCTATTTCTTTAAATCCTAGTATTCCTTTAAATCCTTATAAATCCTTGCTGTTGTGTATAAAAGGTACTATAGAAATAAACTTGCCTTGCCTATTCCTGTTATGATTGTTATTTTAAAACCACACGCCTTAGAAATTTCAGTATATCATTTAGTTTCTGCAATGCACTGCACACTTGTTGACAGGAGCAAAAACAGATGCTTGCTGTTAAATTAATATCGTTTGTCGGGGCATATACCGTATATAAGATGAAGAGTAGTCATAGCTCGCATGCTCTGTAAAGTCTTTGCTTCACTAGAAGTTTATTACTATGACCAAGCCTGCAAAGATCTAACTTAATCGCAGCCTACCTTATAGTGTTGAAGACGTCCGTCTGTTCCTGCGACTACAAAAACCAACATTTACATACCAGAGATGAACGTGAATAGTGTTCGCGTCTCTTACTAAAACGCTTTATGGGATGTGGACGCGATATGCAGTCCGAAGAAAACAAGATGCATCTAACCGCAATCACATTACCTACTACAGCGAACCAAAGATCATTTCCTGTAAGCGCCTTAACCAGCGGAAAGCCCAAATCGGGAAAATTGGGCTAGTCATTTCGTCAAAGAGCTGTATTTCTGTTTATGACCAGTATCCCGTTAAAACCAGTATCCCGTCGTAATCTGCGGCTGTTTTTAAAGTATGCAACGTCTTTTGCGTTGGCATGAAGAACGGTTGATTCCCAAAACGTTTTTGAGTGTACGAAACGGGAAGTCGTAAGAACGATCGAGAGAAATCCATGTGGAGAGGTGGAGAGAGAGAGAGAGAGAGAGAGAGAGAGAGAGAGAATTTGTATCATATTCTTATTTGAATAGTCTTCGTGAGTTTGAGGGCCACTAATTAATTAATTAATAATCAGTTAATTAATTATATGTATTAATTATAAGTGCCTACCTGCAACGGATGACGACATTTTTTAATCTAGCGTCTAGAATCTTGTTGGAGTAGAGGGAGAAAAGTTGAGAACCCTAATCCCAAAACCTAAATGAAACAAGAAAACCTCTCAACCAGTATCAAGATCCAAAATAATTGGGGATACACGAGGAAAGAGAAAGAGCGCGATTCAAGTTCATTTAATTCTGAACGATCTGAGCCAGACGTCCTACACATTCCTCATTAAAGCACACTGCAGTTCATCAAACAGACTCAGCTATGTGACAAATGCATGCATGAATATCCCATCACTCATGTGCAGTCCCTGTTACTCAGTAACTCTTCCCATAAAACAAACCTCTGTACACAGGAGTGCAAAATTATATACACAGAAACAATAATATTAAGATCAATAGCAGAGGGGGAGACAATATATCCATTCCTAGCTGCATGTGTAAAATATGACATTTAGGCAGAGAATCAATTGACAAATAACTATTTGTTTACAGGGATATGCAAGTGCGTGGGTGTAGACTACAGCTTCTCAAACGTCCTGCTTCATCCAACCTCTTGTGTATGTGTCTGCCCAACGAGTGCTACACCCAACACGGGTTTGTCAGGGGCCTTGCAGAAGGGTCTGAATAATCCACCCATTTTTCGTATTCTTTTCTTGTGGGTTTTAGTCATATGATTATTCTTCAATCAGTATTCATATGGATATTCTTAATTCATATTCATTTGATAGACTGTGTGGGGTTGGTAAAGCCTGGTGACTTCATTTAGCAGCACTTCAACTCTTGCTGCCCTGGCCTTTGGTGTTACATAAAGACAAGTTACTCCAAGGTCTCCGTCCACACTGAGGACCACACATCACCGTCCACACTGAGGACCACACATCAGCGTCCACACTGAGGACCACACATCAGCGTCCACACTGAGGACCACACATTAACGTCCACACTGAGGACCACACATTAGCGTCCACACTGAGGACCACACATCACCGTCCACACTGAGGACCACACATCACCGTCCACACTGAGGACCACACATCACCGTCCACACTGAGGACCACACATCACCGTCCACACTGAGGACCACACATTAGCGTCCACACTGAGGACCACACATCACCGTCCACACTGAGGACCACACATCACCGTCCACACTGAGGACCACACATTAGCGTCCACACTGAGGACCACACATCACCGTACACACTGAGGACCACACATCACCGTCCACACTGAGGACCACACATCACCGTCCACACTGAGGACCACACATTAGCGACCACACTGAGGACCACACATCACCGTACACACTGAGGACCACACATTAGCGTCTACACTGACGACCACACATCACCGTCCACACTGAGGACCACACATTAGCGTACACACTGAGGACCACACATCACCGTACACACTGAGGACCACACATCACCGTACACACTGAGGACCACACATTAGCGTCTACACTGAGGACCACACATTAGCGTCTACACTGAGGACCACACATTAGCGTCCACACTGAGGACCACACATCACCGTCCACACTGAGGACCACACATCACCGTACACACTGAGGACCACACATCACCGTACACACTGAGGACCACACATCACCGTCCACACTGAGTACCACACATCAGCTGTGAGACGTGATCAGCCTTCTGCTGGTCAACCATGGCTTTGTCCTCGCTGCCTGTGTTAATGGGAGTCTGTAGCACTGACCAAGCTTGTTGAAAACTGCTCAGGAACCTCATACAGCAGTGGGCGTCACCGTGTTAACCAAAAGTCTCACCCAGCTCTGTTTTTTTAAAAAAACAGAACATAAAACACACTTACAGACAAAGTGGTTTTAAATTGAATAAATTGGCTGTTAGGTAGACTATGACCAGGCTATTATTTATAAGTTCAGTATACAACAGCATTGCCCAAATACAACCAACAAGCTCAGAACTAGAATGTTCCTGTTCAATGTGCAGTTACATTTCAAATTCAAAATAATTATATGAGCTAAAGTAATGATTATGTAAAACACACACACTTCACTGGGATCTTTACTGGTTTCAATTGGTTGCTTAGTTGAAAATAGGTATAAAACATGATTTAACACCATGCTCAGTTGTGACCGCCAGTTATATTCTCCATATCATTCTGGCCTATCACTGAGGACCACACATCACCGTCCACACTGAGGACCACACATCACCGTCCACACTGAGGACCACACATTAGCGTCCACACTGAGGACCACACATCACCGTCCACACTGAGGACCACACATCACCGTCCACACTGAGGACCACACATCACCGTCCACACTGAGGACCACACATCACCGTACACACTGAGGACCACACATCACCGTACACATTGAGGACCACACATTAGCGTCTACACTGAGGACCACACATTAGCGTCCACACTGAGGACCACACATTAGCGTCCACACTGAGGACCACACATTAGCGTCCACACTGAGGACCACACATCAGAGTCCACACTGAGGACCACACATCACCGTCCACACTGAGGACCACACATCACCGTCCACACTGAGGACCACACATCACCGTACACACTGAGGACCACACATTGGCGTCCACACTGAGGACACAACAGCATTGCCCAAATACAACCAACAAGCTCAGAACTAGAATGTTCCTGTTCAATGTGCAGTTACATTTCAAATTCAAAATAATTATATGAGCTAAAGTAATGATTATGTAAAACACACACACTTCACTGGGATCTTTACTGGTTTCAATTGGTTGCTTAGTTGAAAATAGGTATAAAACATGATTTAACACCATGCTCAGTTGTGACCGCCAGTTATATTCTCCATATCATTCTGGCCTATCAGTGTAACCTTCACTTATCTTGGGCTGTCACTATAAATATATGTCACTGTCTATCCTATGACTATCTTTCTCTCCCTAGCCTGTCAACATGTCCTCTCACTAACCTTACATGTAGCCCATCACTCACCAATCAATCACTACATGTCGCTATCTCTCAAAATCTCTTCGACTTCTAAGCATTCTGGGAGTTTGCAGTGGAGACAGCTGGGTGATCAAATTTGTTCCAGGCATTATCAATCAAACACAGGCGGGGTAGATATGCCACTGGTCGAAACAGGAGTGAAACACCGTAGTTTCCCTTAGCCATGGTCATGGGAGATGGGCATTTTGAACCACACTTCAGTGTTTCAGTATGAAGCTTGACTCAATAAATCAGTATCGAGGATCCCTCCCTTACAAAACCTTCAATTTTAAACTTCTTAAACTCCACACAAACTCCTTTCATGTCCTTTGTCCTCTTACCTTGGGGGACAGTGGGGCATAAGTTCACCCCTACACCCGTTGGCTGTGAAGGCGCTGCTCACGCTGTTCCAGCAGACCACAGCAGGGGTTCATTAGACAAACCTGAAGTTTCTGTGCTGTCCAGCTTAGAACGTGAACGTTGTGTTTCCATAACGCATCTGTTTTAGAGTAATACTTGGATGGCTTCAAGTGTTTAATGTTGAATAGCTCTGATTTGTGACTTTCTCTACTGAACTGATATTATTTACTTTATTATTATTTACATCAGGCAGGGCTTCTCCAAGGCTCCTGTGGATGGACACTGATTAGCTGGAGGTTCATAATCCCAGTCGGAGATCTACACAGAGCATCGTGGGATCACTTTAGGTATAATACATGGTACTTAAGATGATTTGATATCATAACACAGCAGTACATTTCTAAAAAAAATGGTGAACCAATATGAACTGTACCCGGTTTGAATATGTTACTGATTATACAGCTGTTGATGACCTTTAACCTTTGCTTGCAGCTAAAACGCTCATTTGGAGTCTGCTTGCTAAACATTTGTGCAGGCGAACATGATAAAGTAATAGCAAAAAAAAAATAATGACAGTTAGTATAGTCTTCAGTGATGTTTATTTTCAAACGGGAAAATAAAGTGAAGGAACAATACACATTCTTCAAATCACTGAATAGACTCACATGCATGTAAATCCTGTAGATGTTCTGAGATGTTATCTGCATATGTTCTACATCCCCAAAGTGAACTTTACAACAGAGGCACATTTTAATGTCACTTTGGTTGAGTCAGAGGAAGGATTTACCCGAAAAATGTCATGTTTCACGGTGTTGCAACCAATCATAAGAGGAGCTATATAAACCCTGCTAATGCACTGTAGCAGTTCTTGATCAGATCAGCCATGCCTTCCATTACCAAACACCAGTCTTCACTTGCATTAGCTGCAGCTGAACCCAAAGCCAAGCAGATTGTTCCTTTCCTCCAGAGGAATAAAGGCCATTTGGAGCAAATCTAATTGCCCACTGGTTTGCTGTTGCCCTGGTGTTTAGTGAGCTGGACTCTCCTTGGGGCTCTGAACATGAACACATCAACATCCAGTCCAACGTGGCAAACAGCATAAGAAGACAAAGAGGAGTGATTTGCATGATTCACGCACATCCTGTGCGTGCGTGTGTGTGTGTGTGTGTGTGTGTGTGTGTGTGTGTGTGTGTGCGTGTGCGCGTGTGTGTGTGTGTGTGTGTGTGTGTGTGTGTGTGTGTGTGTGTGTGTGTGTGTGTGTGTGTGTGTGTGTGTGTGTGTGTGTGTGTGTGTGTGTGTGTGTGTGTGTGTGTGTGAGAAAACAACAGTTGCAGCTTTGATCTGGTTTCTTAAACGTTACATCTCGCATTTCCTCTAAACCCTCGTCCAGCTCACACCAGTGTCCGTCTCGAGGACGCCGGCGAGGTCTCCCCTGACGGCCAGCACCAAACCACTGTGCACAGGTGCAGAGGCCAGCGTTTCAACCCTACGCTCTTTGGCTCTGTTTTGAGCTCGTAAGCTAAAGCTGGTGTTCACCCTGAAGTTTAGATTGTGCGGCAGACGTCAGCAGACATCATTCGTGTTTATCACTTATGGAAATTGAGAATGATGTGTAGTGAAGAAGCAGGGCATGTTTGTCGAGTCTGTAAAGTCATTAGTGTAATGTGTCTTCTGATGACGTAGCAGCTCTATGGGGAGTGGGGAGTGGTCCTTGTAACTTCGGTAATTGGGCCCTGATTTTTCTAGATCGACTGTGAAGACCATTAAATACTGTATAAGATGTTAATGTTTGGTTCCTTAGAACGAGTGATCTCTTCCGCACTCCTAAGTGCACAGCGGGGAACGTAGCTGAACACTCTGCCAGGGCACTTTATCTTCACAGGGTTCATGAGGTCAGATAACCTGGCTGTTTTCAGCAGGTGAGAGAGTGTAGGCCAAAAACTCAAATGGAAATGGACGTGCCAAAGGCTTGAGAAACCGACCTGGATGATGCGTCCACAGGGTCCACAGAGTGTTGAGATGTGTTTCTCAGTGCTTCATGGTGGTGGCAATGATCGAGGAGTGTGTGTGTGTGTGTGTGTGTGTGTGTGTGTGTGTGTGTGTGAGTGTGTGTGGAGAGGGGGTTACACCTCAAAACTGATCTCACGGGAGCGTGCAAACAGAGGCTCGGTGGACAGCAGTGTGTCCGAGTAGCTGCGTCTCAGGTGTGTGGAACTGCACGTGGTTTTGATGGCCACTTCATACGGGGGCGGTGGCTCCATCTCCCAGTGGAGGGGCTGACCTCGTCCCGATGGGCTGAAACATGGAGGCTCCATGGGGGGATAATCGAATTCCTCCCCGTACAGTCCCTGCCTCTGCCTGTCTAACGTCCTTGTGGTGGAAAAATGTGCATACACACAGCACACACACACACACAGACACACACAAACACACATATCCAAATGCACACATATGTGTTCATACTCGGTATACTTTGTATACTGTTAGGTGGTCTTTTCAAAACTGTTTAACCTACTTTTTACCACAAGGGGGCACCATTAGGCCATTAAGACTGAGGAAGGGTTAAGGATGTTCTTTACACACTATCCTGTCATGTTGGACTTGCTCTTCTGTTGAGTGAATTATAATCCTTTAATGGAAAGAGTAATGGGTTGTAAAAATTCCCATGATCCTCTACGTATAGATCTGTAAGTTATGTGGAGGAGACAATCAATTGTGTGTGTGTGTGTGTGTGTGTGTATGTGTGTACACGCATGGGATGTGACACCTCATCGGTCTTAATGAGTGCACATAGGTGACAGGGGGCTGCTCGGGTCTGGATTATGAATATTTTGTTAATATGTCATACTGAATCTGGTCTACATCATTGTACCACAGATTTTTGTAGCTGCCTCTGTCTAATTTTCAAACTTCTAGTTTATAGTTCCAGTATATAGATGTAGAGATGTTAAAATATTAATATATATTAATACATATCACTTATAATATATATAGATATAAACTGGTTCCTCCTCTTATTAAACCAGAAGCACTTTGCTTACACAGCTGATGAAGGACCTCTGTCTGTTTCTCAGGACTTCACTACAATTTTAAATATCTCTGCAATTCTTACCTGAATACAACTGGAATCTTTATATTTATATATATAATATATACATAGATTTATATATATAATAACTGGATGACTCTTGCACGTGATTCATTATTCTGCATGTATAGTGAACTTTGGTAGTTGAACAGTTCGTGAGATGTATTCAGTTGCAGTGTTGCCTATATAACTGGTTGTGGCATTCAGATGTCTCATATTGTGATATATAAGCAATGAAATCAATACACAAATTAGCGAAGGAACTAAATGAATAACGTGGCACTTGCCTTTAAAAATCTAAAATTGTTTAGGACAACCTTTAAAAAATTAACAGAACTTTTCGCAAGGTTTATCTTCTGTAAAGTTCCCCAAAGGATTAAGTGGTAAAACAACAGCACATAATTACCGTTATGATTAAAGAATCAACTTTTACCTGTGAAGAAAGACAGATTGGGATTCTGGGAAGTGGTTTCCATCCGCTGGATTGAAAAGGGCATGACTGTAGTCGTGAGTGTACTCATTATTGTAGGAAACGGAGTTATTCTTTCCTTTCATGGCCCAGAACAGTCCCAGTATCAGCATCACGGCGCCCAATACCACACAGCACAGACTGAACGCCTGGAGTCTATTTTGACTGGAAGGCAGAAATGCGGTGGAACCGCCGGTGACAATTAGGAAAACACCAATGAATATGGCACCGTGGTGCAGGGAAGGCATCGCGATAATCCAGCAACAGTCTCCTGCTCGCAACCGCTGTCTTTCTTGCTTGTGCGACGAGCACAACAAAGCTCGCGAGGGAATAACACTTCCTTAAAAGTTGAAAAATCGCATGTCTCCATTCACTGAACGGGAATGATGAATCTGTACTCTCATTCTGCTGTAGAACGGGAATTGTTATATCTTTAGACAGAAGAATAATCTCATGCCATTTCCCCCTAGTCTATGCTGAAAAATATTCTTGAACAGAACCAAAGGATCATAAATCCATTTCATTGACTCCATATTTCCTTTAGAAGTGTCAGTGAAAGTAACTCCGTGAATAAAAAAGACAGTTCCTCAGTGTTGTCCATGTGATGCTCAGTGCGTTTGGGTGTTTAACAAGTGGGTGACTACAGTAGTCTCGCGGATGATTTCCTGTCAAACTGTGGAGAATGCACGCACGCCCCACCCCAGAATCCGCCGGAGTCTTGCTTATGCTGTACAGTGACTCACGTGCTGCGATTTATTGCTGAACATGCACGCATAATACTTATTACAATAGAATAAAAAAAACACGTTGGCTATGAATTTAGCATTTGAGTTATGAGTTATGTGTTCATTTGTTTGTTTGTTTGCATTTCATTAATTTCCACAAAATATGTATTGTATTAGTGCACGTGAAAGTCGCGCTATCTGCAATGAATTCATGTAAATGTACTTCCAGTTACTTTAACAGTGGAGATGATTGTTGATCGTGGTTATTGGTTCATTGTATTTTTTATATTTGTCTCTTATCGAACTGTTTACATGATGCCTGATAAAAAAAAACTGAGTCAATGGTGTGACGGTCTTTCCTCTTTCCGATTGGATAAAAATGTTACACGCAATAACTGGAGTCAACTGAATTGACATTCCACTGGCCAATCGTTGTTGAGCGGAGGAGGGCTTTATTAAACCGCATAGACAGGTTAGTAAAATCACCAAAGTAAATTTAGGTGACAAAAATCGTAATTCCTTGTGACACAAGGGAAACGAGGGCTCTACAGTTGCAGGAATACTTTATAAAAGTTAGTACGCCGGTAATGCAAATGATTTGACAACGGAATTGCCAACTAGGACGCATCGAAATCACAGACGCAACAGTTAAAAAGTATAGTTTCTGGTCTGTTCGACTCGTGGGTAAACAAGAGGACTACGTTCAAATGGATCCGTTGCTCTGTGTCTGTGTTTTAGTTGTGTTGTTCGCTTTATGGATCAAAGTAAAGGGTCTAGATTATGTTATAATTCACCAGCGATGGATCTTCGTTTGCCTTTTTCTACTACCGCTGTCCGTTATCTTTGATGTTTACTATTACGTGCGAGCGTGGATCATTTTCAAGATGTGCTCTGCGCCAAAACTGCACGAGCAGCGCGTCAGGGACGTTCAGCGGCAGGTGAGTGCGGACCCCGCTGTGCGCGCGTGCGGCGCGTTGTGATCGAGGCGGCGACTGAATGGCCGCGTACTTAACCACAGATCACTGCGCACACTCTGGACATTCTGAGCGTTCTGGTTGGCTTTTGTACTCCGTTTTCTTTGTTCTCGTCCGCTGTGCTCGTGCAGCCTTCCATAACGCTGCTGCCTGTAGTTGGAGGTGTGAAGTAGAAGGAGTTAGTCTTCCTCGGACATGTTATGCACTAGATGAGGGTATACAGAGTGAAACCAACAGGCCAACTCGTGAAACACTCTCACACCTCTCTGTCCTATAAAATGAGGCCCATCCACAATATTTGCTAAACAGAATCCTGTTGATTACACCCACAAGTACACACTCCCGTCATGTGGCAAATGAAACATGATTTTTCATCTTGTTCATTACTGACGATTCGTTTTGGTCCTCTGCATTTCCAAAGACTAGTGGCTTGTGATCTGTGTGTTAGCGTCACGTAACATGATAGGACTAGATCTGACGCTTTCTTCTCTTTCTCAGGTTCGTGAGTGGAAGAAGGAGGGTGGGAGGAGCCACATGTGCACGGGCCGTCCTGGTTGGCTCACCGTGTCTCTGAGGGTGGGCAAGTACAAGAAGACCCACAGAAACATCATGCTTAATATGATGGACATCCTGCAGGTGGACACGCAAAGACAGGTTGGTTCTAACTACAGCCTGACAGCCCGATAAAGATGGTCTGTTCCTCATTCCTCTCCAGTAAGGATGCCATTTGGGCCAAATGGGAGACAACAGCCGTGATGAAACCAGTGATGCATATTTGTGTACTTAATCCTGTTGCATTCTGGGACCAGTTCCACAACCCCCTCAACCATGAAGAGTTCAGCAGTTTCTCTGCTCAAACATTCCTGATGTAGTTCGTCAGGTTATTACAAGGCTGTGCAGGAGATCAGTCAGAAGTCCCAGCAGGGGTATATGTGCCGAGCAGAAGGACAGCTAAACCAGTGCTGCACACCCCTGACCATGTGCTCCCTCTGGCCTTAGGTGGTACGTGTGGAGCCCTTGGCAAATATGGGTCAGGTGACCGCTTTGCTGAACTCCATTGGCTGGACGCTGCCAGTGGTTCCTGAGCTTGATGACCTCACAGTAGGTGGGTCCAGAAAACCGGAACATTGACGAGGTCACCATTTGGGACTCATCTCCTTTGTTTTAATTCTCCCTCCCTCGATATTTCCTTCTTTCCTGCCCTATCACTCTCTCTCCCTCCCTCCCTCCCCCTCTCTTTCCTCCCCTAACCCCTTTGGCAGGATTGAGTTTAATGACTCTGAGCACTATCCCAGATATAAGTGCAGCGTTTACATGCAATATTGCTCGCTAATCGATATTATATTTCTTGTGTGGTGCATCAGAGGCCGCAGCTGATTGGGTTACGGCTGAGTAATGGCCCCGTGTCAGTGGTCTAGGTTTGCCTGGGGAGGAAATGACTTGCCCTGCTTTGATGTGTCTGTGACTAGCAGGAACGTGCACATGCACGTCCATGTATTCCCTTGCATGCGCACTTTGCACGGTGTGCACTATGATTGCTTGGACCTGTGGACCCGTTCATGTTCCTCCCAGTTGGGCAGTGAAAGGTACATGTAGGTATCTCTCTTGGACTTGAGCCTGTGGGGAGTTGCAGTCAAAGGTTTTTTTTAGCTTGTTTTTGCCCAGCTATCCCACTCCCACGTTTGTTTGTTTGTTTGTTTACAGTAAAATCAGAATCTGCTGTTTCTGTGTTGTTTTTTTGGGGGACTTTGAGAGTTTTCCCTTCACTCTCATAAAGTATAAACTCAGCACTCTGTCACCATGCACAGTACGAAAGGGAAAGACACTTCATTACATACATATTTCAGCATGTTTCTTATTTTTATTTAATGAGCTATATTGTTCTCCCCCCCTCTCTCCCTCCCTCTCTCTCCCTCCCTCCCTCTCTCTCTTCCTCCCTCTCCCTCCCTCCCTCCCTCTCTCTCAGGGGGACTGGTAATGGGTACAGGTATAGAGTCCTCCTCTCATATCTATGGTCTGTTCCAGCACATCTGTGTGGCCTATGAGCTGGTGCTGGCAGACGGGTCGCCTGGTCCGCTGTACTGAGGTATGTGTGTGTGTGTGTGTGTGTGTGTGTGTGTGTGGGGTGTGTGTGTTGTGGGGGTGTGTCTATGCCTGTTTGTGCCTCGGTAAGCATGCACATTTCTTTTAAGTGTTAAATGTGCATCTTTGTGTGGTCTGAAAATGTGCTGATATCTCAACAATGTTTAAAGCTTTTATGACGTTCATGATGTATTAGTGGCTCTACAGCAGAGAGAGAATGAACGAGGGAAGGAGAGATGAACGGAAAGAAAGATATAAAATAACTATCCCATTATTGTTTTATTTATTGATTATTCACTGTCAGTTAGTGCACCGGGGTGTTAGTACTGACTCTTATGCTGTCTGTACACACTGATCATCTGTATTCCAGAATCAGAGACATTTTATGAGCTACTAAAGTGAATTTTATTGTATTCATGGCATCTTGTCAGGCTGGGTATGTTCTTCCTGTGGACAGGCAGAGAACCCCGACCTGTTCTATTCAGTTCCGTGGTCCTGCGGAACGTTGGGCTTCCTGGTAGCAGCCGAGATCCGGATCATCCCTGCAAAGAAGTGGGTGAAATTGCGCTACGAGCCCGTACAGGGTCTAGACGCTGTCTGCACGAGGTTTGCGCAGGAGTCGTCCAACACAGAGAACCACTTTGTGGAGGGTCTTCAATTTTCACTCAGTGAGGCTGTGATTATGACCGGCACCATGACTGATCACGCAGAACCTGATAAGGTGGGTCAGCTGTGTGTGTGTGCTGATGTTGTGTGTGTGTGCTGATGTTGTGTGTGTGCTGATGTTGTGTGTCTGATAATGATGTGTGTGTGTGACGTGTGTCTGATGATGTTGTGTGTCTGATAATGATGTGTGTGTGACGTATGTCTGATGATGTTGTGTGTCTGATGATGTGTGTCTGATAATGAGGTGTGTGTGACGTGTGTCTGATGATGTTGTGGGTCTGATTAATGATGTGTGTCTGATAATGATGTGTCTTCAGCCACTTCTCCATGTAAAGAGGAAGGTGGAATGCAATAAAAAATAATTTATATGAGCAACATACACTTCTACCATGTCACAAAGTAAAACATTTGTCACAAATGGCCAAATGCTTAAACCTGCAGGTCTAGCTGCCGTTGGTTAAAGCACTGAGCTTCAGTCCTGCGTTTCTTCATGTGCTTCCATACGGCAGATCAACCGCATTGGCTTCTACTACATGCCCTGGTTCTTTAAGCACGTGGAGAGGCACCTGAAGGAAGGGCGTGTATCTGTGGAGTACATCCCCCTCAGACACTACTACCACAGACACACACGCAGCATCTTCTGGGAGCTGCAGGTACGTCCTACACACACTGCAAAAACACACAGCTCCTAAAAACTTGAGGAGCTGAATTCAGAATTGGGGCAGGTGCCTGTTGTCACGGTACGGTGGAACGATCCGTCACCAGCAGGAGATCCAGTGTAGTCGTTTGAAGTGGAGGTGTGTTGCCTTGGTGAGGGATGGCGTGTGAATAGGACGCTGTATTCTTCAGTCTCTTCTGCAGTCTCTTATCTGTATTAATACCGTGAGGTTCATCTTCCACAGTCCACGGCACTCTTCCTAGCAGGCGTATGTCTTACCACTTTACCACATCATCGTCGTCGTCGTCATCTGAATGTCTAGCGCACACACACCTACACACAAGCACACTAACTTTCTGTATTACACTCACTAATGCTTTCCCTCTCTGCTATTAGCTGAAGGAAGTTCTATGTGGCAATTATCCCAGGCTAGGATTACTTAATGAATTATGCAGGTTGTATTTATTTATTTTTTTTCTTGCAGAAGTGATATCGCTCGAGCTGGGTAGGGGAAATTGTGTGTGCGTGTGCAAACACACATACCATTAGTACGAGAGAGACGCGCACACACACATTTCCGTTCAGGCAGTTTTCTCATAATCATAGTAAATGGCATGATGGTAAATATGGGCTCTGCTAATGTGGAAGAGAAGTATTGATCTGTCTGTCCATCTGATGGCTCCTCTTAAGTTAACAGCAACTTTTTTTCATCACATTTTCACCACTTTTCCCTTTCCTCCCTTATATGAACTCTCTCTTATTCTCTGCCTCTCACTCGTGTCCAGGACATCATCCCGTTCGGGAATAACCCGTTGTTCCGATACGTGTTCGGCTGGATGGTTCCTCCCAAGATCTCCCTGTTAAAGCTGACCCAAGGGGAGACCATCCGTCGCCTGTATGAGCAGCACCACGTGGTCCAGGACATGCTGGTCCCGATGACGCACATGCACACGGCCATCTCGCATTTCCACCAGCACATCCGCGTAAGGCCCCCCGAGGCCCTACACCTTCAACCCAGTTATTTTACATCACATTGTTGACATCACGCGTGTGCTCCCTATGCCTTGTAGACTGGACCTGTGCACGCATGTGTGTGTGTGTGTGTGTGTGCAGGTGTACCCCCTGTGGCTTTGCCCCTTCCGTTTGCCCCCTCGGCCGGGCATGGTGCACCCCAGAGACGATGAGGAGGAGCTGTATGTGGACATAGGAGCCTATGGCGAGCCACAAGTGAAACATTTCCAGGCTCGGACCTCCACGCGGCAGCTGGAGAAGTTCGTCAGGGATGTTCATGGGTCAGTTCAAGTTGAAGGCTGTCTCTCTGCTCAAGAGGGCAGGGTTCAAATGCCTTACATGCTCTCAGTGATGTGTACGAAGCGTTTTCGCTCGTCTTGCTTCGATAGTCAGGAGCACACGTGATCTTGCTCTTAACTCTGTCACTCTCCAGTTTCCAGATGCTTTATGCAGACGTGTACATGGACCGGCAGGAATTCTGGGAAATGTTCGATGGAACGCTGTACCATAAGCTCAGGAAGGAGCTGGACTGCGAAGGGGCTTTTCCTGAAGTCTACGACAAAATCTGCAAAGCGGCACGTCACTGACTTTAATCTCCATTCAGCTCAGGGGAGAACGGGACCATCATCAGCCATAGGTTTCACATGATCGTTTTTTAACAAGCCAATCACACTTGAGCCATTTTGCAAATAACAATTCACTTACTTGGGTTAGAAAGCACAGATTAATCTTATGGGCTCCATTAATGAGCTCTCTCAAAAGATGACTTCCACACTCAAGTGAGAGTCTTGACATTCATAACTGATTCACCAAAAGAGAAAATATTAAAGTTGTATTTTCTTACTCTGGATGTTTTCCATTTATATTTGTGTCTAATGAAGAATAATAGAAATACAATTTCATGTTGACTTCTCAATGTCACTCTGTTAAGATTAATGAATGAACTCTATTTACCCTCAGCATGTTTTCAGATGTATTGTAGACACATATAGTAGTTATATCACACTATAACTCTTATGCTGCTTGAGCAAACGTCTTCCTGTATGTGGAATCCATCAGAATGCCTCTTTAATTTAGGTTAAGTTGCCAAGATTGCCAAATGTGATTCACACCCCAATCATGACTTCAGTCATGGTCTACGGCCTGGGAATCAGACCCACGACCCTCCGGTTACAAGACCAGGCCCATAACCACCAGATCATAACTGAGCCAGTGTCTAACTTGTTCTTATTCACTCACTCACTCACTCACACACACACACACACACCCTCCCTTTTGTCAGGATGTGTTGCTTCCACTGTTTAACTTACAGTATGTCATGTTCCACTTTAACTGCATGTGACAGCTTCAGCCTGCGTTGTCTGGAGCCAGTGGTCTCTGGCTTTTGGAGGAGGAACTATCTTCTAAGACCTGGACAGCCTTGAGTTATATACACCTTGGTGTACAGGAGGGTTGATTTCTTGGACTCTGGCCTCTATAGTGTGATTATCAGTTTTTTCTTAATTTGACCTGCTGACAGTACGTTGTGGTTGCTACTTATGTTTTTAGTTTTAATCCAAAGGATTTCCGCTTTTGGAAGGTGAACGTTAGTGTCCTGTTCTCTCAGATGGTAGCGTCCTCAGGTCCAGGTTAGGGCTGGAGACCCAGGTCCCTCCTTAGTCCAGCTCCATTATTAAGTGCTTTTCAATGTGTATAAACTGTAATATTAGGTGACACTAATATACACATGACAAAACACTCAGTATCATGCAGATTTTGAATTCATTTTGAAGCTAAAGAATTTGTCTCTCCCATATAACCTCTGCTAATTTAGATGTGTGTGGGTGTGTGTGTGTGTGTGGATGGATAGATGGATGGGTGGGTTGTGTGTGTGAGAGAGACTAAGCGGAAGAAAATTAACGTCCTTTAAAGGTGCTGTGTGGTTGCAGAAGGGACGATGTGTCCACAGGAACATTGACGGGTCTCAGTCTCTCCCTGTAAAACAATGAAGACCTCTGTGTCACAGTACACAGTACACAGTACACAGTACACAATACACAGTACACAATACCTTCATGAGGTTCTTGGGAGCAGCAGAGCTGTTCAGAAGAAGCTCCAGGTGTGCACAGGAAGGGACTGGGAACAGTTCTTACTGCCTGTACTTGTCTCTCGCAGGGCATTGTGGGTAGCGCTGGGTGCCAGACACAAACGATGAGCGGTGTCCGCTCCCACTGCTGCTCTGAGACGTCCTTGTGATGTCATAGCGGCCTGGTCCGACTGCGTTCTGTGGAAGACGTATAGCATGCGATGGTTGAAACGCATCGGGTCTCTCATCCCCCCACACACACTTCGTCTCTCAAACGCATTCATTTTCTCACAGAGACATTCTGGGCAGGCTTCATGTTGAACAGCCTCCCCACAATAATGCATTAGTGTGGTTTTTGCTAAGCCCTTAGAGGACCTGCTTGGCTTAAACTTCTTGCCTTTGTTATTAATTTATTAATCACTAGGCATATTCAATAACCACTGTGAATTATTTAGCAACTACTTTGAAACTAATATGAAAGGTATGTAATCACAAGAGTGAAAAATTTGAGTCTGGGCTCATTGTCAGGTCCTTGAGGATTTATGAGGTTGACGAGTATCTTCTTGTGTTGAAATGGCAATTAGAACCTTCCACAGCAATGGAGAAACGGTCAAACTCTCAAAGTAGATGAGTAGTAGATGAGAGAAAAGCCATTGCGCTCCCTCTATCCTAATGTATGCCTGTTGCTTTAAAACGCTGTAATTAGGTGGTTAAATGTCCTCACTAAGGCTATAATGCGCATGTTTAGAAATGCTATACAATACATGTGTGCGTTTGTCTTCGTTTTCCTCTGTACGATGTCACATATGGTTGCTCCTCACATGGTTATCCAGTGGAGAATGTGCCCTCCTGCTGAACCTGGGGGAGGAGGAGCAGAAGGGGGCTCTCTTGCCTCTCCTTGATTGGCCCATCAGGATCGCTGTGTTGACATCATACCAACCTGGGCCAGGAAACGTCTAATGAAGAATGGGACCGAAAGAATGTAAGGTGCAAGCAAGGTTAACCTCCAGCACATCTCTGGCTTCATAACCATCCTTGTATGGAGCAATGGTTAAGGCCAGATGAAATTACAGATCTTTCTACCTTCGTGGTAAAATCAACATAATAGTCTTTACGGCAAGTTGTGTGGCTTAATAGATGTAAATAAAGGCAGTGTTTACGTGCCGCTGGCCGCGGGCAGTGAGTCAGGGAGCAGAGGTGGGCTCTCTCCGCGGGCACTCTGGGGTACTGCTCCAGCCTGCTGAACACTCCATGTTTCCTCTTTTCAGGCCTCTGGAGCTCCTCCCCAAACTTGGGCATGTCTTTGGTGCATTCGCCCGGGTTCAGATTCGCCCTCCTCTGCAGAGAGTGATCACTGTTACACTCCAGAGAGGACACGCGCATCGATCAAGTCGTAAAAGGCTCGAGGTGCCCACAGGCGTGGCGAAGTAGCCGCAGCTGATTGGTCTGTTCCGGTGACCCGTGAACAGGTCATACGGGCCTCTCTTACTGACGCCGCCACTCAGGATCAGGTCGGTGAAGCTCTTCAGATCGTAGGACCCTGGACCCAAACCACAGTCCTGCCGCATATGCAAAGAGGAGATTTATGGGTAACAGGTGTTCTACATCGTGGTTCTAGAGCACGCAATTAGTTATCGTAAGGTTGACAGGACAGTTTTGAATTCTTATTCAAACCTCACTGTAGCCTATTAGGTTACTAAAACGCTTACCGCACTGCCACTAGGGAGGCGCTGTAGTGTGGTGCTGTAGTCCATGGAGGGGCAGGTTCCCACAGACCTCCTCTCCTTCTCCTCCAGGGCTGCTGAGGGGATGCCCCCCTTACCATAGGTGCCTGGCCCTGGGGTCCAGCTCTGCACATAATGTATGCATCTTCACATAAACACGCACATAACGCATAACACGCACTAGTACCTTCACATAGACATGCACGTCTGTTCAAATAGAACACTACACCCTCGCATAACACTTTGTCTCCATCTAGTGGCCGATTCCTGTACCTGGCAGTCTTTGAAGCGTTCCTCTCTGGTCTCGCATATTCCTCTCAGGCAGCCTGTTTTTTTCGCTAGCTCCTCAGTGAAACTAGTGATCCTGTATGTGCCTGGGCCAACCTTGGTTTTCTGAGCAATAAATATAGGGCACAAAATGACAAATGATTAAAAATGGTCAATTTCACAGCTGTGGATTTGCAGCTTAAATGAAGTTGAAGGTCCACATGACTGGAGTGTAATTCTAAACACTCTGGTACTTTTTCCACTGAACATTACAGTCCTGATGTGCTATTTTTCTCACAGTTGTGCACGTCATGCCCAACCGATGCTGCTGTCACTCACCAGGAACTGCTTGTTCTCCCAAACATCCCGGTACAGGAGCTGTGGCATCTGGGCCAGGCGGGCGGTTTCCTGGGCCCTCTTCCAGCCGGGACCCTTCACCCGCTCCTGTACTGCACGAGCACTGAAGTCCCCACAGTCTAGATTATATGTGCCTGGGCCAAGGTTCCTCTCCTGACACACACACACAGCGTAAAATTGGAAAACACAAAATCCCTGTAACTTTTCACTTGGAAACCTGGGGGGAAATTTCCCCAGGAGTTTTCTGTAATTCTTTTCCATGATTCTCTACACAAGAGTTATCCAGGAGTGCGATATGGTGAGTTGTGTTATGTCCTGATTACACTGACTAAGCTCCACATAACATGAAGCACTAACATAATAAACAGCTTATTCACTGCAGACCCCAGGCATGTGTTTAATGTGTTCACCAGGTCACTCGTTCTCCTCCTGCAGTAGGGGATCTGAGTATATGTTCCCAATCTCTTGTTTGCAGGATGGACTCCTGACACATCAAACCTGTAATTTGGAAAGTTAGCTACATTATTTTTTTTACTTTCAGGAATTTTGTGACTACTCCTACATTATTATTATTAATTATTATTATTATTATTATTATTATTATTAGTAGTAGTAGTAGTAGTAGTAGCAGTAGTTTTACCTGGCTGACTGTATACCAAAAGGTGATCCTTTGAACCTTTTCTCCGTCATCTTTGGGCCTCTAAAGCACGAGACCAAACATTCCCTGTGTCTCTCAGAGCGTTGTGACTATGCCAACGGGACATAATAAATAATGGACGCACCATTCCTTAGCAACAATGACCTCGGAACCTCCCGACAGGCTTAGTGGACCGTCCTGAAGCTTACAGGCAACCCCCACCACGCCCACCGCCCTGGACCGACACGCCCACCACCCTGGACCGACACGCCCACCACTCTGAGCCAGCAGGCTTGTACGCCACGCCTGGGATACAGCTAAGCCAGAAGTAGCGCCGCTTTGCTCTAGGTACGTTTGATCACAAACCACGACTTCGTAGATAAATCGTTCACCAGAACTCTAGTGTGGGTCGACCGGGCTGTTCACCTCGGTAGACATTATTAACACATCTAGGAACAAAATAACGTAAAGCCAGCGCGGCGAGCTGAGACGGTGTTGTACAACTTGCTCACTTCCTTTGGCTGGTCGCCTAACTAGTTACCCATGGCGCTGGCTAGTGAGTGTAAACGTTCATATTTACGTTATTTATAGAGCAAAAGCGTTTAAAGTGTCACCTGTCGGTCGTTTCTACCTCGCCTAGCTGGCGAGCTGAGAACATATGGGTTTAGTCTCATTACGCTCTGATTTCACTAACTTAAGCGAGTTAAACGTGATTCCGGTGTTTTCACTAGTCTTGTGGGCAATGCCTAAACTTGCTGAGTTTTTACGCTTAGTAACAAGTTAGTTACTCAACAGCCAACAAAGGAGCTGGACGCGTTGTTTATAATGTCCACCCAGCGAACATGAAAATGTCACTGGCGAAGAAGCTCCTCGGTGGACGCATCGGACCGTGGTCTTCCTTACAGCTTTGCTACAGTGTTGTTTTACTTCTTGTGCCCTTTCATTGTAATGAACGAAAAAAAGAGATTACGACACGATATGATTTGGTGTGTGGTAAAAAAAATTCACACACGGCTACATGTGAACTGGGTGAAAGGTGAACGTCTGGCCGCAGCAGGGTGTGTTGTCAGAGCGGCGCATTCACTGTATACACGGTGTCCCGAGTGATCAGGCTTGTGAAGATCTGTGTTATGTCCTGTGTGCTTCCCATTAAAGCCGTGTTACTTTAGCTATAACGTCATGCTGTCTGTGATCCCTCTGTAGACAGGAGAGCGGGCTCAGAGAGGATAGTGCCAGACCTGGATGGTGATCCATGATCATGCCCACCGACAGAGAGCCGTGTGTCACTGCTAAACTCCTTCATCTCATCTTCCTCTCCACCTTTTGGGGCATGCAGATATGGGTGACCTTCATCTCTGGTGAGAACCTGAAATAGTCAACGTATATAGTGCCTCTTTGAGAAACAGGTCAGAGATGTGTAATACAAACCCTCCATAGATCTGATATGATAAGATCCCCCCAGTGTATGTGTATGTGTAACGAACATCTAAAACTTCCATAGCCTGGTCCTAACTGCTGTTCGTTTGCCTCAGGGTTCGTGATGGACCACAGTCTAAACAGACACACCTATGGCTTCGTTCAGAGCCGCCTCTTCCCTTTCTACTTGCACATTGGCTCAGCGTGTGCCTTCTTCAACCTCACCATTTTCGCCATCTACCATCCTAGTGACCTGCTGGATGAGAAAGAGGCCTTCCAGGTAGGCCACACGGGGGCTAGGTGCAGGAGCAGGACACCAGTGGTAGATGCTTGGGCAGGACACACTCCATAGCAATGTGATTATTAGTATGTTGATTGATACTAATCGTTCTGCATTAATGGAGTTCTGAGTTAACCAGAACTCCACCTGACGTCAGGGAGCAGTTGAGCAGAACTCCACCTGACGTCAGGGAGCAGTTGAGCAGAACTCCACCTGACGTCAGGGAGCAGTTGAGCAGAACTCCACCTGACGTCAGGGAGCAGTTGAGCAGAACTCCACCTGACGTCAGGGAGCAGCAGTTGAGCAGAACTCCACCTGACCTGGGAGCGTCTCCACCTGGGGGAGCAGTTGAGCACCTGAGCAGTTGAGCAGAACTCCACCTGACGTCAGGGAGCAGTTGAGCAGAACTCCACCTGACGTCAGGGAGCAGTTGAGCAGAACTCCACCTGACGTCAGGGAGCAGTTGAGCAGAACTCCACCTGACGTCAGGGAGCAGTTGAGCAGAACTCCACCTGACGTCAGGGAGCAGTTGAGCAGAACTCCACCTGACCTGAGCTACCAGGAGATTCATACGCATCACATTTATACAGATATATAACATTTCTGTGACGCACATAACATTCAGTTTCACATGTGAGCATAATATCCATGCACCCTACATACTTCAAAAACCCACGTGCTGTATTACGTCCAGTTTGAGAGTATGTGCCTTTCGATGGAGACTTTCGCGAGTGATTTGAGCGAGTCGTCACCGCGCTGCCTACAGGCTGTGAGGCGCCACAGAGCTCTCACTCTCATGAGATTATAGCGCTGTGTCATTGTGAGGTGCTGGCGACTCTGACGCAAGTTTGACGAAAAAACAACACACCCACTGGTGTGCATCTTACGGGAGCCGGCAGCGATTGGTCAGTGCAGTGCTGCATTAAGTCGAACAGACCTATTAGAACACCGCTGTGCAGGAAGCCCCGCCCTGACCTGTCAGACAGTGCATTAGAAGCTGCTGTGCTTTGGATGATCTTTGCGCATCACAGTGTGGGCGGGGTTTACTCATACATGCACATTGTTAACCAAATCCAGCATATGCATCCGCTTAGCTAACTGACAAGCACGGTCGACGAGCGTTTTTGGTTTGCAGCCGCAGTAGTTGTACACAACGAGCGCGCTGACTTGCTTGGTCAGAATGCCACGAGCGTCTGCCGTAATAAGATTATTAGATGTAGATGTTGGAGAGGAAGAAACTATAGACAGATTTAGACACAGGTGACATACAATGTTTCTGCTCTGCCATGAAGTCGTCCACTCATCGCCAGCCTGCAGTTTCTGTCTTGCTGTAGCAGAAATGCACGAAACGCATTACATTGGAATTGAAATGGCAGTTTTCAGCTTTCCAGCGTCTCAAAATTGGTGTTGTTCAGTCATCAGTCTCTCAGCGAGTGTCTTTAATGTTTACATATTTGTGTTCTGATTGGCTTTTACAGCAGTGCCATGTTGACACATTGATTATCGCCATGGTAGCTTTGTGAATAATAATTAAATGCCATGTTACGCAGTTTGCATGGCGTAGCAGTTACTGTCAGGTTTTATGGGTCGGGCCTGTTGTGAATGCTGCATTGTGCTAACATTGTTCTAGACTGTGTTGTATTGTTTGGCCCAGCTAAATGTTAAATTAACGTACCAAATCACCATGTATTATCACTACATAATTTCACACAGTAGTTAATAATAAAGATCAATAAATGAGCTATAAATCTTTAAATACGATAGAGATACGACAATCCTTATTTAGTCCAACACTGGGGAAATTCACACGCTGAAACAGGCTTCCACTCTCGCAATACCATCTTCTAGAGAACCTTCAGGCCTTCTTATCTAAAGGTTTAAGTGTTTTGTTCCCTTGTTCCTCTGACGAGCTCAGGAACGGCTGTGAGATCTCTCTTCACTCCTCTCACCCTCTTCACTCCTCTCACCCTCTTCACCTCCTGCGTTCCTTCACACTCTATGCAGATCTTCATTTTCTTCGTGTGTGTGACCGTGGCGGCAGTGAACGCCCAGTGGTTCGGCCAGCTGACCTCGGAGATCATGGCAGACATGCACGTGATCGAGCAAGGCTGCGGGCTGGGCCAGGACATCGGCCTGTCGTCCAATCGCGAGGCTTACTCCAAACTGTGCGACACCAACCCAAAGTACAAGAGGCTGAGCGGCCGGCTGTGTCTCTACCACCTGCTGTCGTCGCTCTGCAACCTGTGCTGCATCGTGTGTAACGGCTACAGCCTTTACTA
The DNA here is from genome assembly GCA_020368025.1 of Brachyhypopomus occidentalis. Taxonomy (NCBI): domain Eukaryota; kingdom Metazoa; phylum Chordata; class Actinopteri; order Gymnotiformes; family Hypopomidae; genus Brachyhypopomus; species Brachyhypopomus occidentalis. The sequence goes on along the minus strand of JAGXOD010000021.1, from coordinate 16,376,914 downwards.
CCTTGCAGAGAACCTCACGACACTTTGAAGAGGTAGATAGCCAGTTCTGTGCCAGGGTTGCATGCCAGCAATGCAGATCAGGGCAGTCCGTGTGTCCAACCAGGGTCAGCATGTAATATATGCAGTTAGAGTACTTATCTGCACTATTTTTGAGAGATGGCTGTTAGAAGAACAGTTTGATGTTTGTGGCAGATGGAAGATCTTTGATCAGTCTATGGAGTATTTTGGAATTGTCAGAATTTTTTGTATAATAGTTTGACAGTTGTTTTTTTTCTCTCTCTGCTTTTCTCACATGAATAAGAAAAATCCACATTATACTATAAGAAAAAACCTCCCAATGATTGTTTAGCCAATGTTCCTAAAGTCATTATGGCCATTTTGTACATTGTGGTGTTGATAACACAGCTGCTAGTTTTGTGCGCTTTATTAGGCTAAGCGTTATCCTGTGGTCAGTTTATCAAGGGGTTTGGTTGGTAGCAAAAAAAGGTGACTACTTCTGGTCCTCGGAGCTGGTATCCTAGGCTGGGGAAAGTGCCAGTTTGCTGATAGCATGTCGCCTAATTCTACTAACATCCGTTAAACTACAACACCCATTTGCAGCCTTTCATCCTTCATGGTATTGTCACATAGAGCAGGGAGGCATCTTTCCTACAGCGCTTCCATGTTCAAAACGGCATGTTTAGGCTGTGTCAGATTTCCATGTCTGACGTGGAGCTCTGTTGAGTGTCTTTGCTTATAATCAGCCTTGTCTCTCCGTGTTTCTTATGAATGTGGTTGTGCAGGTTAATCAGGCTGTACTGTCTAAGGTCATGGAGCACACCCACACCTGCAGTGCTGCACAGAGGAGCTGTTAATGTAACTCAACCCAGCTACAGGGCCGGCTATGTGTTTGAGGACCCAGCAATTATGTCAATTTACAGCCTCTGTCAGTGGCATCGGTCTGTGAAAGTCAACAAGTAATGCAAACTCGTGTGTTTGGTGAATGAGAGATTTCATTTTGTGGGCTTTGGTTAATGGTCAAGGTGCCTGCAGTCGGGAGGATTTGATATTTGATTCAAAATAGTTTTTTAATGAATGAATATATATGAATGAATAATGAAATTAATAATTAGTTGAATATTTCCAAAAGTCATATAGATGGTGTGAAGTACCTCGTCTTCCTGTTGAATTACTTATGCAGCTCATGTTGCTTTAAAGACCCAGGAAACTGTTTTACAATTAGGTTCACCTCGTTCTTCTGGGCACCACATACAAACAAGTGTGTCCCGTCAATATTGTTCCAGTCCAGTAAGTGACCAGTTTAGTTCACCAGGGTTTCTTCCCTTCCAATGTAAAATGAGTGGTCCTTATGTTGCGTCAAACTTATGTAAACTTTACACTCAACAGCCAGAAGGCTGAGGCCCCTCCCACACACACTGTTATTGCTTTACACTCAACAGCCAGAAGGCTGAGGCCCCTCCCACACACACTGTTACTGCTTTACACTCAACAGTGAGAAAGCTTAGGCCCCTCCCACACACACTGTTATTGCTTTACACTCAACAGTGAGAAAGCTTAGGCCCCTCCCACATACACTGTTACTGCTTTACACTCAACAGTGAGAAAGCTTAGGCCCCTCCCACACACACTGTTACTGCTTTACACTCAACAGTGAGAAAGCTTAGGCCCCTCGCACACACACTGTTACTGCTTTACACTCAACAGTGAGAAAGCTTAGGCCCCTCCCACACACACTGTTATTGCTTTACACTCAACAGTGAGAAAGCTTAGGCCCCTCCCACACACACTGTTACTGCTTTCTTACAGTCTTCAAGTGTTCAGCCTAGCTGGTTAGCAAAAGCTACCTAGCAAGCAGACATCTTAACCAAATGTATAGACTAGACTATAGACCATCTAAGGTAGCAGACGAACATACCATCATACTGAGTCGTATATATGTCACTCTGGATAAGAGTGTCTTGCCAAGTGCGTTATGAGTTAATCAATTGTTTCTAAGCGTATAGTCATCCTGACAGAAAACCAATCTACCAGTCAGAAGGTTGCTGGTTCAACCATTACCAAGTTGTCACTCTTGGGTCACTGAGCAAGACCCTTAACCCTCAATCGCTTGTATTGCATTTAAGTATAATTGTACACGTATGGATCAACGCGTCCGCTAAATGCTAAACGTGAAGGTAAACATAGTGCCTGAATTGCATTGGTGCCCTTGTTAGTGGGGTTATACATGTTTGGTTGCACTGTGCTGATTCTCACTTCATCTGCCATTACAGTCTGTTCTTGGGTAGTGCGGCCAACTGAGCAGGGCGGCGGCCTCTCAATCAAACATGCTAATAGGATATAAGGACTCTCAATCAAACATGCTTATAGGAATATAAGGGCTCTCAATCAAACATGCTAATAGGGATATAAGGACTCTCAATCAAACATGCTTATAGGAATATAAGGGCTCTCAATCAAACATGCTAATAGGAATATAAGGGCTCTCAATCAAACATGCTAATAGGAATATTATTAATAGGACCACACCCACACTGTTCTCAGCTAGGACCCGTTAGCTAATTCGGTTGACTTTTCAGTAGTGTTTTATATCTATCTGTTCTCTTATTTTAAACATTAAGCTTTAGCTTTAGAATATGTTTCCTGGGTCTTTAAAATGTATCTGCATCCATCATGTGGTCAGAAATGACGCTACACAGTTGCATAGTGTACCTCATCGTGTTCTGTTATGAATCAGTCTTGGGCAGAAAAGTCCTGTCCTTCCCAATCTGTCTAGTATTTATGTGAGTAAAATCACAATGCCATAGTGCCTTAAATAGGAACGTTTGAAGAATTATTTAGACTAGACTGTAGAAAAGACTGTACTACTTGCTGCTGGTGAGGCTGTCGGCTTCTTCCTCCATCTCTGCAATTAAGGGTGATCAATATTCAGTCAATGCAAATGAGACGGCAGCTAATTAAAGACGAATATTTCCATGCGGTCGCTGTGGTGGTGGTTTTATGGGGTACCTGATGTGAATGTGCTTGTATGGAGTTGGATCTGTTCACATACAGGATGAGTTCTGTGCACCAGCATGAGATCCAGTGCAGGCTGTATTCAGAGCTATCGGTGTATGTTTTATGGTTTTGGATTTGTACACATCATGTTAAAGGTGAATGCTGATTCAGTTGAGATTGTGCATGTAGGAGATTAATATGTTTGTATAGGTTTCTGATATTTTGTTACTTTTTGCACCTTTCACATATGTTAATGTTCCCCTATTATTTAAAAAATAGAGGTTCAAATACTTTGTGTGATCAGTGTACTGGACAGCTATTTATTTCAATGTGGTTCCTGTGTGTGTGTGTGTGTGTGTGTGTGTGTGTGTGTGTGTGTGTGTGTGTGTGTGTGAGAGAGAGAGGAATAAAAAGGCTGGTACTAAACTTGTGTGTGTTTTGTTGAATATCTTTGTGTTGATTTGCCTGAAAATGCAGAACATAAATACTTCAGTTCTTCCTGAAACTGTGTTGTACATATTTGACCTGTGTTCTGCATCATATCCCAGAAGTTATTACTACACTTCATACAGAAACTGGGTCCATCAGTAAATCCAAGCAGAACTCTTCTTTCCCCAATAAAATACTTGCCCCTGCCGTTTTAGTAAACCAAAGAGAGGGAGCTACATGAAGAATAAGCAGTTAGTGGTGCAGTGGGGCTGACAGAAGGTTTTATTTCATGGTGGGTTCAGGACATTGTTGGTTTGTTCTACCGTATGTTTATCCATGGTCACCTCCCCCTCGGAGCCCTTAGTGTCTCTGAGCTGTTATAATGCTGCTGAAATGAGGGGTAGTTGGTATGGGAAAGTCTGAGAAGTGGTTTAGGCCCCTTTAATCTATACATGGCCTATCTAAACAGACAGAGGAAAACCCTGTGTGTAGCGCCTATGGCGTTCTCCAGGTGTTAAACGGGAAGAGTCACACGCATGGCATCCTCTATTCTATGGCTCCCCCCCCCCCCCAGCATCTGTTCTGGGTGCGGAGCGAACATATGGGATACGCGGAGCAGATTGTCTAAACGAATGGCAATAACTAGAAGTTGATCAAGGGATCAAGCCCCCTCATCTTTACACGCAGGCTCTTGTAGAACCTCACTTTTTAAACCCTTGTGGAAGGGCACGAGAAGCACTGCTCCATTCCATCCGCTGCCTGCAGGTGCGAAACTCCCTGTCTGAGTGCGGAAATCGCCTTGGCGATGCATTCGGGATCCGGCCGACTGTCTGGATGGTGCAACATTGTAACCAAATGCACGTAGTAGGAATTTGCACTTTGATGGAATTTATTATATTTTACTCACCAGGGGAAAAAAACCAACAAATTAAACCAGGGAACACTTTGGAGTGTAGTCAATTCAGCATCATACAAGTAATGCGTTAGTAGTGGCCATTTATTACTTGACATGTAATTAAATTAAATTAATTGGTTAAAAGTGGATACGATTGTGCAGCATTGATTTCCTGGAGATTATATATTCAAATTGGAATGTAATAGGCTATTTAATGATACCTCGGCGGGTCTCGTTTGAATATCAAAATCAGCAAAGGCATTAAACAGTATGCCATATATTATAGTCTACATTATAATATAGTGTCTTTATCTGTGAATGAATTTGCATACCCTGACATCTCTTTTCAGTGTGCTACCCCAGGATGTTCACTCACAGCGCGTGCACACCCGCTCCCGTTTCTGCATGCACCCCTACGAGAGTTCAGGGTTTTTTCAGTTTCCAATATTAATGGGCTAAGGATATTTTATTAGTTTTACAGTTTTGGCGGGACTGGAGAGTTTCTGGCAGTTGTTGACATAAACGCCTTGACCGAAGCGGAACAAACTACTCCAAAAAAGTCGCTCTTCCTATTCTTGCCTTGCTAGTTTGAACGCGTTTTCCTCGCGCCTCGCCGTTCAGCAGCGCGCTGGAAGGGCGGTTGCGTGTTCTCACCACTAGAGGCGCCATCGCTGCCCTATTTTGCCGCGTTTGCGTCATGGCGGTCGGCGTTTTCGCCTACGTAACTATGAGAAACATCCGTCTCCAGCTCTACTAGATCTGCGAATATGCGGCGCACACGGAGGCTTGTATGAGTAGACGGTAAGATCTAAGAATACGACGCTAATTATTCAAACGGGAGAAAATGTAATATTGTTATTAGTTGTTTAGAATCTGAGCCTCATCGTGTCGAATCAGCGGTTTGTGTAAAAGTTACTCCTGTCCAGGGCTGATCCAGCGATACACGCGAGTGTGTGTCCACTAAGGGGAGAGGCCTCTGCTTACAACTGCTACTCTGGGCGACATACGTGAGTTTGCTTTTTATTATCATGTATTTAATAACTGAAACTGTATAAAGTGCACTAACCCTAGGATAAAAAAAAACCTGAACTCCAAATAACCCTAGTTTGTGTGCACGGGAGAGCTAACTAGTATTTTTATTTATTTGGACTAGAATATTTAATTCAAGGTTAAGGTATTAGTTCTCGGAAGGGTCGTTGTTTGATTTTTAGTGTTCCAAGCTTTGAGGTCTTTCTTTCCTACCAGTTACCGTTGGGGTGCACCTGTAATAAATGTAGTTATATCTTAAGATCTTAAGATCACAGGAAGCTGGATCTAGAAAGAGCTTTAGAAGCAACAGGGCAGACCTGTGTATTTCACGTGTGCCTGTGTTTGCACCTATTAGGTGTGACCCCTGATGATCGGGCAGAGGTTAATCCGTAGGACATTGACCCCTCACCTATGTGCTGTTGTCAAATATACCTGGAGGGCACCTGAAATGGCCAGACCAAGCTCAAGTGAGACATGGGCTTTTATCTCATGCATTTCACGTTTCACATTTACACACTTTCTTTCTTATCTAGGTATGAGTGTTTGTGTGTGTGTGTGTTTTTTTTTATGGTAGATTTGGCCAGGTTTCGTGAGGAATTTGCAAAGGCCAAGCACCTCGCGATAATCACCGGAGCTGGTGTCAGCGCAGAGAGTGGAGTGCCAACCTTCAGAGGAGCTGGCGGCTTCTGGAGGACGTGGCAAGCTCAGGTATCACACTCACACACACATGTCATAATAAAACACAGGATCTTCTACAGCAGACACCTCACAGAAAAACCTACCCTAGGTCAGCTTGTCTCTTATCCCTGCACAATTAGCTGATGCCAAATCAGGATTCTCACTCTGAAGTGTTTAGCAATGTTTGGTCCTCTGTACGGCGTTTCTCTTTTAATGTCATTCTCGTAGCTTTAATCTATTGAATATGTTCTCATGAACCAACCTTGCAGGATTTGGCCACACCTGGTGCCTTCTCCCGAGACCCATCTTTGGTGTGGGAGTTTTATCACTACAGACGTGAGGTACCCTCATGTAATTACTACTGTCTATATGTAATGCATAGAAATATGCACAGTAACGCAAACAATCATTTGTTGTGCTAGTAATACTAGCAATAGTATGCAAGTCAGCAATTTTAATTTCTGTCTATTTACATTTGGTGTGTGTGTGTGTGTTCAGGTAATGAGTAGTAAGGAACCCAACCCAGCCCATCTGGCTATAGCTGAGTGTGAGGCTCGTCTTGGCCAGCAGGGGCGCTCTGTAGTAGTCATCACCCAGAACATAGATGAGCTGCACTGGCGAGCCGGCTCCAGGAATGTGCTGGAGATCCACGGTGAGGCTCAGCGCCTTCAGGCTGCCCGATTGGCTGTGTTGTGATTGGTCAGTTACTGACTCCAGACGTTGAGTTTCGGCTCTGTCCGCCGTCCTCTGTCTAATACTGTTGTGAATATCAGCACGAATGTCCATAGCTAACGGGGAGCAATGATTACCAGTCGATTTGGCAGGAGACCAGTCTGGCTTTGTTTGCGTGGTAGAATATGTCTGAACATGAGCCTGAATGCGGCTCTGTGGGGTGTGAGATGTGCTCCAGGAGTGACGCTGTTCTGGGTCTCTTCTCCTTCTAGGTAGCCTGTTTAAAACGCGCTGCATGAGCTGTGGTGATGTCAAGGAAAACTACAAGAACCCTATCTGTCCGGCCCTGAAGGAAAAGGGGTGAATAATCACACGCCCGTACACACACACACACATCCAGTAAACACACTTTTTTTTCTCTTCTATCCTTTCTTCCCTCTTTAGTGCCCCTGATCCGGAGGCAAAGGATGCAAGAATACCAGTGGAGGATCTGCCCAGGTGCTTATGTGTGTGTGAAGTGGTGTGAGAGATGAGAGTAGCCTTGCTGTGTGTAACTCTTTGGCCACTACTGGCAAACATGTGCTGGTTAGAACAGAGTGGAAGCAGCTGTGATGGTGCACAAGGGGTTCTGATGTGACTGGGAAACTTGTAGAGGATTCATTAAGAAGCATCTGCTGCAGCTTCTCCACTAGGGGGCAGCAGGTACTTGTAAATGTGACGATCTGCAGCATGAGTAGTAAAGTGCTCCCTCCGAGGACGACAATGTTTAAAAATATTGGTGCCACCCATATGCACCACAACAAATATCCCCAGACTGGTTTCTCCAAATGTTTGAACATTGCCGCCCTCACCGGTACCATGAATCTGGAGCAGGATTGCTTAGTAAAGAGATGCATTTTACCTCATTTGTTTAAGATATGTGGGTATTATTGGAAAAGGGGGCACTCTGCAGGGTTGCAGACACTAGGCCCCCAGCTGAATGTTTTAGATCTTCAGAGTCGGAAGCATGCACTATTTTTGTGTGTGTGTGTGTGTGTGCAGATGTGATAGGCAGGCCTGTCATGGTCTTCTGCGGCCACACGTTGTGTGGTTTGGAGAGACGCTGGACGCTGATGTTCTCAACAGCGTGGAACGGGAGCTGGAGAAATGTGACCTCTGCTTGGTGGTGGGTGTCCCGTCCTCTCTGAGCTCCATGCGCTTGTTCAGTAAGACGACACCTTGGGGAATCACACGTTTGGCTTGTCTGGTGGTGTCAGGTAGCCACAAGCAGTTAACTTATTCAGAGATCAGTTTCACGATGAATTAAAGTATAAATATGTTGTGTATATATAATTTTGTGCTAATTGGGATAAATATTACAGATAATTTCTTGTTTCATGGAATTTATAACACGTAGTTCCTGAATGCAAAAAAAATGAATGTAGGTCAGTGCCAGAAATACGCGGTGAGCATTACACAATAATATTAAATATAGTTTGACAGCGGATATGAAGTTCCATGGTTCATATTCATAATCAAGTTAGAGTTTCATTATTTTGGGTCTTTGGGAGCATTTCCAGTGGCGAACAGTAATGAGTGTGTAATTAGCCTGCTCACGCAAGTGAATCTCCACTGTTTGTCATCAAGATGTGTGAGGAGGCTCAGCTGTTTCATGAGACCAGCCCCCCGGTGATGCTTCTGCGTGGCCGGCAGCCTGTTCCTGTCAGGGCTCAGACTGGCCATATCACATCAACGATCGATATCACATGTCACATAAGTGATCGATTTGCATCTCCGGTGGTCTATTGACCTTTACAACATTCGGATACAACATTCGGAGAATTCGACCTTTTCTGTCTAGCGAGACTACTCAAGTGCTTGTTCAGTCTCTTGTCATTTCAAGACTTGACTACTGCAACTCACTCCTGGCTGGTCTTCCTATGCGTACCATCAGGCCCTTGCAACTGATCCAGAACTCGGCGGCTCGACTTGTCTTCAATGTTCCTAAGTTCAGCCATGTTACTCCTCTGCTGCGCTCTCTTCACTGGCTTCCTGTAGCTGCCCGCATCAGATATAAAACCCTGATGCTGGCCTACAAGGCTAAGAATGGACCAGCACCTCCATACATGGTGGCAATGGTCAAATCCCGATCTGTACCCAGAGCTCTTCGAGCTTCAAGCACAGCTCGGCTTGACCCACCATCTTTCAGGACATGCGGAAAACATGCATCCAGACTTTTTTCAGTTCTGGCACCTCAGTGGTGGAACGAACTTCCACTGAGTGTCCGAATGGCAGAGTCTCTTGCTGTTTTTAAGCGAAGACTGAAGACACATCTGTTTCAAGAGCACTTAAATTAAATTTTACTACACTAGCATTTATTAAATATTTGTGACTGTAATGACTTTTCTTGCTTTTATCTGTTAAGTAGGGTTTTCTCAGTATATATTTGAGTATATCTAGGCGTCCATACTGACTGTATCTAATAATATCTTTGCTTAAAGTTTCTTCCTGATTTTAGCCTATACTAACTAGCTAGAGATTTTGTTCTGAGTAAAACAATGAAGCACTTTTTGTAAGTCGCTCTGGATAAGGGCGTCTGCTAAATGCCGTAAATGTAATGTAAATGTATTGACTGGGTTTGGGTTCGGTCCTGTGTGGCAGTAAGTGTCTGAAGGGAGACCGAGAGCGAGACCGAGAGCGAGACCGAGAGCGAGACCGAGTTCCTTCAGGCTGATCCAGTCTCAATTCTGGGCATTTGCAAAGTATTTCAGTATTTCACAGACTTACTAGGACCTGGTAATTAACAAAGGGATGGTGGACTAAGAAAGACTAAAAGGATTTACTGGTAAACAAGCCTGTCTGCATCACTGTGTGTGTGTGTGTCATCTCCAGGTGGGCACATCCTCCATAGTTTACCCGGCAGCCATGTTTGCCCCTCAGGTAGCAGCTCGTGGTGTGCCTGTAGCCGAGTTTAACATGGAGAACACGCCGGCCACGCAGAGATTCACGTGAGTCACACCTGCCACGCAGAGGTTCACGTGAGCCCAGACGCTACATGAAACCCAAACCTAGTACCTCCTCCCCACGTGCCTGTCACATTAGTACGTAATTAACAGGAGCTGTGTGACCAGGACCAGCACCGGTTCTGTGCTCCACTGTTTGGACCTGTGAGCTGCTGCACCTCCCCTAACAGCACCTTCTCTCCACCAGGTTTCACTTTGAGGGTCCGTGCGGCACCACTCTACCTCCTGCCCTGGCGCGGCACGAGAGCGAGGCTGTGTGAGGCTGTGTGAGGCTGTGTGAGGCTGTGTGAGGCTGTGTGAGGCTGTGTGAGGCTGTGCGAGGGGGCGTCTGGAGGGGCCCCGTCTGCGCTCTGCTAAACGCTGCTGTCCTGCTCTTATTGACGCCACGGCGAAGCTGATGGATTCGGACAAAAATAAACTCATCCATACACCTTGTAGGGTGTGTCGGTTTCAGCCTGTCCACATGACGTCTGCGTAGGATGTTGGTGTGTGGTTGGGGGATTGTCAGAATGGAGTGTGTGTGTGTGTGTGTGTGTGTGTGTTCCCTGTGGCATGGGGTCACCTTGATTGTGTCTAGTCTGCAGTCAGATTCCATGGTCCAGCTGATCGCTGCCCCCCCCAATGGTGAACTGTCACATTTTATAGAGAGATGCAGAAGAAAGGCCCTATTGTGTTTGACGCTTCCCCATGTGAGTGGAGTCCTCATCTGTGTATACACACACACACCCTTCCACAGCATTAACCCTCTTTTGTATTCAAAATTTAAATGTGGGACAGATGTAGGGAAAATGTACCTTGCATATTAAAAATAATTATGTATAGCTAACAGCTAACATTAAGCCATAGTTTTATTGGTATTAAGAATGTATTACAAGGGCCTGAAATATGACTTGGCTTGGTGAACAAAATTTTTATTTGATTACGAAAATGTTATAGGCTAGTGTATGTTGATCTGTAAGAGCAACAGTATGCGATTGAAAACGGACATATATGTGCGTGTCTCCTGTGGAGATTGTGTGTCATTAGCTCCTGAAGCAGCGAGTGAGGTGTTTCAGAGTCGACACTCTGCTCCAAAAATAACACACCATTTCCTGTCCATTAAACCATGATTTCACACCAATCTGAGTTTAACGGCGAACACACGCGCGCGCGATGCGAATCTCCTCACACACACAAAAGCCCAAATCCTTTGAGACACACCATCAGTCCTACCTACACACACACTCCCATTAAATGTCGATTTCACACCAATCTGAGCACCAACGCAGCCTGGGCAGGCTGTGGATGTAGTCTAGGGTGGGGTGGGGTGGGTGGGTGTGGGGGGAGGGGCTTGGAGGGTGGGGGTGGTCACATGATGCAGATGGCTTACAGCACCTTCGTCATGGTGCATTCACAAAATCCACTTTGTACCCATGTCTATACATAAGGGGGCAGGCGAGAGACTGGCAGGCCACGCGTAGTCCTACCCGGATTAATTACCGTGGATTTCCAACATTATCTTCAGTTAATCCAAATGAACGTGTCAAGTGGTTACTTTTGTCTGCGAACAGTTTGCGTGAGGTGCAGAGATTAAGAAAAAATGCCAATTCCCCTTCACAGACTGCGTAAGTTCTTGGGATACAGATTCAAGTGCCCATAAATATCTAAAGGCCGGAGCTACTCTAACCCGACTGCAGTCTGTCCCGTACTGGCAAGGCTAAACATCCACACGTGTCCAGCAGACTCTGCTTTCGCTCTGGGGAGGTTAACAGTCGTGACACCCACAGGACCCGAGAGGGACAGTAAGACTCGTCCACATCCTAGTTTTACTGCAGTGACTTATTAGTATTAGCGTGCTCGTTGAATGGCACGGCAGCATCTAGCACAATCCTCTTCCATATGAACATATATAGCTGATTTTATATTGGCTGTATATATAGAAATGTATCAGGTATGTATGTGTCTGTCTGTCAGAGCTCTGTGTGCAGATTAAGAGATTTATAAATAGAAAGCTTTGCTAAGAGACTCAGATCTCAGAGCCATGCAGGGATTATTGCATCCCTTTTGGATTTCAACACAAAATCCTAATCTGATTGAAATGCACACACCTCTACCTCTGCACGTAGAGAAAACTTTCAGTTTGCACTCTAAATAATTCTCAGCATATCGAGTGCAGTCAGTACTCAGTGGAGATACATACATACACACACACACGCACATACTTGTTAAAATCTCTATCCTTGTAATTTCCCCACTAGCTCTGCTACTTTCCCCCTCCCTCCCCCATGTTCTCTGTTCTGGTCTGGTGGAGATGTGGCCTGCAGGTCCGTTTCTCTGCCAGGACGACAGACCTTCATTTAGCCTAGCAGCTAACATTTAGCCAATTATGCTAATACCCCTCATCAGAAAGCAAGGCTGGGTGAAAACATTCAGTGCTACTGCGTGCAGAAACCCTCCCGAAAGTGCGGGTGACTGCTGGCGCACAGGACTAGGTGTAGGGCGCCTTTTCTGGACGAGAAGACTGTGGCCACAGTGTCTGCTGCATCGGGTCTGGGTGTCACGACTTCAGTGGGAGAATATTTGAAACTACTTTAAATGAGTGTCTGAAGAGGATGGTTATTCCACACAGGCCTTCACTTTCCCTCCCACACTAGACACTTGTAATCTCAAATCCCAGAGTGGACACGTTTTTACTTGCCCAGTTCGAGAGCAGAAAGATCTCAAAAGCAAATTAATATCCAATTCTGTAGGGATGGTGCCATTCTTCCTCCCCTCTACTATTGCCAATGCTTGTGATGTGGCATCGTGTTCCCGTGCCTACATTCAGTTATGCGATTACTGCAGTTGTGTGTAGAAACAACAGTAAACAAGAGGGTTGTTTGTTGTAGGGCCTGCACTATGATTCCCTGCTCACTGTGTAGATACCCAGGCTGCACATAGCCACAACGATGAAGACCACAGATCTCCAAAGACACTGGTAAACACGACCCTCTGACAAAGGCAAACTTAACCCCGGTCTCCAAATGAACAGATATCCAGTGTGACATTGACATCATAGATTCCCAACTCCCTGGTTGGTGTAAGGACTGGCAGACATCTACGCAGCATGGGGAAAGTGTCGAGACATATCCAAGAATCACAGTGGATAGCAGTGACCGTTAACGCAGTCAAGAGACCGGTACAGTGTTGATGATTTAATGCACGTCTAGAAGAGTACGAGGAGAAGCAGCTCAGAATGCACGAGTAGACCTTGCACCTGGGAAGACTTCATAGAGTTGGAAGTAAGCATTAGTCATTTAGTCATCAATCTGGGAATCTGGGAATGGGTTTGCAGGTGTGATCAGTGAACTGTGTGGGGGGGGGGGGGGGGGACGGGACACCTGGCCAAGCTGGAGAAGAGACTGAAAGCTCAGAGTTCCTAAAAGTTGAGTCCACAATGTTGGACCTGTACATATGTACATATTTCCACTTAGAAATGTTAACTGTTAACTGTTAACTATGCATTTGCCATTACCAATAGGATTCAGTCCTGTTCTCTGACAGATGGGCTTGCTAGTAAATTGACAGGAGGCTTTCTCTAATGTATGTTGCTATTGACTACTGTTGTATGGAGTGGAGCATAGGTCAGAGATTAGTCTCAGGCTTGTTAGCACTGCACGCTGAAAGACTTAAACGCATGAAGCGAACCCTGCAGCTAATGCTAACCATGTTATCTGCTGCTAAATGTACTGCTAATAATACAAAGCTGTCCATATAAAATTGTGCTCATCCTGTTTACATGTTTGTAGTGGTATGGCTGTGTGTGTGTGTGTGTGTGTCTTTAACTCGCATGATGAAAGAAGACTAATGGTGTATGTTAAAGAGCTGAAAAGTCTGAAGGGAATTAAGATAAAAAGCTAAAGTTACTTGGTTTGTCTATTTCTCATCTTAAGATGCTCTTCTGAGACCCATTTAGAAGAGAGCAACTTATCTGTGTGTGTGTGTGTGCGTGCGTGCATGCATGCGTGTGTGCGTGTGTGTGTGTGTGTGTGTGTGTGCGTGCGTGCGTGCGTGCGTGTGTGTGTGCGTGTATACTTGCCTAAAGTGAAGAATTATTAGTCTCTTATGTTTACAGTAGGGATTAGTTGCACTCTAGCACAGGGCTACAAGTGCATTATCATACAAATCAGCACCGAAGGTTCAAATCTCCCCTCAAGCACAGGCACATCCTGTACACACATCAACCAATCAGGACGCAGCTTCCAAGATCATCACAGCATTCAGATAGTCATAACTACAAGGGAGAATTCAAATCAATAGGCTCAGACCTGTTGTAATAATGGCTAACGTTTTGGTCCTGTTAGAAATGTATGATAAATGTATGATTTTTTGATTTGCAGTACTGATTTTTCCGTTGATGACCCTCACATGACAGCACGGCATGATGGTTACCACTGTCACCTCACAGCAAGGTTGGATTCCCGGGCCGTTCTTGTGGAGTGCTTGTGTGGGTACTCCCGTTTCCTCCCACAGTCCAAAGATGTGTGTTGGGTTGATCGGTCACTCCAAACCCTGACTAACAGGATAAAGCGGTAAAGATAATGGATGGACAGATGGATATCTGAATACGCCCTACGTCTTATGCAGTAAGTGAGGTCTGTAAGGGCGACCGAGCATGACGCTCCTCTGTCTATAGCTGATGTATCACCTGCTCCTGCAGGTTCCTTTCCAATGTCCTCCATCTTTACACACACAGTCACTCATCACAGCTGTGATGTCATGTGTGTGAACACTACAGAATCCCCATTAATTCAGTTCAGAATTCAGTTGCTACTGAGGCTGAACAGTTGTCACACGGCGGTAGTAACTTGTTTTTCCTTGCAAAATTATCCTGTGTATGTGTGTGCATATGTGTGTGTGTATGCATGTGTGTAAGTGTGTGTAGGTTTGTGTCTTTTAACTAAAGGGCATGAGTTATGTGACTCATTCCAAGAATAGACAGTTTCACCCACAGGAAGTGACCCATGTCACAGGAAGTGACCCATGTCTGGATCTGAGGAATCTGAAAGAATTAAAAGAAAGTTAGCTGGGTTAGCTGATAGTGACATTTCTGCTAAGTGTTACCTGGGCATGCATTTGATATTATTTACTTGTCATCTACTTGTGAAACCAGTGTTAACTGTGTATGTTTGTGTGTGTGTGTGTTTGTCTGCACGAAGACACTGTTCAGCATAAACCATGTGTTTCTGTTTACCTTCTCCCTCCCTCCCTCCCTCCCTCCCTCCCTCCCTCTAATATGCCTTTTCTGACGTCCCCCTCAGGTACATGTGCTGTGTGTGTACGTGTGTCCGTGTGTACGTGTGTGTCCGTGTGTACCTACACCCATGCGTCTCTATTGGTGATAGAGAGCGTGGCCTACCTCAGCACATACGATGTAATTGGATGGGTGTGGGGAGCTTCCTGTCTCTGTTACTATGGAAACACCACCCCCATCTGCCAACCAGGAGGAGGGACAGAGGCTCCAAAATGCAAGCTGTCATCTTGCGTGTGTGAGGATTTGTGGGTACGTGTGTTTGTGTGTCTTAACATTGCAAATGTGTGAATGTGTGACGCCTTGTGAATAGTTACAATCCAAATATAATGCAAGTAGACTGGTGTGTGTAAGGCTGTCTGTTCTCATTACTTTTCTGTCTCGCTCCATGTTCTCACACAAACACACATTATGGAGCTCCTCTTTCTGAGGAGACATTGTGAGGTGATCACCTGGCTGACGCCTGTTCTTGGACTTATTCTACTCCGTGACGATGTTCCCTGAGAGTTAAAGAGATTTTATATATGAGATATAGACGGAGAGCCCAGATGAGCATGTTTGCAAAGTACTAAAAAGGAAAGTTATCTCTTATCCTGTGGTTACTTTTAGTATTGTTTGGAAGGTGTGTGTGTGTGTGTGTGTGTGTGTGTGTTTAGAGAGAAGGCAAAGATTTGTGTACACAGATCAATAGAGAGCCTGTCCCTACCCCCATGTTTCCCTGTGTTTCTGTGCTCTGTATTTGTGAATGTGTACGTTATACTCCCATTATATGGCTTCCTTGTGAAAGATGACAAATTGTCTTTATTATGCTGCCTGCTCTTACACTTGGGACATGGAGACATACACTCTTCATGGGGAAGATGTTTAAAACACACAAAAAAAGCAAAAAAGGAAATCCATGCAGCTCGCAGATTGGATGCTTCGCTGACCAATCCTGGAATGGAACCAGCAGGCTGAGAGTGACCCAGGGAATTAGCCACTGGTCATGGTGGGAGAACTGCAGTGGAATTATCCACTGAGCACAGTTGGAGAACCGCAAGTGTAGGTTGCATTTCGGGGGGGTTGCAGGTCCCAGAACTACGAGACGGCATGTCCATACCGAGCCATTGGTGTAGAACCCTCTGGTGTTATCACATAACAAACAGAACAGAACTTCAGCTGAAACAGTTTCTATGGGAAGATGAGAGATGAGCAGGAGTTAAACACACAGCCAAACCTTTGCCGACCTGGCCGTCTGATCTAAATGCCACGGACAACCTGTGGGGTGAGCTCAGGAAGAGACGCTACCTCATTACAGCAATACGTGAATTTACACTCTGTTGTCTTGGCAATGGGACAATGTGCTAGCCCTAGCAACTGTGACAAGGGAAAAAATCAGTGTCAAAGATCTCTACGCTATCTAATGCTATCAGTATACGATTAATACTATCAGTATATGATTAGAGTCTTTTTCAATGTGCCAAGAAAAATTGATGAGCATTTGTAATTTACTTTGGACCAAACTTTAAAACTTAGACCTAATAATAGCCTATTAGAACGCTCCCCTTGCATTCCATGTGTGATCGTGGACTCTGGGGGTGTGAGGGACATCACTCAAATGCTAAGATACAATTCTGAGTTTTCACGCGGATGATCTGTATGTGGTTCTTTTTTTATGTGACTTGGACTTTTGTTTGAAGTCTTGATGGTTCACTTTCGGTTCAGGGTATATTTCAATGCACTTTTTCTGAATTATTGCTCTAGTGTAAAATAAGAGATGGGATTTCAATCGGCCCCTCGGCGGACCAATTAACATGTGCCTAATGAATGCGCGAGAAACTCATCATTAATAGTATGGTACGCGCGTCTCCTGAACCTTATTGTACCAATGTAAAAATCCACTTAGACGCTCGGTGATAATCAATTTAGTGACAGATGTGCGAGAATAATAGATGAATGCGATCAGTAATCCGAAACACCTGCTCCTTCACCGGATTGGTAACGGAGCGCTGCTCGGGCTCAAACGGTGCTCAAAACAAAGGCTTGATCTGGAATTAAAGCGCTTAATTAAAAGGCCACTGATGCGATTCCTCTCATCAGGACCGACGTCTATTTATAACACCGTACAGCATCCCGTCAGCGCGGCGGGGAAAATCTCCCGGGTTATTTCTGTCTCATTCATTTCATATCTCTTGCCATGAGCTCACATCAAAAATCAAAACCGCACTTGTCCCAGTTTTCGTTTAGCAAACGAGCCAATGCGTATTTTTGAGGTTGGGGAATGTTCTTCATCCTCAGAGTATAGCTCTTTAGCTAACACATGCGTCTGTCAGAACTGATGTGATGTCTTTTTTTGGAGAGGTAGGGGGCTACGGAGGGGGGCGGGGCGGTTGAGGACCGAGAGACGTGCCTTGCTTCTCAAGCTGATGTTGCGCAGGCGTGATTCGAGCTAAGCGCGGGGCTGAGATGCGGTCGTGGGATGCAGAGAGGGGAGTCCCGGCTACGCACTGTAGATGTTAACCTCTTTCTGGGGCCGAACAAACTGCAGTCGCTACGGGTGGCCGAATCCCTGGAGACCGTCACGCGGAGGGAGGGGACAGAGAGGAAAGCGGAGGCGGGTGCTGCTTGCGCGTGTTGCGTTCATTATTTCGCTCTCTCCACAACAGACAGCAGTCACCAACCTGTGGATGGTGGCGCGTGCAGCCGATTAGACATTAGCGAGCTGGGCTGACCAGCTTCAAGCCATTTACAACCGTAGCACGCACTCTTATCAAGGGCGGGACAGTGTATCATCTATGTCAACGGGAAATCAAGACGTGAGGTGTTCGTGAGGTGTCAGAGTCGCGCTGGGTCCGAACGTATGAATGGCCCCGGTATGGAGGAAGTTCCGTTTCCCAGAGTCCAAACACGGCGGAGAAAAACTCGCTGTCTGGCCGGGACACCGTTCGCGCGCATCCCCTGCGAGGATGAATTCGATTGCAAGGAGCTCGAGAGTCTCTTCCAGAAGTATAATCTAAAGCTCGAGCAGACGGCAACGCTCAAAGCGCTGGCCGTCCTCATCCTCGCCGCGTCTGCGCTGGCGCTGGTCGAGCTGCTGTCCGCCGGTTCGCGTTTCACCGTCTCCAAGGGCTCGCACCCGGTGCACTGCGTCATCTTCACTTCACTCTTCATCGTCACCAACGTTAAATATTTACAGGTGACGCAGCTGCAGCAAATAGCAAGGCTCGCGCTTCTTTTTAGTTTTACCTTCGCCCTGCTTTGCTGTCCATTTCCGCTCGCAATTGGTCCCGGAGCGCAACATGGGGCGCACCGCGCACAAGGACCTGATGCAACGTCTACGGCACCTGAGCAAGGTGTGTGGCAGTTAATGCTCGTGACGTTCGTCGCTTACTCCCTCCTACCGGTGCGGACACTTTTGGCCGTCTTGTTCGGAATCCTGGTGGCCGCATCCCACTTCATTGTGACTGCGACGTCCGTAACTGCACGCAGACCACGCGTCTGGACTCCGGTAAGCTTCTGTTGTTTTCGTCCTGTGGACATTTAATCAAAATAGGGTTCCAAATGATTATGTATGTATTCTGTTTGTAGAGAACTATTTGGTCGATAACGCATAAACTTCCATGTTGTTTATATCCCGTGGCTACGGTGCACGTGCATTATGACAGAAACAGGGGAGGGACGAGCCAAGCACCAGAGGAGGTGGACAGCTTCACACGCGAGCGCACAAAACGGGCTGACATTCACTTCAGCAGCGCGAGCGAGATAACTTCCCCTAAAACTCACGGAATTGTCAATCGTTAGGACACCCTTTACATTAATTAAAAGATGTCACAAATGTGTGTTTAAATATTTTTACTTAGAATGGCTGAAATTAAAGTTTAAGGCTTTAAAATCAACAACGACTGTCAAGGATGTCGTTAGAAATACAGACAAGATTGACGGGCTTCCACAAATCTGTTCTGCTCACTAGTGTAGAATAAGTAAATCTAACTATCCGTAAATTGAAACTCTATATAACTAAACCCCTCATCGGTTGCTGACTACACACACTAGATTCCAAAAAATAAATTGTGACCATGGGCAGATGTGGCGCTGGAGTTTTGGGAGTGTGACAATGGCATGGCATGGCCATCACATGGCTATCACATGGCTATCACATGCCATCACATGGCTATCACATGGCTATCACATGCCATCACATGGCTATCACATGCCATCACATGCCATCACATGCCATCACATGGCTATCACATGGCTATCACATGTCATCACATGGCTATCACATGCCATCACATGCCATCACATGGCCATCACATGCCATCACATGCCATCACATGGCCATCACATGTCATCACATGCCATCACATGCCATCACATGCCATCACATGGCCATCACATGGCCATCACAAGTCATGACTTTTCACTAGTTTCATTAGTGTTTCATTTGATTTAAGCTGCAGATTTCACTCTCTTCACTATGAATTTTAAAGACAGCGTAGATGGACTCCAACTAGTTTAATGAACTTTATATATATATATATATATATATATATATATATATATATATATATATATATATATATATATATATCATAGTATTTACCATACTCATCTGATAATAATACAAAGTCTATTATAACTACTGAATATTACATTCTTGAATTTTTTTAATACATCTTATTACCCACTACAAGCCTACTTTTAATGATTTTAATGAATTATATAAAATCATTTAAATGTTTTATATAGGAATGAAAATGGGATATTATACTTCCCAGTAAATCTGTAAATGAAAGTATACTAATGAAAGAAATGTAAACCACTAATAAAACATTAGTGGAACATAATGAACTGAGAATACCTCTCATTTTGAGTTCTTATAACAAATTGTTTACTAATTTACAGTGAAGTGAACATTTATTTATTGTGACTCAAGCAGTGTTTTTTCTGCGGTAATGTTGTTTGGTAAAGAGAACTACAGTAACAGAAATTCACTCTGATTACACTAGTGACTAATGATCTCTGTGATCATCCTCAACAGAAGACCGAAGCAATCGACCTCCAAGGGCTCGGGTTTACATGAAGCCCTATGTTTGCAAGTGTAGCAGTGAGACACTTTGTTAGAATATCACTCCTTTCTTTAGTGATCTTCTGTTTTTCCCCAGAATTTTAGATTAATATTTAATCACATGATAGAATTATTTTAACATTATGAACATCTTACAGGACATCTTACTTACTTCTTACAGTATTATGTGAAAGTCTCAGGCATCATAATTGTATTAAAAGCTTCTTAAGTATGTATTAAGTTTAAGAAAAATAGAGTGGTCAATTGCTCTCGGCTTCCTCCTTTGCCATTGGCTGCTCTGTGTGTGTTCTCAGTGACCGAGTGGTCTGATTGGTCCATGTCCGGGTCAGTTCCGTGCAGACCTGCCACTGGACAGATGGATGTCTTAATGGTTTGATGTTTTTGAAGTTGTCATCATGATAAAACATGCAGTGTTAGAGGTGTGGGAGCTGAATTGACTGGCAGGATACTGGACGTTGAAAACTGTCTTAGACTCTCTGGGGTGACTAAGACTTTTGCACAGTACTAATTTTTTACACGGTAGGTCATTTTATTCTAGACACTCTAGGTTTAACATCACACTACTGCACAATAATGCATTATGTCTGTATGTCTTATGAAACTGGGGAAAGACTTTTAATGTTGAAATTTAGTTCAAAATGAGTGGAGAGAAATGACTCCACTGGTATTGTTAAGGCCACTGGGTTTCTAGTTACTTCTGATCAGTGGCTACTACCCTGCCACTGGGACAAATCACAGTGGCGGTCCCAACGAGCAGAACTGACACACAAAGGCTAAAGACGTTGCCCAATCCATAATTACACATCAATAAGTAATGCCCTTTACACAATCAACCAACAGCTCTCTCTAATTTGACCTGCCAGTCCACCGACCGAGTATTTGTGATAATGAATAGCTTTATTCTAGGTTTACACTCCCTGAGGCACTCTCATAAGGCCTTTTACAATGGTCTTAGCCTAGGACTGGGAAAGTAATCTGTGAATGGCCACTGATGGCACAAAAGGGGAGGATCTCTTTATTCTCCTCATGAACTAACTACAGTAGAGGGCTAGGAGCAAGTACAAATAGGCAAACCTCTCAACTAATTTTAATTCACTCCTTTATTGTTCTCTCAAATGAAGAGCTCCTAATATCTTTTTCTTAACATCAACAAGGCTGTTGCGCACTGTTGCGCACTTTTGAGCACTGTAATATATCAGTTTGTTTCACTTTATGTGTTACAGCTTCTTATCACAGGATAGACTGGGAAAAAGAGCCCAGTAAGCCATCTTTGTGCAAGCCACTCCCCTCTTTGTGCAAACCACTCCCCTCTTTGTGAAAGCCACTCCCCTCTTTGTGCAAGTCACTCCCCCTTTGTGAAAGCCACTCCCCTCTTTCACTTCTCCCTCCCTTCCCCCTCCAGCCCTCTCTCACTCTTACCAGACCCCAGTCATGTAAATACACAAACACACACACAGTCGTCACACAAAAGCACACAGATGTCACGTTGAAAGATGACTGTATTTTCTCCATGTTTCTGCAGTTACTGGCAAATGCAGTGTTGCTGGTTGGTGTCAACCTGTCTGGTGTGTTTGTGCGGGTCCTTACTGAGCGTGCCCAGAGGAGAGCCTTCCTACAGGCCAGGAACTGCATCCAGGAACGCCTGCAGCTGGAAGATGAGAACGAGAAACAGGTCTCACGTAGACTCACGCACACACTCACAGCTGTATGTATTTGAACATGCTCACACACACACACACACTCACAGCTGTATGTATTTGAACATGCTCACACACACACACACACACACACACACGCACACACACTCACAGCTGTATGTATTTGAACATGCTCACACACACATGCGTATACACTCAGATATATACAGGTAAGTGCTTGTGAATGTATGCTCCCTCACACACACACACACACACACACACACACACATGCACACAGGCTTGTTTGAAATCAAATGATCAGATATCTCATTTTCTCTCTCAAGTTAAAAAGTCACAATTTTTGACAGGTAATTACCTTGCAAGATTGCTTGCATTGCCCCTGACTACCTTAAAGGTCAAGCTTATCTGCAAACACATACACGCAGACGCATGTACACACATAAATGCACACACACACACACACACAAAGTGATGTGATTGAGATCTGGAGTGCAAGGTTAGTGTGCTCACTGAATTAGCATTCTGATCATTCACAGCTATAAAGCCATTAAAGGAGGAACTGACTGGTACACACAGGGCATATAAAATGGGACATGAACACAGCATTAAACTCAGGGTGTAGCTCAGGGTGTAGCTCAGGGTGTAGCTTAGATCCTTCTACAACAGATCAAGATGTATTCAGTAATTAATTTTTTACATTACCATTGCCAAAGTTAATAATATGCATGAATTAAATTTTTTGGAAGATTATAAAAAAAAAGATCATTTTTAATAAAATATTCCCCACCAGCTAGTTTGTTACCAATGAAAATCCAACGCTGAGCAGCCTGTGTGAGTTTGAGTGGATTATCGTGGACTGATTTGTTAATTAACTAGGCAGAGGCGAGAAAAGGAGATACAGAGTGTGTTCTTTCCAACTACACTAGAGATGACACTTTCTCCATGTTCCTTAGCAACTGAAATTGGTTATAATTGTTTGCACATGACTCATCCACCTCCTACCTACCAAACTCCCCAAATAGAAGGTAACACCACCCACTCTATACATTAACACACACTAACAACACAACACACACACACACACACGCAAACACACACATTAACACACACTAAACACCTTGACGAATATAAGCTAATGTATACTCAATGCCACAATTGTATTTTGTTCTTCGGCGCACCTCATGACACCAATCGACCCCAGAACTCCAGCAGTACTCATTAAGTGGACACTCATGGGAGTTTCAATAGAGGTAAAGTGCTCTGTTAGGAGAAAAGAGAACCATAAAAGTTAATTGTTTTTTAAAATGGTCATTGTCATTCACTGGCCATAGGAAATGGTGTCTGAATGGTGTTTCAATCAGGGAAAACATGCAAGTGGCAACCAACAGAGTAGTTTTTCATATCCATGAAGGCAGCTGAGGCAGGATGATAATACACACCACAGGAAAGTGGAAACACCCAGCATATCAAAGCCAGTGTTAGGTAATGACTAATGAACCAAGCCGGTGTTTGGTAAGGACTTCTGTGTTTTACAACCTTTTATTTGTTGTGTTTTAGCTTAATTTTTTTATTTGAAAAACAAACCGTGAGATCATGCACTTGGAAATACTAAAAATAAGTTTTTTTAATCTACAAATGTTAATGTTTCGGCCACTGTCTAGTCAAATGTTTAGCCAGTAGAAAACAGTTATATTCCAATTTTGTTGGAACTGTGTTGGAAATGTGTTTAGGCAAACCAGCCAGCATTTATTTAGTAAATGCAATTAATATACTTAATAGTATACTTAATATGCCGAATATGTATTTTAAATTAATAAAAATTTATATTAATAAATAATAAATAATAAATAATAAATTAATTTATATTTAATAATGGAAGTACAAAAAAGTACAGGAAAGGAATATTTCAGTAACATAACTCTGGTGAAGTCACTGAAATCACTGAACTCAACTGGACAAGACTTGACTCGGTTGACAGTGGATGACAAGGCCGTGGGGGAGTAACCATACTCAATTCAAGAATGCCTACATATAGTCTAGAAATAGTCTAGAAATAGTCTAGAAATAGTCCGGGTATGTGTAATGGCTCTGTAGGAGCAGATGAGGTTTAGGAAAACATGTCTGTCAAACATCAGTTTGACAAAGACCACTGTGAAAACAATAGTATGTACTAGACTTTGTGCCTCTCTGTAAATCCCAGAAAGGAAGGTGTCTACACACAGATAAGCTCAGGAAGTGGTCTACACACAGATAAGCTCAGGAAGTGGTCTACACAGATAAGATGAGGAAGTGGTCTACACACAGATAAGCTCAGGAAGTGGTCTACACACAGATAAGCTCAGGAAGTGGTCTACACAGATAAGATGAGGAAGTGGTCTACACACAGATAAGCGCAGGAAGTGGTCTACACACAGATAAGCTCAGGAAGTGGTCTACACAGATAAGATGAGGAAGTGGTCTACACACAGATAAGTGCAGGAAGTGGTCTACACAGATAAGCACAGGAAGTGGTCTACACACAGATAAGCTCAGGAAGTGGTCTACACAGATAAGATGAGGAAGTGGTCTACACACAGATAAGCGCAGGAAGTGGTCTACACACAGATAAGCTCAGGAAGTGGTCTACACAGATAAGATGAGGAAGTGGTCTACACACAGATAAGTGCAGGAAGTGGTCTACACAGATAAGCACAAAGTGGTCTACAACAGATAAGTCAGGAAGTACACACACAGATAAGCTCAGGAAGTGGTCTACACAGATAAGATGAGGAAGTGGTCTACACACAGATAAGCTCAGGAAGTGGTCTACACAGATAAGATGAGGAAGTGGTCTACACACAGATAAGCACAGGAAGTGGTCTACACACAGATAAGCTCAGGAAGTGGTCTACACAGATAACAGCACTTTCATTTGTGCTCGGGTATGATGTGGGAGACCATTGAACTGGACTCATTACTTCTATCACATGGCTTGAAGAAACAGAGATCAACTTGACATTCTCGTCAGCCTTGTGTTATATGTTTTACTAATTGAACATTGTTCCATCTTTCCATGTTTCTATATCAAATGCCATACTCCAAAAAATGAAAGAACGAAGAAGAACCTAAATGGACAGCTCTTTTCTTCAGCTGAGCTTGCCCACAGATACATGCCTGTTTTGTGTAGGCCAGTCAAACCAAGTGCAAAAACTGTTCACACCTCGAGCGAGTTTCAAACAGGCCTTCAAACTCTCGTAGAGCAGGTGTCCCGACTCACATGGAGCACCACGCTTAATCAAGAAGACGTTTATCACCTGCTTTTAGTAACGCGTGGTTGACGATTAACTGTATGCGTTTCCATGGAAACCTACCTCCGCCATGCCAACTAGCTCCAATGCCGAACTGTGATCTCTCACTGATATCACCCACTTAGCAGTAATCAGAAAGTTATCAAGCCAGCCCTCCTCAGCCTACGAGCACATGTACCTTCTGAGCAATCCGGCAAAATCTCAAACAAGTGTCTACCGCGAGTGTGAAACGGACTGATAGATGCATGATAGATGGATGAATAAATACATGGGAGGAAAACACTGAAGACGTACACTACAGGTGTTATAAGGACGGCCTGTGTGCTGCATAACGGGCAAAACATCATCCGGCCCCAAACCACATCAGACCTCTTCATATCATCAGCATCAACACGTTTCCTTCTGGTCCTCTGGACCATGTTGTACTTACACCATAACTTGTTCTTTCCCTCTAGCCCGGGCTTTAGCCTGATAGCATTAATGCTGCCTTATCTACTATCACATGTTGATGGGGCTTCGATACGAATGGATTTACGAACGGCAGGACAAGCTCCCGTCTACGGAACTGGACCGGCCGCCTAAAATCTACAGCTTCAGTCGTTACCAAAACCTTGTGTTATTAATCGATCAAAAATAATGATTATTATCAGGATAAATGAGTAAAGTATGATCGCAGGACCAACCACATACTTCTGCAATGCCTTCGGGACAAGGCTGTGTGTCCAGTGCTGTGGATGCTAATGTAAGTTTTGTACATACAGCTACAAAACTCTGCTGAGAGCAGGTAACTAAACCTGTGCATTTCTCTGTGGTGCAGCCAGACTAACCTGCACCTGAATGGACTGGAAGAGCTAGCTCAGTACTAGCTCAGTACTAGTTCAGTGCTAGTTTAGTGCTAGCTCAGGGCTAGCTCAGTGCTAGCTCAGAGCTAGTTCAGTGCTATCTCAGTGCTAGCTCAGTGCTAGCTCAGTTCCTCCTCAAAAATAAAAATAAAAAATAAAAACACAAATGCAATTTTTGGTGCTTGCACAGCTAAGTACTTAACTTATGTGGCTGACTTAACTTAAGTAGTGTTATAAATAAAGTAAATAAAGGAACATTCTTATACATGAAAAAGTACATCATAACATGACAGTAAATAATAATATTCACCCACGGGGTTCTATCAGTTCTTTTTCTTTGTTTCCTAATTCCATTGCTGCCATAGCAACAACTGGCAATCCACACAGATATGCCATTAATGCAATGTTCATTAGTATTAAAATGCCTTGTCACTGAAAATGACAAAATCTTAATTCTGATGGCCTGGAGGTGCTCCACAAACCAATCACCAAGTCTTCTCTTAGTTTCTCCAACATGAACATGATTGCATCTCTTTCGAGCACTACAGTAGATAACTCCTGCAGTAACGTATGGGGAGCAATGTGTGATGACAATAGTGACTGTGTTAATATATTTACATGTAGCAGATCTTGGCTTGCATGATGCAGTAGCTACAGTTATTATCTCAATGGTCATTTTATGAGTGTATATTTATGAGAGGTCAGAGGAGGATGTAGATGTGAAGAGTTCAAAAGCTGGTGGAGGACTGGTCATTGTTTATTGTTTGTTTATTGTTTGTTTATTATTCATCATACAGGAACGCCTCCTAATGAGTCTGCTGCCCAGAAATGTTGCCATGGAGATGAAGGAGGACTTTCTTAAGCCACCAGAAAGAATCTTCCACAAGATCTACATTCAGCGGCATGACAATGTCAGGTACAAGTACAGAGAGAGAGGGAGAGAGAGAGAGAGAGAGAGAGAGAGAGATGAGAGGGAGTGGTCATTTATAGCATCTCTCTTGTGGCCTAAAAGCCTACTTACAGTTCCTCAAGACTGCATTCACTTGAATGAGAGATCACTGACAGTTCATTGAGTTTTTGGAGACATGACTGTAGGTGTCAGTTCGGTTGTGTTTAAATGGGAATATAAATGCTGAGTGAGTTAGTGGGTGTCAGCAGCTCTTCCACACACACACATACACTCACACACACATACACTCACACACGCGTGCACGCATGCACACATACACACAAACAGTCTGCACAGCTTCCTAAGCCTTGCTTATCAACTAAAGAGCTGCACAACTACCTCTTACTGCACATTCACACACACACACACACACACACACACACACACACACACACACACACACACACACACACACACACACACACACAAACACACACACACACACACGTATCGAAATAAGACTAACAAACACTAACAAGAAAATAGAAAATAAACAACCAGGAAGTAAAACCCAACACAAAGCCCAGGACAGGGTTGCCATGGGAACCATGACACCAGGGGAGAGGCAACCATGACAGTTGTCATAATGAGGATAAATGTTATGGCGATGGTCTTTTCTCAGCATGTAGTGGGTTTGGTTCAAGACTGACCAGCTGCTTGGTTTATCAGAAACCACATCACAGTCTGTTAACAGGAACCAGCAGTGACATGTTGTTCATTTAGCAGTACATGGTAAGTAAGAATTACATTGTGAAATTATCCAAGTGATTTGTGAGTGAGGGTAATGTTAGCAGGGAACAGGAAGAGAGACGTGATTGGTGGAGAACCAGCCACGCTGTGACACCTGATTGGATTTTAGACCACTATGGAATTATACATATTTGCTTTATTAAACACTTTTTCTCAGAAACCCTCATCAAAACTAAATATTGTGATGAGTATCTTACAACACACAATAAAGCACTGGTTACAGCACAGATTAAAAAGCACATATTAAAACAAAAAACACAGAGGTGGTCACAGGACAGATTATAACACACAAGATAAAGCACAGATTATAACACACAGCACACTGTTGACCACAGCACAGATTACAGCACACAGCACAATGTTCATCACAGGACAGATTAAAACACACAACACAGCACTGCTCACAGCACAGATTAAGATATAGTCTTGGTCACAGCACGGATTAAAACGCGGTAACCTACTCCTATAAACTTCAGCAATATATAATGTTTATACTAGATAGAAATGCATATTCTGACTGAACACATAGTACTTTTGTAAGTCGCTCTGGATAAGAGCGTCTGCTAAATGCCGTAAATGTAAATGTAAATATAACACAGTGGCAGTACAGAGGCAGGGTGCTACAGAGGCAGGGTGCCGGAAACATATAGCTGTGCAGAGTGCTGTATGTCTGGGGAGCCAGCCTCACTGTCCTGGGTAGAGTCACTGTCCTGGGTAAAGTCACTGTCCAAGGTAAAGTCACTGTCCTGGGTAAAGTCACTGTCCTGGGTAGAGTCACTGTCCAAGGTAAAGTCACTGTCCTGGTTAGAGTCACTGTCCTGGGTAAAGTCACTGTCCTGGTTAGAGTCACTGTCCTGGGTAGAGTCACTGTCCAAGGTAAAGTCACTGTCCTGGGTAGAGTCACTGTCCAAGGTAAAGTCACTGTCCTGGTTAGAGTCACTGTCCTGGGTAAAGTCACTGTCCTGGGTAGACTCACTGTCCTGAGTAGACTCACTGTCCTGGGTAGACTCACTGTCCTGGGTAGAGCCACTGCCCTGAATAAAGTCACTGTCCTGGGTAGAGTCACTGTCCTGGGTAGACTCACTGTCCTGGGTAGAGTCACTGTCCTGGGTAGACTCACTGTCCTAGGTAGACTCACTGTCCTGGGTAGAGTCACTGTCCTGGGTAGACTCACTGTCCTGGGTAGAGTCACTGTCCTGGGTAGACTCACTGCCCTGGGTAGACTCACTGCCCTGGGTAGACTCACTGTCCTAGGTAGACTCACTGTCCTCACTGCCCTGGGTAGAGACTCACTGTCCTGGGTAGAGTCACTGTCCTGGGTAGACTCACTGTCCTGGGTAGACTGTCCTGGGTAGACTCACTGTCCTGGGTAGACTCACTGCCCTGGGTAGAGTCACTGTCCTGGGTAGACTCACTGCCCTGGGTAAAGTCACTGTCCTGGGTAAAGTCACTGTCCTGGGTAGACTCACTGTCCTGGGTAGACTCACTGTCCTGGGTAGAGTCACTGTCCTGGGTAGAGTCACTGTCCTGGGTAGACTCACTGTCCTGGGTAGACTCACTGTCCTGGGTAGACTCACTGTCCTGGGTAGACTCACTGTCCTGGGTAGACTCACTGCCCTGGGTAGAGTCACTGTCCTGGGTAGACTCACTGTCCTGGGTAGACTCACTGGGTACTGCCCTGGGTAGAGTCACTGCCCTGGGTAGACTCACTGTCCAAGGGTAAAGTCACTGTCCTGGGTAGACTCACTGTCCTGGGTAGCACAGTGTGGTATTGTTCTGAGCTGCTGCAGTAACAGCAGCACCCACAGTCTCCACATGATTCGTAACATGTCTTCAGTGACCTCGGGATTAACGGGTGTTGGTGAGTTTTCTTAGCTGCAGCAGGGCTGCAGTAACCAGGTGAAACCATCGATGATGGTGCTGATATCCCCTTTGTGTCGTTGCCATGCAAAACGCCGGATGTTCTTGAGCATTTCGCTGCGGGAGATGCTGGCGTGCAGGTAAAGCAAAGCCCTGTGTTTCATGTCCCTTCAGCATCCTGTTTGCAGACATCGTTGGGTTCACCAGCCTGGCGTCCCAGTGCACCGCTCAGGAGCTGGTGAAGCTGCTCAACGAACTCTTTGGGAAGTTTGATGAGCTTGCTACAGTAAGTGTGTGTGTGTGTGTGTGTGTGTGTGTGTGTGTGTGTGTGTCTGTGTGTCTGTGTGTGTGTGTGTGTGTGTGTGTGTGTGTGTGTGTGTGTGTGTGTGTGTGTGTGTGTGTGTGTGTGTGTGTGTGTGTGTGTGTGTGTGTGTGTGTGTGTGTGTGTGTGTGTGTGTGTGTGTGTGTGTGTGTGTGTGTGTGTGTGTGTGTGTGTGTGTGTGTGTGTGTGTGTGTGTGTGTGTGTGTGTGTGTGTGTGTGTGTGCCCAGGGGAGATACAGGAGCCATCGTGCTCACAGAGGCCCAACTGCCCATCAGCTGCCATTCACTTAACAAAACTGTCCTAGTCATTCTGTTCTTCAGGTCATAAATTCCAAACTACCTTCCAAATTGTACATGGCGACAGATCACCATGTCAGTTTGCAGTTGTGAAGCTACGCACCTGCAAGACGCATGTGTGAGGTGCACATAATAAAGTGGCCAGTGCAAGGTGGTGGCTTCTAATAAGGCTGGTAGTGAGTGAATGTATTATATGTAGTTTTGATTGATAATCCTGCTCCTTGTACGCTGTTCATGGTGCTGAATCAATTAGGAGCTCTCCATGGTCCTCATGGTGTATTATGATGCTACAGTTATCCTGCTGAAATGTCACCGGCCATTTGACAGTACAGAAAAAATGTCGAGCAGATTAATATTATTCTCCTTGTGAAGCTAAATTTAAATTCAAGATTTGCATGAGCTCTTTTTGGACTGAACCTCACATGTTTCTGTGGTACAGAATGTTAAATGTGTCCTCTGTTCTTCCTCTTCTTCTCCTCTGCGTCCCATTACACTCTTTGGCTCTGCCTTCTCCTCTATATGTCTGCTGGTGTTCGCCACGTCACTTGACACTGTCCTAAATTCATTTGTTTCGTAGGTAGATAAGGCTTTCTGAATATTATTATTCTCATGTTCTCAGACACAAAAGATTAACATTTTGAAGTTTGTTTGGAACCCCGGAAGCCGCTGGTCTTCTTTTGCACAGATGGTCTGTGTTTCTTTGTGTGTGTGTATGTGTGTGTTTGTGAATTGTGTGTGTAGCTGTGCCTACGTCTGTGTGTGTATGCATGGGTGTCTGTATCTGCGTGATGTGACGAGGGGTTTTCCATAGTTATCTTTCTTACTGAGACAACAGATGTTACCACACATACACATATACTCTCTTTCTCTTTCTGTCTCCTTCACTCTATCTCTTTCACACACACACGCACGCGCGCACACACACATTCACGCCTAACACCCTATCCTAAACACACACAATTCAACTCTCTCATTTCAAATGATTCACTTCTCTCTTTCCTTCTGGCTGGGAGGCCTTGGTTTAAAATGTCCAAATTAATTTAACACGTAAGTGCCTAATTAAAGTATAAGAATAGTCTGTCGTATGACTGTCATCTCATATCCAGACAGAGTTCTTCTCCTCTCTTCTCCTCTTCTGTTCTCCTCTCTTCTCCTCTTCTCCTCTCTTCTCCTCTCTTCTCCTCTTCTCCTCTCTTCTCCTCTCTTCTCCTCTTCTGTTCTCCTCTCTTCTCCTCTTCTGTTCTCCTCTCTTCTCCTCTTCTCCTCTCTTCTCCTCTCTTCTCCTCTTCTCCTCTCTTCTCCTCTCTTCTCCTCTCTCAGTTTTTCGCTCTCCTTGTTCCATGCTTCTGTCGGCCTATACGTGTGCATGTTTATGCAGGGTTTGCTCAGATCAATGGGATGAGGTTTAATGTTGCATAAGGCTGATGGTGTTAGATGTGCTGGATGACTAGACGGGCAGTGAGCTCCTCCAGACTGAGCTGGCGTCCTGGTGCTCCCCTCACTCCTGCTTTCTAAGGCACGAGTAGGAGGAAGTCTACTTCAATAGTTTATCACAGCAATTGTGCCAATGCCCCTCTCTCTCCCTCTCTCTCTCTCTCCCTCTCTCTTTTATTATCCCTCTCTGTTCCTCTTTTGCATATTCATTGAGCACTAGTGTATCCCGAAACCCCTGTGCAGTATTTGATACTATTCATATGCAAAGCAAACACACACACACACACACACACGTCCCCAGCTCTCCCCAGCGGTCGGCAACGATGATAAAAACCCGTTGCATTCACAGTTGTTTTGGGTCATATTAAGAGTCTTCAATAAACTGGAAATGTAATTGCTCACATAACAAATAAAGAATAAACTGCAATTTAATGGGACAATGTACAACGTCTCGCACTTGAGGAGATCCCTCCGCCTCT
>JAGXOD010000021.1:16110000-16340000 GCA_020368025.1 Brachyhypopomus occidentalis | reverse complement strand
TTTTTCTTGCTCGTTGTCTCTCTCTCTGTCTCTCTCTCTCTCCCAGTATCAGCAGGTGTATGATGATGGGTTTATCAGTGCTGTGGTCGTATCTCTGCTCCTCACTTCTCTCTTTGCTCTTATCTACTTCCTGGTCATCCCCCCGTACGTAGCGCCCTGCTGCCCCAATACCTGCACACAGTGCTTTGGTTGATATATACACAGCAGCACATTAACCTCCTTCTCCTCTTTCCATCTACAGAGGTCTGGTGATTGTGATTCTGTTGGTCCTTTGTCTCTGTTTTCATATGGCGAGTGTAATGTACCTTCACATCACTCATGTGCAGGTAACACACAAACACACAAACACACACCGTCAGGTGCTGCCAACACAAACACAGAAGACACACTAAAATGTACAACACCTCTCCTTGACCTTTGGGCTTTTGTTATTCTAGTCCTCTATCAGTCTGGGTATTTGATTTCTACTGATCTGACCTCTTTCTCTCTCTCTCTCTCTCTCTCTCTCTCTCCTCCTCCTCCCTCTCTCTCTCTCTCTCTTTCTCTCTCTCTCTCCTCTCTGTCTCTCTCTCTCTCTCCCTCTCTCTCTCCCTCTCCTCTCTCTCTCTCTCTCTCTCTCTCTCTCTCCCCTCTCTCTCTCTCTCTCTCTCTCTCTCTCTCTCTCTCTCTCTCTCTCTCTCTCTCTCTCTCTCCCCCTCTCTCTAGTGCTCTCCTGACTGTCTCACTCTGCAGATCAGAACAGTTCTGTGTGGCTTTCTGGTGATTCTGACGTATTCCGTGACCCAGGGGTGTGTGGTGAGTGTGTGTTTGCGTTTGAATGTGTGTGTGTGTGTGTGGATACATTTACAACATGACACTCCCTCTCTTAAATGCAGCACAGGTGCAGGTTTCACTTGGAAAAAACACTTTTGTGACTGCAGTAAAAGTTTGGCTTAAGGCTTGGTAGGCATTGCATCATTTCATAATTCACAGTTCAGAAGAAAAGCTTTATACTGCAGTGCAAATAAACATGTGTGTGTGCGTGTGTGTGTGTGTGTGTGTGTCTTTCACTTTCTAGGTGGCATGCATGCCATGGTCATGGGATGGGAATTCTAGCATCTCCATCTTAACGGTTGTCATAGTGAACAGCACTGCAGCAGGTGGAGGTGTGTGTAAAGGCTCCCCGTACGCATTTCTGTCCTGCGTGATGGTGTCACTCTCGGTGGCCCTCTACCTGCGTGTGTCATCACTACCCAAGATTCTCCTGCTGCTTCTTCTCAACATCCTCCATACTGTCGTCATGGAGACCAGCGAGTACCGGCAGGCAGTGGGGTGAGTGCTCCTGTGGATGAGTACATAACGATAACATCAGAACTGAACAAGTGATGTCACCAAATCCAAACAAATGTTCACACGACCCAGAACAAATGCCGCTACAATACTCTAGCATACAGAAATATACGAACGAGGAATATTACTTTTAAAAATAATAATTGTTCTTATAGTTATTATAGTTATATAGTTATAGTTATATTTGTATTATAATAATCACTGTTGTCGTGGTAGTAAAAAGTGTCAAATTATGTGTATAATATTTCTCTGAGTAGCTGAAGTGTACAGTGGTTTAAGGTGTAGATGTAGTAATGACTGTATAGTAGAAAAGGTTTCCAGAGAAACAGGACGTTTCAGACAGATGTCCTCCATCAGCTGTACAAGCGGATTCAAATCTATTTGTGTCTCACAAAAATGTGTGTGTGTGTGTGTGTTTTTCCTTGGGATGTAGAGGGGGTTTTTTTCACACGTATGGCTATGACCCAGTACTGGCAATGCTACTCGTCTCAGGAACCCTGGTTCTTCACTTCAGGCAACTGGACCTCAAGCTGCGGCTGGACCACCTGTGGGCCACACAGGTTTGTCTATGTGTGTGTGTGTGTGTGTGTGTGTGTGTGTGTGTGTGTGTGTGTGTGTGTGTGTGTGTTAATACAGGAACTTCATTGTGTCCTCCTTTAAAGTAGCCAGTTCAGCTCTACTGCGCCGTGTGAGCTCTGTGTCGAGGCCCGTTCTGAAGCTCAGAGAAATCACAGTGTCATGCACTGGACACGCTGTTCACGCTTGACGGGCTCCCTGGATCTTTCAGCTCGCAGTGTAATAGTGCCCCCTTGTGGAGTATGTTTGTGTGTTTATTCGCAAGTGGTTCAAGTGCTTTGGAGTGTTTTCAAAAAAACCAGTCAGATGCCCCAAATGTACAGTACACAGTGTACTTCATGTAGACCCCATACCAACCTGTATACAAATACCCCACTAGGTGTTATAACGAGCTGCCTGTATGGTCTGTAAGCTGTGTGTTGTTGTTAGGTACATGTGTCAGTGTGTTGTTGTTAGGTACATGTCAGTGTGTTGTTGTTAGGTACATGTGTCAGTGTGTTGTTGTTAGGTACATGTCAGTGTGTTGTTGTTAGGTACATGTCAGTGTGTTGTTGTTAGGTACATGTGTCAGTGTGTTGTTATTAGGTACATGTCAGTGTGTTGTTGTTAGGTACATGTGTCAGTGTGTTGTTGTAGATACCCTAACCCCTAACCCCTAACCCTAACACTTAACCCTAACCCTAACCCCTAACACTTAACCCTAACCCTAACCCAGAACCCTAACCCCTAACCTTAACCCTAACCCCAACCCTAACCCCAACCATAACCCCTAACCCTAACCCCCAACCCTAACCCTAACCCAACTCCAACCCCAACCCCAACCCCAACCCCAACCCCAACCCTAATCCCTAAACCTAACCCCAACCCTAACCCCAACCCTAACCCTAACCCCAACCCCAACCCCAACCCTAACCCAAACCCTAACCCTAGCCATAACCTAACCTAACCCCTAACCCTAACCCCCTCCCTAATCCCTAAACCTAACCCTTAACCCTAATCCTCACCTAGATGACTGATTCTGTTTTATTCACTAGGGTTCTCAGACTTTCTACTATATCTTTATATTTGCATAAATATGTGTGTGTGTGTGTGTGTGTGTGTGTGTGTGATCTTAAGGCTGAAGAGGAGCGAGATGACATGGAGAAAGTGAAACTGGACAATAAGAGGATTCTCTTTAACCTTCTCCCCGCCCACGTGGCCCAGCACTTCCTGCTTTCCAACCCACGCAGCATGGTCCGAGCCCCGCCCTGCAGGAGTGACATCACACCAAAGTCCCGCCTCCCGCATGCCATCACACACCCCATATTGATAGCCATTCATAGTCATTCACAATCGAGTCATTGTACTGTATTTTAGATTGATTTCCCATATTCACATATTTTAATGTGTAGTCTAATAATTATAGTCTAATAATTGTAGTCTAATAATTGCCCCTTTTTGATTATCAGAGATCATTTGCAATGAGGCTGTTACCCAACAGTTTTTCAACTAAATGTAAATAAGCAATGAATTGGCAATGAATTACAGTCCTTAGCTAGCATGACTCACCTTAGACTAAACTATTGTTCTTTGGACGTCATGTGTCTGATCCCTTCAGTTTGGTGGGTCAGAGCAGGGAAAACCTTAGGAGAGAGCACCACAGCTCCGTGAGTGCAGCGGCATTGCAGTTCTCAGCATGTCCACCCTGTGGCACTGTTGCAGTGCTATAGTCATTACTGGGTGAAAGGTGAACGTGGATGCTTTGGTGATGCAGGGCTGCGTGGACGGCTCAGGTTAGAGGTTGGGACGCGTGCTCAGAGTATCTATAAGGAGGACTGTGAAAGTCCTGAACACGTGGTTGCAGTAGTTACTATGGTGCGAGGTGTCCACACAAGGCATAATGCAAGCACGATCCTCTTTACGCTTCTTCACAAGAAGTGATGCAATCAAACATCCTGGAAACCTTTAACCAGGAAGAAGTTAAAGAACTCCTGAAAGTGGAATTATGTTGACAACAGAAGCACTGAGAAAATCTGACCATACGCACCATATGCACCATACGCACCATACGCACCATACGCACCATACGCACCTATACGCACCATACGCACCATACGCACCATACGCACCATACGCACCATACGCACCTATACGCACCATACGCACCATACGCACCATACGCACCATACGCACCTATACGCACCATACGCACCTATACGCACATGCGCACCATACGCACCATATGCGCACCATACGCACCATACGCACCTATACGCACCATACGCACCATACGCACCTATACGCACCATACGCACCATACGCACCATACGCACCTATACGCACCATACGCACCTATACGCACCATGCGCACCATGCGCACCATACGCACCATGCGCACCATACGCACCATACGCACCATACGCGCACTACGCACACCATATACGCATTCATACGCACTATACGCACCTATACGCACCGCACCATACGCACCATACGCACCATACGCACCTATACGCACCATACGCACCATACGCACCATACGCACCATACGCACCACGCGCACCACACGCACCATACGCACCTATACGCACCATACGCACCATACGCACAGTCTGCTGATTGCTGGTCTTTCCAAAGGCCTAAAGTCACAAAGACATGGGACCTTCCTTTACATGGATATTGTTTCTGGGTGACAGTACTGTGCATTGGGTGACTGAGTCAGACCTGCCCATCTCTCTGATTTGACTCAGTAGCTCATAGTTCAGGAATGACCTGTGCAGTTCAAGCCGAGCTCCTGTGAATCTGTGAATGTATTGGATTAAGCCCTGACGCCATGATGCCATGATGCCAGTGAGCTGCTGTTAAGTGTTCATGTTAACGTGTGTGTGTGTGTGCTTAGGCCTGTGATATCCGAGCTGCAGGTGCTGATGGTGTCGTGTGTGCTGTCCCCATCTCTCCTCCAGGATCTGTACTACCAGTCCTACTCACAGGTGGGGGTCCTGTTTGCCTCCATCCCCAACTTCAACGACTTCTACATCGAGCTGGATGGGAACAACATGGGCGTAGAGTGTCTGCGACTCCTCAACGAGATCATTGCAGACTTTGATGCAGTGAGAAGCTCCCTCTCCTTCTCTCTGTATCTCTGTCTCTGTCTCTCTGTCTCTGTCTCTCGGTCTCTCTCTCTCTGTCTCTCTGTCTCTCGGTCTCTCTCTCTCTCTCTCTCTTTCTCTCTCTTGTTTGAACTGGCAGGGGCTTGTTTGCCATGTTTCCCCAGGTTCACCCAGTTCATGTATTAAAGCAGAGTGTGTGATTTGCTATGTGAGTTGGTCTTATCCAACCAAGCAGGTTTTGGGTGTATTTTGGTCATTTCTGCAGTTGCTTAATTCTCTCTCTCCACCTGTCTCTCTCCACCTGTCTCTCTCCGCCTGTCTCTCGCCTGTCTCTCCCCACCTGTCTCCCTCTCTCTAGCTGCTGGATAAAGAGTGTTATAGGGACATTGAGAAGATCAAAACCATTGGCAGCACATACATGGCAGCAGTGGGTCTTGTTCCCACTGCTGGATCCAAGGTACACACTGCCTGTGTGTGTGTGTGTGTTTGTGAGCTGTGTGGGTGTGTTTGTGAGCTGTGTGTGTGTGTGTGTGTGTTTGTGATGCGTGTTTGTGAGCTGTGTATGCTGTGTGTTGTGTAAGCAGTAACTGAAATGTTTAAGGACATAAAGAAAAAGAATGTGTGTATTGCATGTGAGAGCAAGAGAGAATATTACTGTATTGTGCTGCAGTCCTATTTAACTGCTTTAACATTTTTCCTGCTTACGAAGCAAAAATTACACAAAGTTAACACACACACACACACACGCACACGCGTGTAATGAGTGTCCATACACACATGGGCAAATATTATGCTCAACATACAGAGCAAGGCTTTAATGTATAATGTCAAATATTCATGCTGGCCTCTTAATCATGACGTTGGTCTGAAATGCTCACGTTGAACCTAACACAGTTCTAAAGCTCATCAAAGACGTCCGGTGTGTGTGGACTAATGTGTGGTGTGTGTGGACTAATGTGTAGTGTGTGTGGACTAATGTGTGGTGTGTGTGGACTAATGTGTGGTGTGTGTGTGGACTAATGTGTGGTGTGTGTGTGGACTAATGTGTGGTGTGTGTGGACTAATGTGTGGTGTGTGTGTGGACTAATGTGTGTGGTGTGTGTGGACTAATGTGTGGTGTGTGTGTGGACTAATGTGTGGTGTGTGTGGACTAATGTGTGTGTGTGTGTGGACTAATGTGTGGTGTGTGTGGACTAATGTGTGGTGTGTGTGTGGACTAATGTGTGGTGTGTGTGTGGACTAATGTGTGGTGTGTGTGGACTAATGCTGCGCCCTCTTCCCTGAAGGACAGGAAGGCTATCGCAACACACTTACACACTGTAGCTGACTTTGCCATCGAGATGTTTGACGTTCTGGACGCCATCAACTACCAGTCATACAACGACTTTGTGCTTCGAGTGGGTGAGTAAGATGGCACTTCAGTAAGTGATGAGTGAATTACTGTGTTTGTGTGTGTCTGCCTATGTGTATTTGCATGTGAGTGTGTGTGTGTACGTGCGTGTGAGTGTATTGTGTGCGTGTGTGTGCGTGCGTGTGAGTGTATGTGTGTGTGTGTGCGTGCGTGTGAGTGTATGTGTGTGTGTGTGCGTGTGCGTGTGCGTGTGAGTGTGTTTTTGTGTGTGGGTGTGTTTGTGCATGTTTGCATAAGTGTATATGCATATGTGCCTGTGTGTATGAAGAAATGGGTACAATTATGTGTGTTTAGAAGGTTTGAAGAGCATGTGTGTCTATTGTGTGTCCTGCATATACCTAATATGTCCTGAGATACTCATTTGTTTTGAATGATGTGTTTTGGCTGATACAAATTCCACACACACGTTTTGACAACTTGAAATTCTCATGTAAAACAGACAAATGAATTTACTGAATGAAACTGAAACCGTTTCATTGATTGTGAGTGATTTTATTGTGTGTGTTGTCCAGGTATAAATGTAGGCCCAGTGGTTGCAGGTGTGATCGGTGCTCGGAGACCTCAGTATGACATCTGGGGAAACACAGTCAATGTAGCTAGCAGAATGGACAGCACTGGAGTACAGGGCAAGATTCAGGCAAGACTCACACACACACACACACACACACACACACACACACACACATACACACACACACACAAACACACAGCCTCACAGTAATACCTTGTCACTTTGTACACTCTTGTCACTCTTGTACACTGACAGGTGACAGAAGACGTCTTCCGCCTCCTCTCCAGTCACTACCGCTTCCTCTGCCGTGGACAGGTCACGGTGAAGGGCAAAGGTCAAATGCTCACCTACTTCCTGGAAGGCTGGACGAAGGACGAAGGAAACCCCCGAACCCGCCCCGTGAGCCCACAGTGCCAGAGGAGCCCTTGCGTGCAGACCCAGCTAAGCCCCGCCCCCGCCGTGAGCACGTACGCTGTCATGGCACCCAGTACTGGCCCTGGCCCCGCCTCCACCAACAGCAGCATTCTCTACCTGCCCTCCGTGTCCGTCGACGTGGAGATGGAAGTGTGACCGACCACGAGGCGGTTTCTGTGGCAACCAGGGTATTTGAGGATGGAGTAGGAGAGATGAAGAGAGTGAGTGATGGGGGATGGATGAATGAGATGGGAGGATGAAAAAGAAAAGAAAATGGACAGAGAGAAGCAACCTCTCCAATCGTCCTGTCCACGAGGTGGCTATGACGTTTACAAGAGAGCAGAGAGATGCCTAAACCTCTCATACTGAGAGCAACCCTCCATCCTACACACACACACACACACACACACAACCCACACCCAGACATCATTTGCAGACTTGTCTATTTGTGTGTGTGTGTGTGTGTGTGTGTGGGGTATGTGTGCATGTGTGCGTTTGTAAGTGTAAGTGTGTGTTTGTGTGTGTTTGTGTGTGTTTTAATGAGTCTTCCTCAGTCCAGCTGGATTTCAGGGGCTTCTGAAGAGAAGCATGTGTTCTACTGTAATGGCAGCTTCATACCAACAGGGGAGGCAGTCCTCTGTGTGTGTGTGTGTGTGTGTGTGTCTCTGTTTGTGTGTGTGTGTGAGTGAGTTTGCTCATTTCTGTATGAAAAAAATATTCAGTAATGCTCGGGAATTAATGCCAAGGCATGAGCTATTCGGAGCATGTGTATGTAGAGTGGACCAATCATAGAGCATCCGAACTACGCTGTATTTGGGTGTGTGTTTGCACATGTGTATGTTTGTGTTAGTGTGCGTGTGTGTGTGTGTGTGTGTGTATGCATGTGTCTGTCAGGGAGACATTAGTACTTTGTACCATTATGAAACCAGTCATAGCACTTGACTAGACAGGGACCCAGACCTCTTTCATCTTCCTGCTTAGTTTGGGGAAATAAATGAAAATAAGAGGCAAATAGTAAATAGAGTCTCTGACGAACCTTCAAAGTAATCTTCGCAGTCGTTGCCTTTTTGAGTTCACTAAGAAGTGACGATACAGTTCACGAAAAAGTCAAATGCGTTTTTAATGGCTGGCAAATCCAACTCCTCAGTTCTGTTGTCGTTTGCAGCCGTACTAATCTCCGGCGTGGGTGAGGGTTGGTTCCCTGTGTGACTAGGATCAGCAGAGCTTGTGTTTGTGTCTTTCTAATGCTTACGCACGGCAGGAACATTCTCGACGTCAACGCTCACTTCCTGCTGCCCTTTGACCTCTCAATGAGCTGGAGATTTCCTGTCCGACATAAACACAAAATCTGACCGGGCTATTTAGAGATGCACTCAGTGTTTGCTAACATTCAGCAAACCTCAAATATCAGCATGATCTTTCTGGACAACAGGGGATTAGCGGTTCATGTACATGTACCTCAATATGAGCCAACACTACTGTAAGAAGCTTTAGTATGCAATGGGGATCAACATGAATAAGAACTCTTGAGAGGGCTAAAAATAGCACCCGCGGCTTGTTCACATTGGCAGAACTGGTTTTGATTCTATTTCAGAGTTCCTAAGTAGGCTAAAACTCAACTGGATCCAGCTGGGGTTGGTGGGAAGGTGGATTTAGGCTTGTCCCCACGCACAGGATTCGGCCCGTGCAGGGTTGGGTGGTGTCGGGAGCAGGCGTAGCTCTCAACCAGCTCTTCTCCATCTCTGCGCGCCTCACGCTCGTGTTCATGGTCTGGGAGTTCCGTGCCAGTTTTCACTTTAAATACAAAGTAACGAATATTCGCTCTGATCAGGTGATCTCTCATGTTGGTGTTGTTTATTTCTTACCCCCCCCTCCCCCTCTGAATTGTTGCTATAGCTTTGATATTCCTCCAGTACGCCTATGAAACAGGAACGAAGCTCATGACCTTCTGCATGTCCCTCTTCGCATGCCATAGTGCTACCTTGTCTGCTCTTTTTGCTAAGTGCAATGTGTCTCTAATGCATGACTAATGCAAAAAAAATATATTTAAAAATGAACAAAAAAGGCAGTGAAATGCACCACAGAAGATAAAGCCACAGCAGCGTCCTGTTGGCCGCATGTCCAGGCAGGAGACCTACTCGTCACCCTTACTGTGTTCTTGGATGGGAACCTTCAGCAACAGTTTGCTTGCTTCCCGTCTCCACGCATGGTGCTGGCGAGTGTTGGAGAAAGCTTGGGGCGATCGTAGCATTGTTGCCTGTCCGGCTCTGGAGGTTAACAGTGCGGGCTGTCGGAGTGAGTGTTTTCTTTCGTGCCAACACATATCGTTACCGACATATCAATTCCAGTGTTCTATTGTAGCACATATTTTGTGATATTGTGTTCGGTTGAACTTATGATGTTTTTTAAAAAGCGTTGAGTTTTATATGCACTGGATCCACCTCGGGCCCAGTTCTGGCTTCCTGTGAAACTTTGGGCTGGGATGTTCCAATGTTGGGTGTCCTCTAATGGGTTTTGGAAACGTTTATTTTTATTTAATATACCTTTTACTGCAAGTCAAACATTCTAAGCTAAGTCATTCCTGCTATGTGGCCCAAAAGTGAAGCTCTCTGAGATTGTCATTGGCTTCTAAAGAGAAGCACCATGTTTCAAATGACACTTTCAGAAACATTTGAGCTGGTCTGCATGTCTCATGGCCCAAAACCTTCCATTCAACCCACAAGTGAAAGTTTTGAAGGGATCCACCCAGGGAGAAAACCTAACATAGATTCATCTTTCTATACAAAAGCTTCAATCATTATTCAAAAGCCAAAATCTTTATTTTATCTCTGCGGAGGCCTAGTTCAGATGTTACGCTCAAATAAATGTAGCCACTTGACAAAATGGTTCTATTTTCTATTTACAAAATGTGGCCTAATTTACTGCCATTCTAAATATTACAACCAGATCAACTTTATTAATGCATACAAAGTGCACAGTAAAATCAGACAAGATTTTCATGTGAATGAGATATTTTCATATTTGATACGGGTTGAAATTATTGTATGTAAACAGTTTACTGTAGAGTAAACAGAAAGTATTTTATTGATGATCCTAAATATATGTGCTATTTTTGGGGTTGCAATGTATTGATTGCAATGGTGATATATGTGAATGTAAATTTCATATTGAGATCTTTTATACTTGTGTTGTATAAAACACACTGTTCTGGAATAAAACAAGAAGAACAACAAACACGTCTGGGGCGTTTCGCACTGACTCCGTCTCGCGTTGTACGTGAGGTTGTAGCTCTTCTGCTCTGGGGCGTTTCGCACTGACTCCGTCTTGCGTTGTACGTGAGGTTGTAGCTCTTCTGCTCGAGTCAGTCACCCGCGCCTAAAAATCTCAGGATTTACGTAACTCACAGAATTCAGCACGAGACATAAAAACGTTTCTAGATGAACATTGGGTAACACCTGTCGTACTGTAAGACTGGAATGTTGTTGTGTGTCTGTTTCCATGACTCCCAAGGTCTGGGACAAAGGCAAGTTTACACACCTTCACACCAGACGAGACACGCAAAGTTTAGCTGAAACCACGGCGTAGACTGGGGCGAAGAAACGACTGACGCTTTGGTCACTGGCCGTCCGACGTAAATATAAAGATGCATTGACAGAAAGGGAGAAGGGGGTTAAGCTTCAAGTTCCTCATGTGGGGAAGAGAGTTCGTCCCCTACTCTAGCATGCTCTTCCCACACTAAGCCCACATTAACTTGTCCTACTGAATCCCATTCTACCTTCCAGTCGATGTGTGTATGAAATAAACAGTGTCAGCTGAGAACATGGAAGGTCAGTTGAGTGCTGGAAATCCGGACTGCGTCGCTGCTCTTTCTTCCTGTACGTTCGTGCAGCTTTCCGGCCGGAAGCACCTATTCCCAAATGTGCCAGCTCCAAACCGTTTTAGAGGAGGGGATTCAACAAAAACAGATTCTTATCAGGCTGGTGTAAACACGACACATGTGGCGCATTCTGCCACAGGAAAGAAACGCTAAATATCCGATTCTAGTTGGTGTGTTGTGGGAAATGAGGTGTGAGGAGGGAAAAAACACACACACACACAACACACACACATTCAGTACATACTGACAAGTTAACAGGACATAGCGGAATGACACAAATTGCATCTCTGCCCTGGTTTTCATGACCAGAAGACATGGTATCCTCCTGATCGACCATCTGCACTGTGACCACAAAGTCAGTCATTGTCAGACCTGTCAAGATGTGTTACAATAGTTTGACTGTAAACAGGTTATGGCTTGTGGAACAGTAATGCAGTAATGTCTGCTGAAAAGACCGTCAGGGTAAAATGAAATTGAGTTTAATGGGATTTTGGTAGCGTTCACCTCTCTGTTTTTCAAGTCGTTTTCTGTTGTGCTGTTGGTGGGACAGGTCTGGACCTGTCGGGATAATCCTAAAACATACCTAATCCTGAAGGCTTATCATGTCACTTGAACTGTACCCAGTAATATCTTTCAATTACAAAATGTACAAATCTCTGTCTCTCTCTCTCTCTCTCTCTCTCTCTCTCTCTCTCTCTCTCTCTCTCTCTCTCTCTCTCTCTCTCTCTCCTCTCTCTCTCTCTCTCTCTGTTTCTCTCTCTCCCTCACTCTCTCTCTCTCTCTCTCTCTCTCTCTCTCTCTCTCTCTCTCTCTCTCTCTCTCTCTCTCTCTCTCTCTCTCTCTCTCTCTCTCTCTCTCTCTCTCTCTCTCTCTCTCTCTCTCTCTCTCTCTTTCTGTCTCTCTCTCTCTTTCAGTCACTTTTACTGGAAGCTGTAAAAAGGCTTCCTGGTCCAGCTATGCGTGTGTGTGTGTGTGTGTGTGTGTGTGTGTGTGTGTGTGCGCGTGTAGCGAGCAGGTGTGATGAGTAAAGTGTAGCTGTGTTTATGACCTGTACGGCAGCGATGACTCATGGGTTTTTCATGGCCGTCATTCCAAGATAAATGGTAGTGTTTGCAGGTCATTGCCCGGCCCAGTTCACAGCCCACGCGCTCCCAAACCACACTGCCCCCCGCTGCCCCTGGACCACAGCGCCGCCCTGGTGGCAGGTCTCAGGTCAGCTCCTGCTTCTACTCCCCCCCAAAGCACCAGTGACTGTATTCTGAGGCAGACACTGCATGATCTTCACAGGGTATCGGAGCAGGAGCAGTGTTGGCCAACGCAGGATTTTCATAAGCGGTTTTGTGCGTTTTTACAAC
Source organism: Brachyhypopomus occidentalis (assembly GCA_020368025.1). NCBI lineage: Eukaryota > Metazoa > Chordata > Actinopteri > Gymnotiformes > Hypopomidae > Brachyhypopomus > Brachyhypopomus occidentalis. The sequence continues at coordinate 16,327,438 of JAGXOD010000021.1, read as the reverse complement.
ACTTACGTGTTACGGGCTCGTGTGTTGAGTAACGAGTGGAGACTGCTTTGCTGTGTTGAAAGCGTGTGCTATGAAACAGGTGCGCATGCATGTGAGCTGCACCCCACTCTGTCTGAGGTAAATGACCCCTTCCGCACAAACATGTACGTGTGTGCTCGTGTGTGTTTCACCTACCACTCAAAAACACTCTCAGCGTTACAAGGGATTCTGTTTTTCACAGATAAACTTGCACAACATGTCTGTTAGTATGTAATCTCTCTCTTTCTCTCTCTCTCTCTCTCTCTCTTACGGCTATAATAAAGTCGACCATAATGAAACCATCATGAAAATATGTTCGCGTGATAATATAAAGGACAGATTACTCAAATTCCCAAATGTGACTCAAATATGGCATTGTTTTCTTTATTGGGACTGTTGATGTACACAGAAACTACGCAGATGTCCCCAGCAACAGGGCTGGCAGGAGACAGGGGCCTCTAAGCTGACTGGAATGTTCTGTTTGAGTTGCTCAACAGAGACGGTTGGGAATGACGTGGAGCATCGTCAGGATTTGCGCAGTTCCGAACGTGGAAGACCATGGAGGAAGGTTGATGAGCCTCTTCAAGGTTTCTCGCGCTAGGGAACGTCCCGACGCAGCCGCAGAGTGGCGGGAAGGCCGTCCGTATCTCCTGGAGACTGGCAGGCGGGCGGGTAAAGATGATGCAGGAGCTTGTATGTGCAGAAGCATGTGCGTCTGGGGAAAGGCACGCCGAGAACAGTCTCCTTTCAGCATTAGATGATCAGGGATGTTCGATCGTGAGCAGGAATGTTTCGCGGTGTTCTTCAGCGTGCTGCTAACATTTGTCCAAGGACGCAGGCTAAGAGCGAATGGATGAGCAGCACGCACCATTGTGCAGTGTGTTTGTGCCGCTTATGTGGGTGTGTATGTATATGACTGAGTGTTGGCCATGCCTGGGTTTTAACATTACGCAAATAAACACTTCTCCCCCAGTCATTTCCATGTTAGCTGATGTAGAGAGCCAGAGGAAGTCATACACAATGGATGCCTTTGCATGGGAGTGCATGTGAGAAGGGTTTCCCACACACACACACACACACACATGCGCTGGCACACACAAGACAGTATATGTGCATGTGATAGCTGTACTACAGTTGGAAATCTGATTATTTAAAAGGCAATTGCCATGTATCCACAGATTACTGCACAGATTACTGCACAGATTACTGCACAGATTACTGCACAGGTACTGTCAGGATTGCTCGGCTGCACCAGGCAGTGCACGTGTTGCAGATTCTTCTGGGTCATTTATAAATCATATATGTAAGAAATCTGTCCAGCTCGGGATTAAAGAGTCCTATAAGAATACATGGAAGTGCCTGCTGGGAAGCGAAATGGGAATTGGACACAAAGTACAGTTTCTTTTTTAACGTGTGTATGTGTGTGTATGTGCGCATGTGTGTCTATGTGTGTGTGTGTCAGTATATGTTGGTGTGTCCACAAAGACCAAAAATCTATCGGTTGCATGATGAAGAAATTAAAGCCAAGACCTTGTGTAGATGTGTGTGTGCAAGGCAGTGTTTGTATATATGTATACAGTACATTGTTTGGGCTTTTATATACAGTACATTGTTTGGGGTTTTACTAAGCTCTTTATGTGTGTGTGTGTGTATGTGTGTGTGTGTCTGTGTATGCATGTGTTTATGGGTGGGGATGTATGTTTGCATGTTTGTGTGTGTGTGTGTGTGTGTTTGGTCACATCCTGGACAATGTTCATGGTTTTATTTCTCTTTGTTATTTGTTACTAGAATCACCTGCTAACTTGTGTCTTCCAGTGGGGAGTTGTGTGTGGATAGGTGATGTCCTCGGGAGCAGACGGGGGTGTAGTGTGTGGATAGGTGATGTCCTCGGGAGCAGACGGGGGTGTGTGTGTGGATAGGTGATGTCCTCGGATGTAGGTGTGGATAGGTGATGTCCTCGGGGCAGACGGGGGTGTAGTGTGTGGATAGGTGATGTCCTCGGGGGCAGGCAGGGGGGTGTAGTGTGTGGATAGGTGATGTCCTCGGGGCAGACGGGGGTGTAGTGTGTGGATAGGTGATGTCCTCGGGGGGCAGACGGGGGGTGTAGTGTGTGGATAGGTGATGTCCTCGGGGCAGCAGGTGTGGATAGGTGATGTCCTCGGGTGTAGTGTGTGGATAGGTGATGTCCTCGGGGGCAGACGGGGGTGTAGTGTGTGGATAGGTGATGTCCTCGGGGGCAGACGGGGTGTAGTGTGTGGATAGGTGATGTCCTCGGGGCAGACGGGGGGTGTAGTGTGTGGATAGGTGATGTCCTCGGGGCAGACGGGGGTGTAGTGTGTGGATAGGTGATGTCCTCGGGAGCAGACGGGGGTGTAGTGTGTGGATAGGTGATGTCCTCGGGAGCAGACGGGGGTGTAGTGTGTGGATAGGTGATGTCCTCGGGAGCAGACGGGGGTGTAGTGTGTGGATAGGTGATGTCCTCGGGGGCAGACGGGGTGTAGTGTGTGGATAGGTGATGTCCTCGGGGGCAGACGGGGGTGTAGGTTGTGGATAGGTGCTGTCCTCGGTCCTCGCAGACGGGGGGTGTAGTGTGGATAGGTGATGTCCTCGGGAGCAGACGGGGTGTAGTGTGTGGATAGGTGATGTCCTCGGGAGCAGACGGGGGTGTAGTGTGTGGATAGGTGATGTCCTCGGGAGCAGATGGGGGTGTGTGTGTGTGGATAGGTGATGTCCTCGGGAGCAGACGGGGGGGGTGTAGTGTGTGGATAGGTGATGTCCTCGGGAGCAGATGGGGTGTAGTGTGTGGATAGGTGATGTCCTCGGGGGCAGACGGGGGTGTAGTGTGTGGATAGGTGATGTCCTCGGGAGCAGACGGGGGTGTAGTGTGTGGATAGGTGATGTCCTCGGGAGCAGACGGGGGTGTGTTTTCACACCGCATGTTCTCACAATGTTCTCACAATGTTCATATGAGGCAGTGGAATCTCCACAGGACTTTCCCAACCTCAACCTGGCTTGGCTCTCTAGTCAAAGAACATTGGACAGAAGGAATAGGAACCACGTTCTGCTTTACGTTTGACATTTTTAAAAGCTCTTATCATCAACAGTAAAGACACTATAAAATACCCCAAACTAATCTACAGTTAAGCAAGTATTTGAACAGAGAGCCGAACTGTGTCAAGCCCTTGACCGTCAAGACACAGAATGCCGCCACATCACGCACGTACCGCGTGTATTCTGCTTCTGCCAACAACAAACGCTGGACTATGTTTGCCTAAACGTTACAAAGCTGGGACAAGGGCTATTTGAGCTTAAAGACTAGTATTAAGCTAGTATTAAGCTAGTATTAAGCTGGTATTAAGCTAGTATTAAGCTAGTATTAAGCTAGTATTAAGCTGGTATTAAGCTAGTATTAAGCTAGTATTAAGCTAGTATTAAGCTAGTATTAAGCTGGTATTAAGCTAGTATTAAGCTAGTATTAAGCTAGTATTAAGCTGGTATTAAGCTGGTATTAAGCTAGTATTAAGCTAGTATTAAGCTGGTATTAAGCTAGTATTAAGCTAGTATTAAGCTAGTATTAAGCTAGTATTAAGCTGGTATTAAGCTAGTATTAAGCTAGTATTAAGCTAGTATTAAGCTAGTATTAAAGCTTAAAGATTCTGTCCTGGACTCCTCCCTGTTGTAAGTTACCACTGTCAAAAATGTGAATACTGTTATGGGAGCCATTTTACTTCAGTTACTTCAGTGGTGATGGGGAGACTGAACAACGCTCTCGGTACACAACAGAACTACCTCAGCAGGGTAATGTCTTGGAAACAGAGCTGGAGTGCAGGAAGATATAAAACAAGCAAAACGAATGCAGATGTAATGTAAAAAAAAGTCGCATAAAAGTACCAAACTTTTCAAAATAATGCCAACCAGGGTTCACTTTAATTCTGTTTTCTCGTTCTGCTGATTGGACATTTCCTGAGTTGTCACATGAGTGTGTGTGTGTGTGTCCCATTCCCCAGATGACTCCTCATGTTAAACAGAAGGACTTCTTTAGCAGTTTACATTACCGTATACGGCAGTGACGTCCTGTCCTCAGACGGGGTCAGGGCTAACAGTGAAAACAGCACACACAGCGTGCGTCTGAACGTCTGAAGCGTCTTCCCGTAGCTCCTTTATACGCTGTTGCTATGTGAGAGCTCAAGGACCTTGACTACATGATTCAGCTTTGGACTTTTTCTTTTTTGGGGCCAAGGGCGAGGGGGTGGGGTGGGGGGTAGTTGTGTGTGTGTTTGATGGGGGGGCAAAGGACTTGTCACTTTTATCACTCCACATGTAAACGTTCCCCTAACGAGATTGACCTCGTTAAGCTTGTAGGAGAGTCACAACATGCTTTGCCTGGGGGCTGAAGATGTTCAGGTGACGTGAACAGAGAGACAGACACACTCTCACAAGGCTTAGTACACTGAACACAGTGTGTGTGTGTGTGTGTGTGTGTGTGTGTGTGTGTTAGTGTGCGCGCGCATTTGAACATGTGTCTGAGTGTGTGTATGTGAAGTGAGACACTGGTTTGAATAGCATGGTATGCAATGAAAGCAATGACATAAAAACAGCGTATGTGTAACATGTAGGCCTGTATGTGACAGTTTTGTATGTGACCGTCTTGTATGTGACAGGGTGTGTGTCCTGGCCAATTTGCAAAATGAAGATTCATTAGATTCTTCTGTCGGTCACACTCTGTAGTCTCCTACCGCAGCCGAGCAACAGTGTTACTGCAAAACACTTGAGTTGTTAACTGGTGTTTATTGTTTATACTAACAGAACATCTACATATGCAGTTTAATATAAGATGACTAATTAGTCCTCATCTCTTAAAATTGTGTTTCGATTTGTGTTTCGGATTATTATTTTTTTTAGTTCTTAAAAATAAGTGGTATGAGCTGCGTGTTTATACATTTATTTGACAACAAGTAATTTATATCAGATTTGTAACGCAAAGTATATGAGAAGAGAGATGAGTGTGTTAGAACATACATAGTTTCATGGCCGAGTGCATTTTCCGCACGCAAGTTCTTCAAGCGTCTGGTTCAATCACGTGACAGTGTGTGAAAATACTTAAAGTAAAAACTGATGCAATACCCGGACGGTTTTGCACGTGTTCCCAAGAAGCCGGTACTCTGAATGCCGAAAGTCTTTGTTATAACCTCTTCCTCAAAGCAGTACACCACGTGCGCTCCGTTCTTAACAGTAGCGTGAAGACAGAGGGACAAAAGACCACAGGGAGCGCGAAGTGGAGGAGACGTGTCAGTGGTCATGTCGCTTTCGCTACGTGGTAGTAAAGCACGGCTATTATTACTTCAGCAGGAAATGGGCAATTACAATAGCACGCCTCTGCTTCCAATACGCCCGTTCCATCCATCCGCGCGCAAGGTCACGTACCACAGCGCCGGGGCAACGGTGCCACGGGGACGGGTGGGCGCGCGCTCTCACCTCGGGGACGCCATGCTCGTTACTGGTGGTGAAACAAAAGGTGAAATTAAGAGTCAGGCAGACTGGACTAGGGACCAACAAGAAGCGCAAGACGCGGTCATTTGGCGTCTAAAGGGTTTCCCAACGAGGACAAAACTTTATGAATGAATGGTGTTGTTCGCCTAGTTCCAAAATAGATGATCAATTGTTTGCACTAGTAGCCCTTATTCAGCATCGGGGGAAAAAATAGCTGTAAGTTACGCTAAGCGGGCTGCTTATCAGTCTATTTCAATTAATCGGAATAAATAAATAGATGCTAAATATAGACCGGAAGCAAATGGAGATCAATTTTACTGCTTAAACGTTGTCACGCAAGTTCAGAAGGTAGCAAGCGTCACAACCCATGTTATGTTCCCCAACTGCTGGACTATACGTCCCCAGACAAATATTGACGCATTTTGCGTGTTGTATTAAAATAAGTGCCTTGGCCAGATCTGCATTATCCAATCAGAGTCGAGCGGCATCCGAACTCCTTCTTTTCACAAATCATTAATATTGCCAGCGCGTCAAACATCAACGTGCCAGCAGCTTCGGCAGCATATAAATACGGCGCCTCGCCGAAGAGTGAGGTTAGTCATTTCACCGGGCGCACAGACAACAGCAGGCGGTGTAGAGAAGCAAGGCGACATTTATTTGTGTTGAATATTTATTTTATTTATATAGATATTTATTTAGACTATCGCTTTGGGATGAGTGGATTGTTTCGGAAGTTTTTATGGGTGGCGGCACTTGGCACACTCTTCTCCGCCTGGAGGTTACGGGCTTCCCCGGTTGTAGGGCAGGAACCAATTCGCTGCGCCCCGTGCTCCACAGAGCGCTTGGCTGAGTGTCCGGCAGTGGATACCCGCTGTGAGGAGGTGCTTCGCGAGCCGGGCTGTGGCTGCTGCCTTGCTTGTGCACTGAAGAAAAGCGACTCTTGCGGGATCTACACTGCGCCGTGCGGCTCCGGTCTCCGATGCTTGCCGAGACCCGGAGAACCCCGTCCTCTGCACGCGCTCACTCGAGGCCAAGCGGTCTGCACTGAGCTCAACGAATACGAACAGAGCCAAACTCAGCTGTCTCCAGGTATCAGAAAACCCCGTGCATAGCCTTAGAAGAAATGCAGAATGTCCTTCGATAATGTGTCGGGTTAAATAGCGTTGCATACATTTTAAATGGGATGTGTAAATACTAATGTTGTATGTGCGCGTGATGTTACACACGTTGGATGTAAGCTTTCGATCCCTGGCAAGATTTTATAGGCGTTTTCAGTTTACCGCGATATCTGTCTCTGCGAGTGACGGCGTGGTATTGTGACTTTGGAAAATAACTCCGTTCACCTTTTTTTCAGATCTTGCTGAGTCCGAGGTTGAAAGCCGGAATGGGGCTACGGCAGGTACCGAGGCCGCCTCTCCCCTCCTCGTGCCTGCTCATGTCAAGCCCTTCGACCCGAGGGTTGCTGCCGGAGCTCAGGAAAGCATGAAATCCAAAGGAAACACCATCCGGAGGAAACATATCGAACAGGTGGGAAGAGTCTTCCGAATTTTGAAAATGATTTATTTCAGCACATTACTGTCGAGCATATCAGAGGCGTGGAAACTGACCTGTTAGTCACATTTCAAACCACTAGAGGGCAAGAGAACACTTTTATGTTAATGCTTCATAGCGTGCATCGAAACTTTTGTGGGAACCACTGACGGGGCAATGCCAACCTTACCGAATAACGCAGATATCACTAACACAACACACAGGATACTACTGAAATGAGAATGTAGACTTTGTGGATTAAATTAGTCTTAAAACACTTAGGCCTAGTCCAAACAGCATTGCACCATCAATCAAACCACAAGACATAAAGACATTTGTCCCCCTTTGTCCCTAGGGTCCCTGCCATGTGGAGTTGCAGAGAGCTTTGGAGAAGATCGCCAAGTCTCAACACAAGCTGGAAGACAAGCTGACAAGATTCTACTTGCCTAACTGTGATAAACACGGCCTATATAAAGCCAAACAGGTACGCAAATAACACCCTAATGTATCCATAATTCTCATTCTGTCAGTCTATAAATAACCTGCGTGTGCATGAAAAACAGCCCACTATAACTGGAATGATATGTAGAGTTTAATAAGTCATTAACACCCTTCAGAGGGTAAACTGGATTCTCAGCACCAAGACTGCACAGTAGTTTCAGTCTGATGTGATTGTGTGGTGCTGCCAGGAAATTTGATGCCACATGTACAGTGATTTGATGTTTCTTGTGACGTGCTGTGAGAGAATCCTGCATTGAGTGTGTGTGTGTGTGTTCAGAGTGCACCTTCTAGTGGGTTTGTTTAGAGTCCTTAAAAACCTGAGTATTTGACTCTTGCAGTGTGAATCATCTTTGGACGGTCAGAGAGGAAAATGCTGGTGTGTGTCATCCTGGAGTGGAAAAAAGATTCTAGGATCAAGTGAACAGTCTGCAGATGCCGAGTGTCCCCAGGAACTCAATCACTGATCACCCCCCACACACAAACACACACACACATACCTAAGGAACTCTTCTACCAGTGGACTGCATCTCCTCACACACATATGTGCAAAACATAATGTCACTGATTTCTTTTTTTGTATTTTTTATTTATTTATTGTAGCCTACGTGGTGTTCTTTGATTCAGGTACACTGTTTTTAATTGGTGAATACTAGTTCACTAAACCCGCCAAAAAAAAAGAAAATCTATTTTTTTTCTCAAAGGGTTAACGAATATGTCTATATTTACATAAAGCATCCATGTATATTTATTTAAAGTGAATGTATTCATATTTTTTCGATAAGAATATTTATTCCTTATGCCTTATTATTATTTTTTATAGTGCAAAAGTTTTTTTTTTTTTTATGTTCAGTGTGTTTTAATGACAGTGTCAGCAGTTCTACCATTCCTGACAGTTGGAAGGAATCTAAATAGAGAGAGCATGACGGAGATCCTTTGTTACTGTGACACCGTTATGCACAACCCTGTTCTGATACGGATGACTTTCTAGTTTTCTTTGAGAAAAAATACACAGACACTGAACAGAAATGTAGCAGTTATCATTCTGTACTTTGGTTAGCAGTGCATGATGGGTATTGGTCTTCACAGCATCTGACACGGGTAACCGCCGCTTCCTACCTCTGTTTTTGAAGATTTCTTATGTCTGTTGATATTTTGGAGAGCTTTTTTTTGCCAGTGTTTGCTGAAGATTGTTGAACTTAGGACCACTTGAGGTTGTGTGATTCTGACCATGTGTCTCACTTTTGAAATCGTCTGAACGTGATCAGTGTGTGATGTTTCTGGACTGTGTTTGCTGGCTGTATGGTGAGCCACGCGTGTGGGTAGTTCCTTGTTTTAATGATGCTGTTTCTGTACTTTGCACTGTGAGGAAATGAGAGCCTGTCACTGTTTTACTCCAAAGCAACTGATCAGTGTATATATGCCTTTTTATTAAATTCTAATTGTAATAAATTGTGGAAAAATAAATTCATACTGTCCTTTACTCTTCAGTATTGGGTCAAATAATGAACCTTGAAATAAATATGTGTAGCTCAGCTGCAATGAACTGTAAATCAAAGCAGGGGACTCATTTTACCAAACAGGTCCAGTGGGGTATATAATGTCTTAAACCCCTTATGGGCTCCCTCTCTCTCTCTCTCTCTCTCTCTCTCTCTTCTCTTCCTCTCACATAGGACACTTTACCAAATCATGATTATGTTTTTATCTGGCCTGTTTTTAAAACGGCCTGTGGGCAGAGCTCTATTTGTGTGTGTGTGTGTGCTCTTATCGTGGTAATCTCACATGGAGCTGCATACTAACTTTAGCTCGGTATTTGTGGGGACGTGAGCTCTCTTTGACCTGCTCTGTTTTTATTGGTCAGGCTGGCGAATGTCCCGCCCCCTTGGCCAGGCTCCACCCTGCACTTTTTTCATCCTTTCAGACATATAAACTATTGAGCCCACACATGTAGTACCAATGAACGATGTCGCGGAGGTCGTGTCCTTCATAGCATCAGCCGGTTCCACAGACTTTGTGAGAGTAAACAACACTTAACTCAGTTAATGTTGTTTTCAATGAACTGTGGCATTTTCACCATCTATGTGATTCTGTGGACTGGTTGAGACAGCAAGGAATCATCTCTCCTTACATGCAATTATTGACAATAATGTCATTAATTAGACGGGAGTTATAGGCTTACAATTAAGCCTTAAGCACAGGTAATCCTGTGCAATTAAGCACAGGTAATCCTCTCACCAAATCTCCTCAATTTAGGCACTAGGGAGATTGAGGACTTTTTTGATTGAGGTCCACTTTTGGACTTTGCTCTGAATGTATGTTGTTTTGCCAATGTAACCTTTCTCCAAATAGTCTGCAAACACAGAAATATATTCCTGGGAAAAAAGGTCTTTCATGGTGATAACCATGTAGTTTTAATATATTGTGAGACATTTTTAATTTCTTAATCACTTTGCATTACTTAGATGGACCAAATTTCCAAAATCTTCATTTCATTCTTTTGGAGGAATGCAGGTTCCTGTCTGGGTCGATTCCACTACACGTTATGTGTGTTTGTGAGATCCTACCAGTTTAGTGAGCAATGTCATCGTATGAGTAGATGTCACACACGCCTATAACATCGACATCCATTCAGATATGTGAAGTCATGTGTACATTAAAATAGTGTTTATTTTTTTTTATTAAAAAAACATTAAATACAAATTATATTTGAACAAAAACATTTCCTTTCTTGTAGAAAGGCATAACTGTGTAATATCTAGTTTAGTAACATGAAAAGCTTTTTAAAGAATCAAAATTATTTTTAAATGATAAAAAAAAAGTACAATTACCCGTGAATGGAGAGACCCTTCAAAGTGACATGAGGACGTGACCCTGCATTGCACAACAGAATGAGGGTGAAAGTTCATTCGCAGCTTTGCGTATCTTTGATATTAGCTTAGGTGTAGCTTTCATATATTTTTAGCTTAGCATCTGCTCAACATTAACATTCACTTTGTTTTAGCTTAATCTTAACCAATTAACTAAACTAAATGTAGTTTAGCCCACTTCATCTAAGCCAGAGTCTAACTTTAGATCAGCTTTGCTAAATCTTAGCTTAGATCTAGTAGTTTATGCCAAGAGAAAGTTGTAAGAAACCTGCAGGTGTTTAATATTAGACCTCTCAACCCGAGATCAGAAGCATCTCTTAAGTTATCACTCAAACTGCACACTGCACCATAGATAAAAACATCTAAAATCTCTTTAGTGATTATATTCCCAAAGATATGTTGAGATCTAGCTATTCACCATTGTGCAATCATTGAGTCACTTAATTCTCAAAAGAAAGGAAAGGTTTGGTTCAGCTTATACCTTTTTCTTAGATAAATAACTTTGATCTTTTAAAGTAAAGTTCACATGCCTCTTCAGAGACTTCGCTGGCCAGACACACAATAGAAATTTATATCAAAATGATACACAACATCAAAAGGCCAACAGAAATGCATACCTTTAAGGCCCGCCCCCAATATCAAGTCATAAATCCCAGAAGGGACCTAGCACCAAGACCTCCCACGCGTCCGACTTTTTTGTATTTGTTATTCTATGCTGTTCGTTCTTGGGAGGGAGTTTGGCTGAGGGTGCCGACGCTACTCAGCTACTAGGTGTGTTACTCCTCTCCAGACATCCATGTTTGGTTTCCATCAAGTTTCTGTTCAGGAGGTCAGAGACAGAATGAGGCCACGAGTCTTTCTTGCCTTACGACAAGCACGATCACCATGTTGATCCGCAGCCTTGCGGTGGGGGCCTAATTTCTGATGGAGCACCTGCAATCACTGGTCATCACATTTCCGCACTGAAAGGGTCACGGCTCTGGGGAAACAGTCCTGCCAACCATTACGATGGAACTTTGGAGTGTGTCGCTTATGCGGTGGTAATGCAAGACATCGTTACATTACCGCTACGTTCGAACTCACAAAAGGACGTAGCAATTATATGACAAAATACACTTTGAAGGACAACAATCAGTATACTTAGTACTGGCAGCTATGCCGGTAAGTGCTGTCTAATGCGTAGTAGTGCACCGAAGAGGAAGATGGGAGGTATTGTAATTTTGAATCCGTTCGAATACACTGTGTAGGCAATAGCTTTGATGGGTTAAACATCCTCTGCTCCTCCTAGCTAGCTAGAAGCTAGAAGGAGGTGGCAATCCACCCATCAGGAAGACATATAGCAAACCTCCCAGATGATTGGGCTTAAGTCAAGCAATCATACAAGCACATAAGTAAACAAATAAAACCAATAAAAAAAAAAATGCATTGAACTGACTTTTTTGAAAAGGTCGTTCAATGTGATTTTAAAAGGTCCAGGTGTAGGATCAAACTATGAGAATTGCGTAAGAGAGATTTCTAATGCTCTTAAGCTTGTGTGTCGTGAGGCATCGCCACGGTAATTGATGGGGGGGTCGTTCAGCAAGGGGTCAAAGTGCGTCAAGTGCTTGTGCTTCAGGTGGAGCCAATGGCTGGAGCAGCCCGGGATGCTGGGCGTGGCCTATTTCCAACAGTCCTACCCCAGAAAGGCGGAGACAGGGGAGCCAGACTATGGGAGAGATGCGGGTAGTCACGGCAGCGGTTTCAAGGACGCGTATATGGCACGACGAAAAGGTCCTTCGCTTACACTCCTGTGTTTACAAAGACTAAAGGGCACTTTAGAAACGGAACGTGTTTGTTCATTTGTCAGTGTCTCTCCGAAGTTCTCATGGGGCGTGATGTCAAAAGGAAGTAGCGTTGACCATCTCCCCATCCCCGGATTCCCTCTCTCCGCTCTCGTGATGTGTGAACGAGACCTGGATGACGAGTCTATACTCCACCCTGTGCGTGCGGTGCAGACAGAGAGACCAGCACCTTTACAAATCCCCCCCCCCCCCCCCCCCCCCCCCCACTTCACTCTGGATTCATATCACTGAGAGGAGATCTTCCTCCACCCCTCCGCCACTCCCTCCACGTCTCTCACTTCTTCTCTGTGTTGTAGCAGTGGACCTGGCCTTGCTCCTTGCCCTGGTAAGCGGGCAGAGACTGTCCGTACTTGTCCACGCACCAGCAGTATCCTCTCCTACGGCCTTTGGATGGACGACACTGCGAAGGGAGAAAGAGATGAGCACGTTGTTTCAGGGACACGTATACGTAAAGAAAACACGCTCCAAATGGAGCAAGAGGCAAGGGGGGCGGAACGCACATTTCTCCTGGATTATCTCACCTAGGTGTAGAGTAACAGTAGCGAGTGAGAGAAGGCAGGAGACAGAAAGGACACAAATCATAGTGAGACGGAGACAGAGCGGATGCTATCTCGTTACTAGGATATGAAAATGGAGGTGTTAGTTAATTCTTAGTTAAAATTCCTCTTTCTGCCTGTAGGACTAGCAATGTTGTGGACAGGCTTGAAGAGTTTACATTCGGACTATCTAAGCTAGTTCTCCCTCTCTTTCTATACACTGTCTGCTTAGGCTGTTAGTCTGAAATGTGTGCAAATCAAACATCACATCCAGGGGAAGAATGCATTGTTGACACTGACTTAACGGGCATGTGTGTGTGTGTATGTAGCAGAATGACTGGGAGCCAGAGACAGGAAAACCTCCCTTTTTGATTATAGAGATTAACATACACATGTACCCTAAACTGTCTGGCTGCATAATTCTGTGTAAATATTTGGTGGTACTGACACATCGCCTGTGTGGCTGTGGTGTTGGAAGAGCTCCACCAAGGCTCGCCAGCGCTTCACTGGAAGCAGTCAACTGTCAGCAAAGGTATTGAAAATGAAACTGATATTAGTTACATTTGAAGTTCTTTTAAAAAGCAGCTACGTACGCTGTAGGTACTTGCGAGAAACAATAATTATGGGACAGACTCCAGTGCGATGACGGGACAGGACAGGACAGGACAGGACAGCAGGACAGGACAGGACAGCAGGACAGGACAGGACAGGACAGGACAGCAGGATTTAGGCAGTGAAATATAAAATATATACCTAAAAGCTCAAATACATTCCACATAGAAATAAATCTACAAATAACCACAAAATACAAGTACGCAGTTGCTACAGGATCACTGCATCAGCAAAGACATATGCAAGTCCTAGTACTAGAATAGTATTAGTCCTAGAATACTCCAAGTACTAGAATAGTACAAGTATAGTCCAGTATAGTATAGTAGTTTAGTCCTCATACTAGAATAGCACTAGTCCTCATACTAGAATAGCACTAGTCCTAGTACCAGAATAGTCCTAGAATAGTCCAAGTACTAGAATAGCCTCTGGAGACTACAGCCCCTGGAGACTATTACCCCTGGAGACTACAGCCCCTGGAGACTATAACCCCTGGAGACTATAACCCCTGGAGACTACAGCCCCTGGAGACTATAACCCCTGGAGACTATAACCCCTGGAGACTACAGCCCCTGGAGACTATAACCCCTGGAGACTATAACCCCTGGAGACTACAGCCCCTGGAGACTATAACCCCTGGAGACTATAACCCCTGGAGACTACAGCCCCTGGAGACTATAACCCCTGGAGACTATAACCCCTGGAGACTACAGCCCCTGGAGACTATAACCCCTGGAGACTATAACCCCTGGAGACTACAGCCCCTGGAGACTATAACCTTAAACATAAAACATTTCTATTGGACTTTAAGTATTTGATTTTAATATTAAAATTAACCAAAATCAGACAAACAAGCAAGAAGCAGAAGTGACCGTTGCCATGGAGAGGTTACTGACAATCTGCCCCTTGCACCTCGGTAATGACAGAAGTAATAGCAAAGCAGACATGGGTGACAGGAATAAACAAATACAGAGGCTTCTATACTGGTGAAACAGAGTATAACTGCCTTTATACTGGTGAAACAGAGTATAACTGCCTTTATACTGGTGAAACAGAGTGGGGGAAGGGTGAGGGGAAATTTGGCCCTGCTAAAATATTTGCCATACACCGTTGCTAGACTATTTTAGGAAACTGGCACCCACTCAAAGTCATCTGGAGCTTATTATACACACACACACACACACACACACACACACACACACACACACACACTCAGACTTGTATGTCCCATCACAATCAAACACACAACCTGAGGCAGTGCAAAAAAAAAAACAAAAAGGCACAAAAAAAATCAATTCCCTCAGGCGCAGCCAGAAAAGAACAGGAAGTGAATTTCTTATTGAAAATTTAGGGAGAATGCTCGATGAAATGAAAGACAGAGGGAGAGAGAAAGAGAGAGATCAAAAGAATTTTTATGGATAGAAGACCAAATTAAAATACCTCAAGCAGAACAAGAACAGTCTGGGAAAGAAAACAAGCATGCTGGTTGCTCCCTGTTCTCCTCTTGACTCCTCCCCCTGACTCCTCCCCCTGACTCCTCCCTTCACCCCCACAACCCCTGGTCCTGCCCCTCTGTCTGCATCTGCCCTTACACTCCTCTCTCTCGCCACTTCCCTGTCACCCCGCACACGGTGTGTGTGTGTGTGTGTGTGTGAGTGTGTGTGTGTGTGTCCAGCGTGTTCCATCAAAGCTGATCTTTTGCAGCACATAAACAAACAACAACGAAAAGCTCTTCAAGAATGTCAAAGCGTGAGAGAGACAAAGGGTGGAGGAGGAAAAGGGTGGAGGAGAGAGGGACTGGGGGAGTGGGCGGGGCAGGGCAGAGGACAGAGCCCAGGCAGACTGAGCGTCTTCCTGTGTCTCGCTCACACATGGAAGTGGTTCGGCTCATGTGGCTCTGACCATGTGAACAGCCACCAGGATTGACCGTGTGCCAGGGTCTGTTTCCATGACATTTCCGTGCACATGTGGCAGTGATGCCCAAGGAAGGGTAAGAAGAATATGCTGGCCTAAAACACATTGGTGATGGTGTGTGTGTGTGTGTGTGTGTGTAAAACAGAGAGGCATATTTATGTGGTTGAGCATACCGCTGTCAGCTTGGCGATGGTGGGGGCAGTAACACAACGGACCTGTGTGTATGCTGGGTTTGTGTATGCGTGTGCGTGTATGACTGTATATGTGTGTGTGTGTGTGTGTGTGTGTGTGCAAGCCTCAGTCATTGCTGGCCCATAATGATGCCCTTATGGGCCGCAGGAAGGCGGAAGGGCATTAAAAGCAGCCACAGGGTAAACACAGACCCATAAAACACACACACACACAATTTGTGAGTATAACAGCTGCATATGGATATGAACTGTGTTCTGTGTTAGGCATAGAGCTGTTAGGTGTGTGTGTGTGTGCGCACAAGCGTGTGTGTGTGTACGTTTCTGCATCTGTTCGCGGGTGTGTGCACTGCAGTCACTGTCCCAGATGTATAAGGCCATCATTATCACACTGGCGTCAGTCAATCACGAATATGAGCAAAAAATGTTTACACGCGCACACACACACACACACACACAGGCCAGCAGGTCAGGGGGGCAGCGCACACCTCCAGCCCGCCGTGAGGACTCCCTGCCTGGGGGAGAGATGGTGGCCTTGGGGGGGGGGTGGGTGTAGAGCCAGCAGGCCTGGACTCCACTCACACACTAAGCCAATTCATATAATCAGAACTAAAATTAGCCAGGAATGGACTGTGCCTTCCACGGGAACGGCCTTCAACACCCCCCCGAACTCACACACACACACGCAGACAGACATACACACACACACACACACAGACGCGCACACACACACACACGCAGACAGACATACACACACACACACACACACACACACACACACACACGCAGACAGACACACACACACACACACAGACGCACACACACACCCCAACTCAACACACACGCACCCTAAACTCACACACACGCACACACACACCAACCCAACACAAACACACACAGAGTAAACGCGCACACACATACACACACACACACACCCCGACCAAGCACACACAGACACACACACCACCCAACACAGACACACACACACACTGGCACACACACAAACACACACCCCAACCCAACACAAGCACACACACACACTAACCCAACACAGGCACACACACGCAGACACACCCCAACCCAAAATACACACACACAAACACACATACACACACACATCTCAATTCAAGACAATACGCACACACACACCAACCCAACACACATGCACAAACCAAACACACACACACCAACCCAACATATACACACACACAGGATCTTATTCCGGGGAGCGTTGCAACCCCAGGAGCCTGTGATGTCCCTGCTGTGCTCGTGTGTGTTTGTATGAGAGAGCCTGTGTGTGTGTGTGTGTGTGTGTGTTTGTATGAGAGAGTCTGTGTGTGTGTGTCTGCTGTGCTCGTGTGTGTTTGTATGAGAGAGTCTGTGTGTGTGTGTGTGCTGTGCTGTGTGTGTGTGTTTGTATGAGAGAGCCTGTGTGTGTGTGTCTGCTGTGCTCGTGTGTGTTTGTATGAGAGAGCCTGTGTGTGTGTGCTGTGCTCGTGTGTGTTTGTATGAGAGAGCCTGTGTGTGTGTGTGTGCTGTGTGTGTGTTTGTATGAGAGAGCCTGTGTGTGTGTGTGCTGTGCTCGTGTGTGTTTGTATGAGAGAGCCTGTGTGTGTGTGTGTCTGCTGTGCTCGTGTGTGTTTGTATGAGAGAGCCTGTGTGTGTGTGTCTGCTGTGCTCGTGTGTGTTTGTATGAGAGAGCCTGTGTGTGTGTGTGTGTGCTGTGTGCTCGTGTGTGTGTGTGTGTGAGAGAGTGTGTGTGTGTGTGTGCTGTGTGTGTGTGTGTGTGTGTGTGTGTGTGTGCTGTGCTCGTGTGTGTTTGTATGAGAGAGTCTGTGTGTGTGTGTGTGTGTGTGTGTCTGCTGTGCTCGTGTGTGTTTGTATGAGAGAGCCTGTGTGTGTGTGTCTGCTGTGCTCGTGTGTGTTTGTATGAGAGAGCCTGTGTGTGTGTGTCTGCTGTGCTCGTGTGTGTTTGTATGAGAGAGCCTGTGTGTGTGTGTGTGTGTGGCTCGTGTGTGTTTGTATGAGAGAGAGCCTGTGTGTGTGTGTCTGCTGTGCTCGTGTGTGTTTGTATGAGAGAGTCTGTGTGTGTGTGTGTGCTGTGCTCGTGTGTGTTTGTATGAGAGAGTCTGTGTGTGTGTGTGTGCTGTGCTCGTGTGTGTTTGTATGAGAGAGTCTGTGTGTTTTGTATGAGAGAGCCTGTGTGTGTGTGTGTGCTGTGCTCGTGTGTGTTTGTATGAGAGAGCCTGTGTGTGTGTGTGTGCTGTGCTCGTGTGTGTGTGTATGTGTGTGTGTGTGTGTGCTGTGCTTGTGTGTGTTTGTATGAGAGAGTCTGTGTGTGTGTGTGTGTGCTGTGTGTGTGTGTGTATGAGAGTCTGTGTGTGTGTGTGTGCTGGTGTGCGTGTGTGTTTGTATGAGAGTGTGTGTGTGTGTGCTGTTTGTTTTGTATGAGAGAGAGTGTGTGTGTGTGTGTGTGTGCTGCTGTGTTTGTGTGTGTTGTATGAGAGAGCCTGTGTGTGTGTGTGTTGTGTGTGTGTGTGCTTGCTCGTATGTGTGTGTGTGCTGTGCTCGAGAGTGTGTGTGTGTATGGTGTGTGTGTGTGTTTGTATATGTGTGTGTGCTGTGTGTGTCTGCTGTGTGTGTGTGTGTGCTGTGCTCGTGTGTGTTTGTATGAGAGAGTCTGTGTGTGTGTGTCTGCTGTGCTCGTGTGTGTTTGTTTGTATGAGAGAGCCTGTGTGTGTGTGTGTGTGCTCGTGTGTGTTTGTATGAGAGAGCCTGTGTGTGTGTGTGTGCTGTGCTCGTGTGTGTTTGTATGAGAGAGTCTGTGTGTGTGTGTGTGTGCTGTGTGTGTGTGTGTGTGTGTTTGTATGAGAGAGCCTGTGTGTGTGTGTGTGCTGTGCTCGTGTGTGTTTGTATGAGAGAGCCTGTGTGTGTGTGTGTGTGTGTGTGTGCTGTGCTCGTGTGTGTTTGTATGAGAGAGCCTGTGTGTGTTTGTGAGAGAGTGTGTGTGTGTGTGTGTGTGTTTGTATGAGAGAGTCTGTGTGTGTGTGTGTGCTGTGCTCGTGTGTGTTTGTATGAGAGAGTGTGTGTGTGTGTGTGTGCTGTGCTCGTGTGTGTTTGTATGAGAGAGTCTGTGTGTGTGTGTGTGTGTGTGTGTGTGTGTGTGTTTGTATGAGAGAGCCTGTGTGTGTGTGTGTGCTGTGCTCGTGTGTGTGTGTGTGTGTGTGTGTGTGTGTGTCTGCTGTGCTCGTGTGTGTTTGTATGAGAGAGCCTGTGTGTGTGTGTGTGCGCGTGTGTGTGTGTGTGTGTGCTGTGCTCGTGTGTTTGTATGAGAGAGCCTGTGTGTGTGTGTGTGTGTGTGTGCTCGTGTGTGTTTGTATGAGAGAGTGTGTGTGTGTGTGTGTGCTGTGTGTGTTTGTATGAGAGAGCCTGTGTGTGTGTGTGTGATGTGTGTGTGTGTGTGTGTGTTTGTATGTGTGTGTGTGTGTGTGCTCGTGTATGAGTGTGTGTGTGTGTGTGTGTTTGTGTGAGAGAGTGTGTGTGTGTGTGTGTGTGTGTGTTTGTATGAGAGAGCCTGTGTGTGTGTGTGTGTGCTGTGCTCGTGTGTGTTTGTATGAGAGAGCCTGTGTGTGTGTGTGTGCTGTGCTCGTGTGTGTTTGTATGAGAGAGAGTGTGTGTGTGTGTGTGTGTGTGTGTGTATGAGAGAGTCTGTGTGTGTGTGCTGTGCTGTGTGTGTTTGTATGAGAGAGCCTGTGTGTGTGTGTGTGTGTGTGTTTGTATGAGAGAGCCTGTGTGTGTGTGTCTGTGTGTGTGTGTGTGTATGTGTGTGTGCTCGTGTGTGTTTGTATGAGAGAGTCTGTGTGTGTGTGTGTGTGCTGTGTGTGTGTGTGTGTGTGCTGTGTGTGTGTTTGTATGAGAGAGTCTGTGTGTGTGTGTGTGCTGTGCTCGTGTGTGTTTGTATGAGAGAGTCTGTGTGTGTGTGTGTGCTGTGCTCGTGTGTGTTTGTATGAGAGAGCCTGTGTGTGTGTGTGTGTGTGTGTGTGCTCGTGTGTGTTTGTATGAGAGAGTCTGTGTGTGTGTGTGCTGTGCTCGTGTGTGTTTGTATGAGAGAGCCTGTGTGTGTGTGTGTGTGCTGTGCTCGTGTGTGTTTGTATGAGAGAGTCTGTGAGAGAGAGTCTGTGTGTGTGTGTGTGCTGTGCTCGTGTGTGTTTGTATGAGAGAGTCTGTGTGTGTGTGTGTGTGTGCTGTGCTCGTGTGTGTTTGTATGAGAGAGTCTGTGTGTGTGTGTGTGCTGTGCTCGTGTGTGTTTGTATGAGAGAGTCTGTGTGTGTGTGTCTTGCACCTTTTCGCAGTCGCTGAAATGTTTATCGAGACTGAAAGGTTTATGAGGAGAAAAGCCGGTTGGGATCTACACTTTTCTCTGCTTTGGCCCCATTCCTGATTCTGTCTCTCCCTCTCTCTCCCTCTCTCCGGTTGGGATCTACACTTTTCTCTGCTTTGGCCCCATTCTCTGTCTCCCTCTCACTCTCCCTCTCTCTCACTCTCTTTCTCTCACTCTCTTTCTCTCACTCTCTCTCTCACTCTCTCTCTCACTCTCTCTCTCTTTCTCCCTCTCTCTCTCACTAACACTCTCTCTCCCTCTCTCACTCTCCCTCTCTCTCACTCTCTCTCTCACTCTCTCTCTAACACTCTCTCTCCCTCTCTCTCTCTCCCTCTCTTTCTCCCTCTCCATGCACCACTCACTGATCGATTCGTCAGTCCCCACATACACCTCTCCCAATCTCATCCTCTTCAGTTCTCCATTAAAATCACACCAAGTTAATACATGTTAAACTGCTTGAGTACATATTACCTCCATGTTCAGCTGTTTATGTACCAGACCTCTACTATGTGTGTGTGTGTGTGTGTGTGTGAATGCATATGTGTCTGTGTGTATATCTGTGTGTGTGTGGTGGGGCTGTGAGCTTGATAATCCACTACATGCTACTCTGTATCTCTCGGTCTGTATTTCTCCATCTCTATCTCTCACCCTCTCCCCTCACCTATATCGCTCTCTCTCTCTGTCTCTCTTTCTCTGTTTGTTTTTTTCTCCAGCTCTCTTTCTCTCTCTCTCTCCTTCTCACTCTCCCTCTCTCTCTCCCTCTCCCTCACTCTCTCTCTCTCTCCTTCTCACTCTCCCTCTCTCTCCCCCTCTCCCTCACTCTCTCTCTCTCTATCGCTCTCTGGCTCTCTCCTTCTCTTTATCCTACTCTCCGTATGAGTCAGGGTGGAAGTGCCATAGGGCCTGTTTAATGCAGGTAAATGGGAGTGATCAGGCCCTGGTGTCCCAGTGACTAAGACCCAGTTCAGAGAGTTCAGGACTCATGCCCATATTAGGAATAGCACGAGCTTCCTGCTCTGCGAGCCACTGACAAACCTTGTTGGCTCAAATTCACCCCCAAACCCATTAAGCTCGTCCACTCTGACGCTGCCTCTTCACGGGGAAATCGGGGAGAAGCTCTGAATTACTCACACATTGTCCCAAGTTTCCACTTCCCACCAGGAATGTCCTCTTTATTCAGGAGACCTGATGCTGCTCATTCGTACAATCAGACACACTGTGATTGCACTGTAGCTGGTTGCCATGGGAGCACTCACCTGTTTTTTCTTGTAGAATCCCTTCCTGTCACAGTTTGGAATGCGGAAAAATCGTGGGTTTAGCACGTTGGAAATCTTAAGACTCTTCAAAACACTCTCAATTTCTCTACGACATGGCCCCTTAAAACACACAATTATAAACACATCAGTTAAAAAGTTACAAAATCAGTTAAAAAATTAAAATATGAAACAAACTTTTTCTCTTTTTTCAGTAACACACTTCTAAGTTTCAACATCCGACACTGACGATCAGCAAATGCTCTACACACAAGAGATCTACCTATAGTGTCTTTTTGCACTTTGATACAAATATGATATTTGGAAAATATATAATTATAATTTCTAATGTTCCAAGAAGAAGAAGTAAAATTTCTATTTTTAGAATCGATTAGCAAATTCATTACAGTGGACTAGTTTTACTCTCAGAAAATTAAAAAATGCAAAAATTTTTGCTGTATTGCATTTTATGACAAAATCTTTTTTTCTTCATAATTCTTTAAATCATTTATCACCTGCAAGCAACTGAACCATCAGAACCATCAGAACCATTAGAACCATCAAAACCATCAGAACCATCTGAACCATCAGAACCATCTGAACCATCAGAACCGTGCCTTGCAGTCAGGAGGCGTAGGAGCACTTACATACTCAGCTTCTCTCTTGGACTCCAGGCTGAAGTTGTAGATGTCGGCGTGAACTCCGCTGGACACCAACTCCACTTTGTAGCTCTGGGTCTTCTTGGTCTGTTCCTTCTGGATCATACCCAGTTTGGTGTGGAGCGCCACTCCCTTATGCTCCAGCACTGCCCTCTGGTCTCTCACGTCGCCCCCTGTGGTCATCGCTGTGCGCTGCGCCGTGTCCACGCCCCTGGTGACGGTCACCATGGTGGTGTTGGCGATATGCTCATCATCGGGCTCTTCGGGGTTATCTAAGAGAACGATGTCGTAGGTCAGAAATATGTGCACACAAACGTGCAAAAATTCACATGTGTTGTCCATATATATATTCTGGTTGTTTAAGGGGTTTCAGATATGCTTTGGAGACACTTCTGTTGAGAAAAGCGCCGGAATGTCTCAGCGTTGTCTCAGTGAGACAGCCATATGGGGAGAATCAGTGAGAGAGACAAAAGGAAGAGAAAGACAAAACAAAAGAAAGTCTGCAAAATGATGGAGGTGTGTAGTACTGGTGTAGCAATACAGTTAGTTCACAAAGATGAAGGGCAGAATACCTGAGCAGAACAACACGTTCCTGCCTGCAGTGGGGTGAGTTAGGACAGTGGGGGCAATGAGCTGGGGCGAAAACACACCCCTGCCTTACACACACACCTTTGCATCATACCACTTCTAATCAACCTAATAAAGTTAGGCGTTCTGCACATTTGACAGTGGAGCAAAGCGTTAGAAACACTTCATCCTACTGCGTCTCAAGCTGGAGAAGTTCAAATCCTTCCAGCAACAAATGAAGCAACAGGAGAGGCACCTGGGCTAGACACAGCGTCCCTCTCTCCCCTGCGTTATTCCACCGTCTGAAGAACCGTATGAAGATTATACGCGGTCTGCTGCCAATCACAGTTTGGGTTCACCCTCTGCTGGCTCTTCATCTTCATCATTCTGACCACATCCTGGACATTTCTGGGTGCCAGAAAACTCTCACTCTCAGTCCAGCACATCCAAACAGTCCAGGAACACGTTGGTGTCTGATCAGCACTCATACCAGTGCCAGGCCTGCTGTCTTTGCCCCGTCATGCCGGTGTGAGTGCTGCGTTCAGAATGGTCCATCATGTCAAACGATGTCCGGTGAGCAGGGGTGAGCCGTGATGACCACTGATAAACAGAGTCGAGACTGTGTGTGTGTGTGTGTGTGTGTGTGCCTTGCAGCCGTACAGGCGGGGAAGGGACACCACAGTTCCACCACACCTTCATTAACAATGACATAACGGAAAACAACACCAACATAAACATCCCTGTAGTTGTGTAAACAAAGTCACGTCTTTCAATGACAACATGTAATCAGAGACAAGTGTAATGAAATCATGGCTGGAACCTGCTTTTTTTTTACTGGAAAATAGAAAAGAG
The DNA here is from genome assembly GCA_020368025.1 of Brachyhypopomus occidentalis. Classification (NCBI taxonomy): domain Eukaryota; kingdom Metazoa; phylum Chordata; class Actinopteri; order Gymnotiformes; family Hypopomidae; genus Brachyhypopomus; species Brachyhypopomus occidentalis. The sequence goes on along the minus strand of JAGXOD010000021.1, from coordinate 16,304,235 downwards.
TCATTTCCAGGGTAGAGGGAGAAAATAGGATGCCATCTAATTCAGGAAACAGCAAAACATCAATATTTACCCCCAATGTAAACTTTTATGACTTTTTATGGACGTTCCCAGCAACACATTGGCCTTTATAAAAACACTTAACCTCATGTATTTGTTTAATCCTGAGCAAGTAAACAATTTAACATACAACACACACACACACACACACACACACACACACGTACGCACGCACACAGAGGCTCATGTGCACAAAATACACAAGCAAAAGGGTCAAGAAGGAATCAGAAAGACCTTGGGTCAAAAGTGGCACGGTCAGAATTAGCAGGATGAGGGCTTTTTTAAAAAAAACAAAAACACTATAGTTTTTTCTTCTATAGTGTGCAGGTCTACTGAGCTGGTGAACTGATGTAATTCCACTTGCTGGCCAGCAGGGGCTGCACCAGGTGACTTTGGCCCCTTCAGGCTCATGCTGACCACAGATGTGTTGTGCCCGACGCGGCACCAGTGCTGCAGGGCTGCTGCGTCACTGACACCACATCACGCACCAGCGGCAGCAGCGCTTGTGTTATGTCAGAAATGTGGGGCGGAGCAACAGCCACCATGGAGACGCAGCCGAGCTCGCTGGTTGGACGAAGTGTGTAATTACCATAAAGTGTGGTATGATGGAAGGGGGGGATGGGAGAGACTGAAATTAAAGGGCAGGAGAAGAGCAGAATGAGGTAAGGCAGTGGTGTAACAGGACTGGCACCCCCAAACTGCCTTTTAGCAGTGACTCTGCGTCCTAGCAACAGCATCTGTGTGTTGTATTGTCACAGTTGGTGGCTCCAACACACCATGGTAACCTCATGAGTTGGACAGGATGGGAAATCAGACTTACTTGGTCAATTCACCTTAAAACACCATTTGGGCCAGGCTGTGTGTGTGTGTGAGAGAGTTTGGGGGAGTGGGTGGGTGCATTAGTATGAAGGCACTGGACAGTAATGATGCTTCATTAATTACATGTTACTGCATGAATTCTTTGACACAGGTAAGCTTCCTCATTACAACCACGTCTCTCTTCAACCACAAAAGGACACTGCGCAAAACGTGCAGGCGTAGATCTTGCAGACTATGCACTCGCGCTGCCAATGGTGACCCCCCGAGCAGGTAAACAGGAGAGAACGTCATACACAAAACAGTGATCTCCGCTCTTCTCCGTGGACTAAAAATACACGCACGCGGCGTCCTTAACGATTGGGTTTGCTGAGCCAAATGTTAGTACCCACACTGTGTACACTCGGAGCAGTCTCTACCTCGCCATCCCTCTCGTTCTCAAATACACATACCGCACACATGCAACGCCATAGAGGCGCTGCTGTGGACCTCGACCTTGAACGCCAGAGAACAAGGACGGTAGTGTGGGGACGTCGCCCCGCGTGGCGGGGGCACCAGTGGTGGCTGGACTGAACGACGCGGCCAGGTGTTGCATAGCTACCCGAGGTCTCCGTGTCACGCCGATGGCGAATCCTCAAGAGACGCTTTCAGCACAACTGAAGTTATACGTAGGCACGTCGAAGCTAGATTTAATAAGAATCCATTTCCATTTGCACGTGTGCAATCAAGCATGCGCGCATCAGCGAATGTGCGCGCAGTCAAGTCTAAAGACGTAACGTCTTTCGAAGCGTCATTACGCGGCTACTTCCCTCTGTTAGATAACCTGTGCGGACCGAATTAACTGCGTTAATCACAGTAGAGTAAACAGGGAACGACACAGATCCAAATGTTCCACAGTACGCTTATTAAGTTCGTGAATATAATACTCAGAAAACAAAGCACAAACATACAAAAAAAAAAACCAAGACGCGCCTGTAAGTGTAGGGCAAAGTGAACCTCTTACAGACGAAACTTCAGATCGGGACATTCAACAGTATACAAAAATAAGGAAAGAAAACACACACACATGGAACACGAGAGAGTTAGTGACTTAATTGTGTAATGCTTACCGATTATTTGCGGTGGCATCAGGACACTGCTAAGCTTTTTAAGGCACACGCCGCGTCCCTCCAGCAGCGCTTGTAGCGGCTTGGTCTCTCCCGGACGCTGCTGACATGTCAGCCCGACGCCGCAGCGGCCCGTGTACACTCCGCATGCCTGGCCCTCGCTCAACGCGCAGGTCAGACAGCAGCCGCATCCTGGCTCCCGTACTCGCTCTGCGCAGTCCCGGGGCAGCGGTTTGCACTGCACAAGCGCCCCGGCGTCGCATGGCTCGCACCGCACCACGGGGCCCACGCTCTCCGCCAGACGAGCGAATGCTGCGAGCAGCGCCGTCAAGCAGAGCGCGCACAGTCCCGTCATCTAGTCAAAGTGCTGAACACGCGAGGAGCAGAAGGCGGTGCGACACAGCCGAGCCTACGCGCTTCGGTCTGTTTTGGCAAAGCAAGAGGAAAACAAGGTTCAGCGTTAAGAGTGTTAAGAATGTCTTCCAGGAAACTTCACACCAAGAAGGTCGATGCACCCCGTAAATGCAGCACGGTGACCAAACAAGCCGACGCTCAAGGGGCCGTCACGTCGGTTTGACTCGACCGTACACCCCAGCCGAGCGGCTACGTCTCTCCATCTGTAACTGCGACTTGCTGGAACTTCAGGTTTTATACAGACAGGAAAAGCACGGGCAACAAGTCACTCCCCTCGCGATGAATTATGTAGACCATCCTCAGTCTTAAGGGACCGCGCACAATCTTAATGGACGTTTAGTGTGTATGAATTTGATAATGATACTGTGATTAGAGTGATGAGCGCCAGGAAACGCGTTGTTACACAATACCAAAACTCTCTTAGAAATGAATCGTGTCTCATTTTAAAGGCTAGTTTCTCAACGTAGCACTCACAAAATAACTTATAGAATGCAAAATCATTATGGTTTAAAGCTAAATACCGTACTTTCCTGGTAAGGTCATTTACAGATTCGAATAACCGATGTGAACTAATTGAGCGTGAAGGACACGGGCGCGTTTAACGTTACGCGTTACTGCGGTTTTACGCACCACGGTGCGCACACAGGTGATCAGTTGCACCGTAATCGTGATCTTGAGTAAAACTGTACGATGTATTTAAGAAGACTGGAAATCGCAAGATATGTGGATAGTAACAGGATATTACAGGAAAAAACTCATATTCCATTGACATACACATAATTACATAGGAGCAACAATTACGTTACTAGCAAATGGTTTGGTTGTATTAGAAAACTAAGCAGCACTTTAGTGTAGTTAAGCAACAGCAAGAAAAACATCCTGACTTATTTGTGTTGCCTTATCATGCCCCCAAACCAGATGGACATTCTGTTCTGTTCAAGAATTTTGAACGGCTTAGAAAAATGTCACTCAACACAAACGTTTTGTAACTCCCTTTAAGCGGGTCATCCAGGTTTGGCTGTTAGGGCAGAGCAATGGGGAGAGCTTAGGGCTTCAGAACGCGCAGGTTTGAGATGGGGAGAAAACAATGCAAATGTGTGTGTGTGCATGCTTGTGTGTGTGCGTGAGTGTGTGTGTACATGTGCATACGTCTGTGTGTGTGTACATATATATGTGTATGCTCATGACCTTATTTTTAAATAGAGATATACAACTGAAACTTAAATCCATTCATCCATCCATCCATCAATCGGTCTCTATTCGTCTTTCTGTCGTGGTGGAGCCGTAGGAGATGAGTACAGTGTAGCTGGGCTGGTGGACTGTGCCGGGTCTGTGCTGCCGTGCGCCCTACAGTAACATCAGGCTTCAGCTGCAGCAACATAAAGAGCGGCAGGCCTACCAGCCGAGCCCCGCACAAGAGAGCGGCCCACTGACAACAAGCAGATAGCCCCCCAGCTCCGTTCCACCAGCCAGCTCCACTGCTAAGACTGGCGTCCTCATTACTCAGCACATTTTCACTCGCTGTGATTTTTACCTCCTTCAGGAATTCCACCCATCTGAGACTCCTGTGCATACTCTGTCCCAGTCTCCAGAGGCATTCTGGGAATGGAATGCAAAGAGCTGTTCTGTTCGTCTCCCTGGTCTGAGGGTGGAGGGTGTAGAGTCTGCCTATCCAGCAGCTGGGGGGAGTGGCTAGGGTGGAGTGGCTGAGGTGGAGTGGCTAGGGGGGAGTGGTTAGGCTGGAGTGGCAAGGGGGGAGTGGCTAGCAAGGAGTGGCTAGAGGGTAGTGGCTAGGGGGGAGTGGCTAGGGGAAGTAGCTAGCGGGGAGTGACTAGAGGGTAGTGACTAGCGGGGAGTGGCTAGGGGGGGAGTGGCTAGGGGGAGTGGCTAGGGGGGAACGTATGAAGCTGAACTCAGCCTCAGCAACTTCGGGAGTCCTTGAAGAGTCCCGTTCGAGGTCAACAATGCAAGTTTTGTCTTTTTTTTGTATGTGTCTGTGTGTGTGTGCATGTGTGTGTGTGTGTGTGTGTGTGTGTGTGTGTGTGCATGTACATGTGCATGTGTGTGTTTGTGTGTGTATGCATGCATGCTTCTTATTTATTGACTGAATGTTTATTGCAATGAATGTGAGTGGAGAAAAGACAAGGCAGCATGTTCCTCCCTCCATCCCCCATCGCTCCATCCCTCGATCCCCCATCCCCCATCCCTCCATCCCTCCATCCCCCATCCCTCCATCCTCTATCCTGCCGATGGTCCTCGTCAGTTTGACCTCACCTTTCTCCTGCCCTGGGTCTCTCTGTGGATGTGTTCCAGTGTGGACACTAAACCCTCCATTAGAAACATAAAGTCCTCCTGGTACTGTTGAGTGTTCGATTACACAGTGAGGGGCTGATGTTCACCTAATGGAAAGTGAAGTGTGGATGGAAAGAGACAGAGAGAGAGAGACAGAGAGAGAGACAGAGAGGAGAGAGAGACAGAGAGGAGAGAGAGACAGAGAGAGAGACAGAGAGGAGAGAGAGACAGAGAGAGAGACAGAGAGAGAGAGACAGAGAGGAGAGAGAGACAGAGAGAGAGACAGAGAGGAGAGAGAGACAGAGAGAGAGAGAGAGAGAGAGAGAGAGAGAGAGAGAGAGAGAGAGAGGAAAGAGAGACAGAGAGGAGAGAGAGACAGAGAGGAGAGACAGAGAGGAGAGAGAGACAGAGGAGAGAGAGACAGAGAGAGAGAGAGAGAGAGAGAGAGAGACAGAGAGAGAGAGAGACAGAGAGAGAGACAGAGAGGAGAGAGAGACAGAGAGAGAGACAGAGAGGAGAGACAGAGAGGAGAGAGAGACAGAGGAGAGAGAGACAGAGGAGAGATGGCCACATGCCACATTAAACCTACTAGATTACACATTTCAGCTGGTGTCTTAGGTCCATGGCAAGATCACAACTTGTCAGTCACCTCTAACAAACACAAAGACCTCAGACCGCATTGTTCAGGTTCAAATCTAAGTTCTGGCTTAGTTTTTAAATGGACTCTGAGATTACAGTTTCATAACGCACTTTATTTGATGTGAAGCCAAAAGAGGTTCTGGATGTAACTATCAATTCAGCAACTGCTGAACAAACATATTTTGAGTGTTTAATTGCTTTGTTTACACAATCTTTGTTGGTAAACACAATCAAACTTCTTGGATATTGCCTAATAAGAGGACAGGACTCCATGAGGCATGCAAAAGAATCTCAGAGACAGAATGGTTAAATACAACAAAGTTGATATAAACAAGATGGTTTTAAAAATCACAGTGTGGCTTTAAGATATGTAAACAAAGTTCTCAGATGGCCTAAATGGTAATGGCAACACGTTTAAAGACACAGCTCAAACAGATCACGTTCGGTATCTTATGCCATCTCAGCTCTGCCAAACGTCATGCGTGTTTACACAGCACAGAGACACGATCCAGACTCTGAGGACTAATTAAAACAGGAGGCAGGGTTTGCCTTCTTCTTTCTCCAGGCTAGAGCTGTTAAAGGATGAATAATGCCTAACCCCCCCCCCCAGATCCCCCACATCATACCTCCACCCAGGGGTGGAGTCCTCGCACCATCCGCACATGTGACCACCAGCGGCCATCTCCGATCCCAGCGGGGTGTGTTCCTGGAACCCTCGTCCTTTTGGAAGAAGGCTGTAGACGGATGAAGGAAGTGAACGACCTGAGAAAGGCATTGTGGGAGCTTCAGGGTTCCCATCCCATTCCGGAGGTGGTTTACAGACCGATTTCTCAAAATGAGGCCTTATAGTGTCTTCACCACTGTCACCAGTCAGATGTCTGGTCTCTAGTCTGTGTTAAAGACCCTGCAGCCATGCGGATGCTGAACACTAGTGGAAAGCTGCAGGAAGTGGAAAGAGTGAGTACACAAAAGCAACAGGTAGGGGTTGAGCACGGCGTCCGAACACACGCTCAGCACTTAGTGGAAACAGATGGACGCGGCATAGGCTGACATGCGCACAAACACACACACACACACATAGCCAGAAAGGACTTATGTCACTCCTAAAGCACTTGGAACTTTATGGATGTCTTTGGAACTTTGCTTGCAGTGACACAGCAGAATATGTGTGTGTGTGTGTGTGTGTGTGTGTGTGTGTGTGTGCGTGAGTGAGTGTGTGTGTGTGTGTGTGTGTGTGTGTGTGTGTGTGTGTGTGTGTGTGTGTGTGTAATGTGGTTGCATCTTTATGAAGGCCCTCCATACATCGGCGTAAATAACACCCTAGGGTATTTTATGTGCTGCCATGTTTGTTTAAAACCAGTGACGTGTGCCCCCTACAACACACCTTGGGGCAGGGAGAGGGTCTTCAGCACCAGGGCCAATGCTTCTGGAGGTCAGCGAGGATGGGGGGTGTAGTCCCGGGTACTTCCGCCATGTGCAGAGTCGTGTCACCATGTTAGTGTTTGTGGAGGAACAAAGGATCATCGTGCACTCACGCTACACACCACTCACGTCCCGTCATCTTCAGTCACGTTTGCTCCGTCTGTCTGGTGGAAATGGTTTCCACTCGTCTCCCTGTTTAAACAAGTTTGCACGGAATGGGAACTGGGCTGCATTGTGTCTGTCCAGGGGCTCATGCCTGGGGGAGGGATATTTATCCAACGTTAGGTCATGTCTCACTCACTCTCAGTCACTCAGCCAGGTTGCAGGAGGCCTTGATGTCATCAGCTGAGACTGGCGCAGCACACGGAGGTATTTCTGGCTCAGTGTGTTAACTCAAACCTGCGTAACACCACTTGTGCCCACTGTGGCAAACGCAGTCGCCCCAGCACTGGACAAACAGGAAGAGTGTGGACAGAGTAGAAGAGACAGAAACACAGAGCATGCTACCTACAGGAAGGGTTAATATTAGAAGTTGCAATCCTAATGTATCAATGCAATGTGTGTGTGTGTGTGTGTGTGTGTGTGTGTGTGTGTGTGTGTGCATGCCTTATATAAATTAAGTCCTCACAATAATGCATTTTGTGGGAATTTGGGGATTTTGTAAATCTGTAAATAAGAACCATGTCAGCCAGATCCATTTTCTGTGGCTTTCTCAGTGTTTGTGTTGTGACACGGCTCCATAAAACATGTCTCTCCAGCTCACCAGCTGAGCTTGGCATCTTCTGTTGGCATTTTGATAAAAAGTGACAATGGAGGACAACATCTGGAGCCCAGAGAATTATCGGCGGGTTTCCCATCCCATTTATGACTACAAGGACCGTTTATGGCTGTGTGTGTGGGTACAACAAGATGAAGTGTCTCAATGCATTTTGGGACACTGTGTACATGATCGTATTCTCATGTGTATGCTCGTATCTGTGTGTGTGTAGAATGAATGCGTCCATCCAAACCTCAGGTATGATTCTGTGATTCTGTGACTGTTATGCAAGGTCGCAAATTCAGATAAGACAGACTCTTAATTGGGTCCGGTAACGACAGCCCTGGCCAATGACAGAAGACTGAGATTGTTCATTCTCTATATGTTTTTCAGGAGCAAACAAGAACAATATCTGCTTTTAATAAATCACTGGCAGGAATCCATGCTCGAGGACTGCTGTGTGTGTGTGTGAGTGTGAGAGAGAGAGAGAGCATCTGTGCGTATGTGTGTGTCTATGCATGTAAGTATGTGCATTTGTGTGTGGGTGTTTGTGAGACAGTATCTGTGAGTGTGTGTGTGTGAGAGAGAGAGAGAGAGAGAGAGAGAGAGAGATCTGTGAGCTTATGTGTGTGTGTGTCTGTGTGAGAGAGAGAAAGTATCTGTGAGCATGTGTGTGTGTGTGTGTGTGTGTGTGTGAGAGAGAGAGAGAGAGAGAGAGTATCTGTGAGCATGTGTGTGTGTGTGTGTGTGTGTGTGAGAGAGAGAGAGAGAGAGAGAGAGAGTATCTGTGAGCATGTGTGTGTGTGTGTGTGTGTGCTTATACGCTTTTCCTGGGAAACATCTGGTGCAGAATTCCATGAAATACTCGAATGAGGCTTTGGCCATTTTTAAGTCAGCAGGGAGCACATCTTTTAACCTTTTATCTGAGAGAGGGAGCAAGAGAGAGAAGAGAGGGAGAGGGAGAGAGAGATGGATAGAGCAAGGGAGGGAGAAAAAAGACAGTTTAAGGCTACATCATGAAAAATGGTTATGGAAAGAGAGGAAGCAATAGTGTTTCATGCAGAAGTTCAGCTTTGGACGTAAGTTCAGCTTTGGACGTAAGTTCAGCTATGGACGTAAGTTCAGCTTTGGACGTATGCACTATGGGTCACTGTGGATTGTCTTGCAGTGGTATTACAAGAGTCCCAGTGAGGAACCCAGCATGTTTCCAGCTGTAATTCTCTCTGATCAGGCAAAGACTCTGGTGGGTCCCTGACCTGAGCCACACTGGACCGAATGTACAAGCAGTCATGGTCAGTGCAGGCCCGTTCAGCCCCTATCACACACACACAAACACACATGTACACATGCACATGCATATGCACACACACATGCACACACACGTACACTCGCGCACACACACAAATGCACAAACACACACACACGGCTGACCTACTGCAATCATTAACTGGCAACCACTAACTTAAATTAATAGGAAAGATAAGACTTGCTTGTAAAAATTAATGGGGCTCAAATGAACAAGCGGTCAGTCAGTTGTCCACTCTGTTCTACACAGAGTAAGACACAAATCTACCACGGAACACAGGACAACTGAAGGTACAGTTGGGATAGGACCCCACAGCACCATGTACACAGGACAACTGAAGGCACAGTTGGGATAGGACCCCATAGCACCATGTACACAGGACAACTGAAGGTACAGTTGGGATAGGACCCCACAGCACCATGTACACAGGACAACTGAAGGCACAGTTGGGATAGGACCCCACAGCACCATGTACACAGGACAACTGAAGGCACAGTTGGGATAGGACCCCATAGCACCATGTACACAGGACAACTGAAGGCACAGTTGGGATAGGACCCCATAGCACCATGTACACAGGACAACTGAAGGCACAGTTGGGATAGGACCCCATAGCACCATGTACACAGGACAACTGAAGGCACAGTTGGGATAGGACCCCATAGCACCATGTACACAGGACAACTGAAGGCACAGTTGGGATAGGACCCCACAGCACCATGTACACAGGACAACTGAAGGCACAGTTGGGATAGGACCCCACAGCACCATGTACACAACTGAAGGTACAGTTGGGATAGGACCCCATAGCACCATGTACACAGGACAACTGAGGGTACAGTTGGGATAGGACCCCATAGCACCATGTACACAGGACAACTGAAGGTACAGTTGAGATAGGACCCCATAGCACCATGTACACAGGACAACTGAAGGTACAGTTGGGAAAGGACCCCACAGCACCATGTACACAGGACAACTGAAGGCACAGTTGGGATAGGACCCCACAGCACCATGTACACAGGACAACTGAAGGCACAGTTGGGATAGGACCCCACAGCACCATGTACACAGGACAACTGAAGGTACAGTTGGGATAGGACCCCATAGCACCATGTACACAGGACAACTGAGGGTACAGTTGGGATAGGACCCCATTGCACCATGTACACAGGACAACTGAAGGCACAGTTGAGATAGGACCCCATATCACCATGTACACAGGACAACTGAAGGTACAGTTGGGATAGGACCCCACAGCACCATGTACACAGGACAACTGAAGGCACAGTTGGGATAGGACCCCACAGCACCATGTACACAGGACAACTGAAGGCACAGTTGGGATAGGACCCCATAGCACCATGTACACAGGACAACTGAAGGCACAGTTGGGATAGGACCCCACAGCACCATGTACACAGGACAACTGAAGGCACAGTTGAGATAGGACCCCATATCACCATGTACACAGGACAACTGAAGGTACAGTTGGGATAGGACCCCACAGCACCATGTACACAGGACAACTGAAGGCACAGTTGGGATAGGACCCCACAGCACCATGTACACAGGACAACTGAAGGCACAGTTGGGATAGGACCCCATAGCACCATGTACACAGGACAACTGAAGGCACAGTTGGGATAGGACCCCACAGCACCATGTACACAGGACAACTGAAGGCACAGTTGGGATAGGACCCCACAGCACCATGTACACAGGACAACTGAAGGCACAGTTGGGATAGGACCCCACAGCACCATGTACACAGGACAACTGAAGGCACAGTTGGGATAGGACCCCATAGCACCATGTACACAGGACAACTGAAGGCACAGTTGGGATAGGACCCCACAGCACCATGTACACAGGACAACTGAAGGCACAGTTGGGATAGGACCCCATAGCACCATGTACACAGGACAACTGAAGGCACAGTTGGGATAGGACCCCACAGCACCATGTACCATAACACCATGACAGCAGAAGGGGTTGTTGACAGGGGTGTTGACACTAACCTGTCATTTGCCATGTGTAACACTTCAACAAACTCTTTGATGCCAGAATACATGCACCAATAAAAGGGCTGACCAGCACAAACCAGCACAAAGGCAATACATCTATTTAAAATAAAGAAAATAAAGAAATCAGTGAGACATTCACACAAACACACACATATACACACACACACTTTCTCACTACTGCACTAAACACAGTGACACACTTAGCATGAGACAGTCAGCAGTGTTCAGTGTGTCACACAAGATACCTCACGTCCACTCCATACTGATCACATCCAGATGTAAATTAACACACACACACACACACATGCACACCCCCCCCACACACGCACACACACAAACTAGTATACACACACCATGTCACTCTTGAAACCTGCTGTATGGCAGTTTGTTTAGACTAGAGAATAAACCCATTCTTACAAGGTCTGGTTTATATGTATGTGTGTGTCTGCATGTCTGAGTTGTGCCACTACATGTGACATATGAGTACTCTGTGTAGCCCGTAGTGCGTATGTGTGTGCATGTGTGCGTGTGTTTGTGTGTGTGTGTGTGTGTGTGTGGGCATGTGTGTGACAGGTTGTATAGGAAAGTTATTGCACACGCCTTCTGCATTAGTCTATGTATATGCAGGTGTCTCTTGGGCAGTTCCAGTCAAGCACTCCGACCCCCGACCAGAAAAGTCTACGTCAGCCCCACGCAGTGTGAGTGTGGGGACAAAGGCCCTGAGGTAAACCTGAGAAACGGCATATGGAGCTACGTTCAGTCTGCCTTCCACCTCCTACACAGGAGCAGCGTGTGGTTGGCTTAGTCACGTCACACGTGGCCTGTGGGCTCAGATTTTCACAGTCAGTTGATCTGCATGAAATGATTGGGAGCAATTAGTGTAAATGAACAGCCGAAGTTAAGTAAACAGTAATATCCCCTGCCTCCTCTGGTATGTGTGTACTCATCCGTGACACGCGTGATTTAGGATGGGTTATATTTTTCGGTATTGGCTCGTCACTTATGACATTCTTGAAGATTATGTTGTTTCAGACCTCAAAACATAGAACTTGGACGAGCATTGCCTGAAGAAGGAAAACTCGAGTGCGCTATTAATTCACTGCCTGGGCTGCTTGCATGTTGACTAATCGCTCTGCTGACTCCGTGCGGAATGGGAGGGACTTTCTCCGGAGAACGATAAAAATGATTCGTTTTTTTACTAATCTCAATTTTTCATTAAGATACATTCCATTCTGCCAAGAGACAGACAGACAGACAGACAGACAGACAGACAGACAGACACAGATAGAGAGAGATCGCAAATTGTAGCTAATAAAAGTTTATGATTTATAAGTTGTTGGTCGCCAAGAAGACAATCGCGACAAGGAACGCGACCCCCCCACCCCCCCTCTTGTGTAGAAGCAGCTACACAAACCCTGCGCTAACGGCGCGCATCCTATTTATTAAAAATCACCCATTAGAAAACGTAGACATGTCTTTTTGTGATAACCTAGTAGTGCTCTTCTCAAACTCTGTCCATATTAGTAACTGAATGAAATAACATTAAAACAACGGAAATGAGAAGGCGAAGATGCAAACGGTAGAAAACTAGAAAGCGAAGAAAGTCACTCAGCGCCTACTCACGCGCTCTTTCCGTAGCTTCAACGTAGTTTCATGTAAGCAGGGGGCATCTATTCCTCACCTCACCAAGGGATTTATGGATTACCTCACACACACAAACACACTCTGCAGTCCTGTGCCTCACCCTGCAGTCCTGTGCCTCACCCTGCAGTCCTGTACCTCACTCTACAGTCCTGTGCCTCACCCTGCAGTCCTGTGCCGCACCCTGCAGTCCTGTGCCTCACTCTGCAGTCCTGTGCCTCACCCTGCAGTCCTGTGCCTCACTCTGCAGTCCTGTGCCTCACCCTGCAGTCCTGTACCTCACCCTGCAGTCCTGTACCTCACTCTGCAGTGGAGTTGGATTGTAGTGGTGATTGCAGGTTTGACCCTGAGCACTCTCTAGACAAGCCGTAGCTAATGGAAGCAGGCCTTGCCTGAGTGACCAGACTCTAGACACATTATGAAGGGATATGTCTAAATGTCTAAAGATACATTGTGGAAAATCTTGCCTTTGTGTTTATTTGTTTTGATTTCATCATTGTACTTCTGTTTGTGTGTTTGTGTTTCTTAAGGGGATTTCCCCATTGGTTAATGTTTGTATTGCAGTGTCTATTAGAGCAAACTTTGATGGTGGTGTGTGTGTGTGTGTGTGTGTGGTTCTGGTGTGGGTTGCTGTCAAGTGATTTGTAATGATATGTTATTCTGTCTGTACAATGTGTATTTGTGCTTGAGTGAGACATAAGGAATACACTCTCATTAAGTTCAAAGGGAAGCATCCAACCACAAAGTGTATGTTTCAGGTCAGCACAGACACACACACACACACACACACACACACACACAAATGCACAAATACACAAAAAGCATCCCTGCTCCTTTCACAAAAGCTCTTTTACATACACACACACGCACTCGTGCACACATGCACACACACATTAGTGCACGAACGTAAATGCACATACACGCAGAGAAAGCGAGGGGTAGAAAGAACGTAGCAAAACGCTACATCATGCATCATTACATTGTATTAACAGCAAAGGCAAACGCTTGTGAGGAGTAGACATAACAGACGTTGCAGACTGCAGAGAGTTCCGGAATACCCAACACATATTCCCAGCTTCCCTTCGGAATACCCCACATGCCTATGTGTCATGTAAATGTGCCCTATTCTCACACTACAAGCCACAATCTCATTCACAGAGTTCCACGAGGTTTTTATCTTTGCGTCCTGCCCAGTCTGATCCTAATCGATGGGTAGTTTCTTATGTCACACACACACACACACACACATTGATTACATTGGTGATAGATTTTGTCTGCCAGCGCTCGTGGGGCGATTTTGGGGGATGAGTGAGTGCTTGAATCATACGTGCACGTGAGCAGAGGTGTTCCACACGTCATATGGGGTGACAGGCACCATGCGTCCTCTGGGGATCAGGAGATGGTGTCGTCCAATCAGAGGGAATCTAAAAGAACATGCAATGTGTCGATCAGCCTACGTCAGCCCTAGCAGACTGGCGCTCTGCTGCTAGGCTGCTGTACCACTATTAAAGGGTTAAGGCATTAACGTGAGACTAGCTGCTACATGATAAATGCTCTTATTAGCTTAACATTTGTTTTAACGTTGCAGGATTTCATTGATAATGTGCTTTAACACAAAATTGTAATAAACATTTTATAACAACAATTTATGACAATGTAGTAACACACTGAGAAATTGGACACAAAAGAAACATGGGTAACAGCAATAAACGTAAAATGTTAGTGTCATAAAGAGGGTTTGGTTTGTGATGTAGTAGTTGTGAGAGACATAATGCATTAGTACATGAATATAAAACACGTTTAACTGAATATAATCACTACATGTCAAATACATCACACATTTAATGATCCAGATCCCTCAGTGCTGTTCACAGGTCAGTGATATTTGTTCAGGGCTATGTCATGAATTCATACTGACACTCACACACATGCACACACACATGCACACACACACACACACACACACGTACACACATGCAAACACACACACGCACACACATGCACACACATGCACGCACACGCACGCACATACACACACACACATTAGATGACCATCCCCCTTCTCTTTCTAGCTGCTGCTTCACAAGGTTAACATGAGGTGAAGCTTTTCATGACAGGGAGGAAAGGACGAAGACGATGATGAAGGCGCCTTGCTGGTGGGGCGAATCTTACTGGCTCCTGGAGAACCAACAGAAGAGCACAAGGAGCCTGTGAAGAACACAGAGACATGGAGGTGCAAAGAGAGACAGAGTAAAGGAGGAGAGGATAGGAGAGGAGGGGACGAGAGGAGGGGGAGAGGGGGAACAGAGGAAGAGGAAGGACACTTCAGTAAGACGAGATGTGAACCTGTGAGCTGTGTGAGAGATTTACTGCTGGACCTGTGGAACGCGTCTCACATTTAAAGAACAAGAGTCGAGGCATGAGAAATATGTGTGTGTGTGTGTGTGTGTGTGTGCAAGACAGAAAGAGAAAGTTCATGTTTATATGTAGGCATGCACACAAGCAGTAGTCTATGTGTTTAGATGAACACAGACACACACATATCCACACATACCACAGCACACGTGCTCACACACTTGCAGACATGCATCAGAATCAAATCAACTAGGAAGGAGTGAGGTAAGAGGCATTTAGAACATCTCAAGAATCTAAATACTGTTCCAGTTATACATACATACACACACACACACACACACACGTATGCACACATCACAGTCTTAGGTTTGTAGTTCTAGGAAGAGCTGTTTCAGAAATGGAACTGCCACCCGCCCTCATAAACACGTTGAATTCTGGGAAAAATTCCGGGTGGGGGTGGGGGTGAGGTGGGGGTGGGGATGGGGGTGAGGTGGGAGGCGGAGTAGGGGTGAGAGTGGGGGTGAGGGTGTCTATGACATCTTATTACCCTTGTATGACCAGACCCTTTTATAAAATGTCTGAATATAGTTCTCTTTCACCATTTTGCTTAACACACCCGGCTTATTTTAAGACCAGCTAAAGGTTTCCTTTCAGTCTTAGATGGAAAAGCCTCCTTCTTCATCTGTGCATGTTGTCTGTGGGACATCTGTGGAGAGGAGAGTGTGTGTAGATTCATGCGGACCTGTCAGTGGGAGAGTTATTACACCAGTCAACCTCTTCCCCCCTTCACACATCTGCCCTCCTGCCTCCTCGCCAGTAACCCCCCCAACTCCCCCCCCCCCCCTTTCTGCACTCCTTGGCAAATCTCAGGCCATCAGCTGATATCTGTAGTGGAAAGGATTCGGTGTTCCATGAAGTCTATTTAAAAGTGCGAATATAGCTCTTACCTCCCTCCCCCCCTCTCTCTCCCTCCCTCCCTATCTCTCTCCCTCTCTCCCTCCTTCTCTCTCTCCCTCCTTCTCTCTCTCTCTCTTGCTCTCCCTCCCTCTCTCTCTCCCTCTGTCTCCTCTCTCCCTCCCTCTCTCTCTCTCTCCTCCCCCCACCTCTCTCTCTCTCTCAATTTCCCATTGTCCTCCATCTTCTAAATCCTGCAATGTGATTGCGTAAACCAAGGCTTTAGGTTATGAGATTCAGGTGGTTATGCAGATAGTTTATCTTTTAGATAGTTTAGCTGCATCACACACAATTCCATTCAAACTCATCAGAGAAAAAAAAAAGTTGACATTTAACTTTGAAATCTTCAAACGCATCTTAAAACATGGCTGTAACACATAACCTACAGCTGTCGCCACTACGCGATAGGATTCAAATTCTAATGAGAAGCAACGGAAAGAGCTCTAGCCTCAAAGCTCCGAGCTTTTCTCGCAGGAGATAATCCGTACAGACCCTTCCAATCGAGCTCTGGCACACCGCCAAGTCAGCCCATTGAAGACAGCGACTGATCTGATGTCAGATTCCTCAGCATTTTAGTCCTGTTGGATCTCAGAGCAGCTTGTGACACTGTGAACAATCACATGCTCATTTCTAAACTATCTGTTATCTATTTGTATTACTGGCTAAATTGTAAATTGGTTGCAGTCATATGTTACTAAAACACAAAAATTCGTATTGATTGGTATCTACAAACCATGCCTTGCCTGAGTTGTTCGAGGAGTACCCCAGGGATCTGTCCTGGGGCCTCTTCATTTTAGATATTTCTCCAGCAGGCCAGATCATTCGTAATCATGGCCTTAAATCCTGCTGCTTTGCTGACACATTCAGATTTATATTTGTGCTTCTTCCCCCGCAGCTTCTGCTCAGACTGAGTTCATGTATCACAGGTCTAAAACCCTGGTTGTGTAATAACTACTCGAAACCTGATGCTTATAAAACTTTTATAGTTTCACTAGTAGGGCCTAAATCGCTACTCTCCGGTTTCTCAAACCTCACTGTTGATGGTGTTCCTATTAGGTCAGTTCAGGTTATTAAAAACCTTGGGTGCCTCTCTGACTCATCACCTCTGAGTCCCATATCAAGTCACTCACCAAAACTGCATTTTATCATCTGTGCACACTATTGCTCCTTGCTCAGCAATGATGCAAGTGTGTTGATAAATGCCTTAATTTTTCCAACATTGAAAACTATAACTCTTTTTTTTATGGTCTCTCTGTTAAATATAACAGCCACCTTTATTACACTCATCAGCTAGAGTCCTTTCACCTACCAAACGCACTGCACACGTGTCGCTTGTCCTTCTGTAGCTGCGCGTGGCATTCTGGAACCTTCCGGATTAAATATAAAGTATTAAGTACGGTCTTTCTCCGCCCTACCTCCCCAAGCTCAGTCATTTTTACTGTTCTCATTCCATTAAATCCTCTAGCTCTGCTCTTCCTGTCTCACACTTGTAACCATGACCGACAGACTCTTCGGTACTGTTGCTGCAAAACTTTAGAAGTGTGACACAGTCTTTTCTAACTGTTCTACTCTGTCTTCCTTTAACAGTCGACTCAACGCTTTCCCCTTTCCTCCTCATCATGCTTCCTATTTTTAGCCCCATGTTAGCAACTGCTGTAAATTCTGCACATGTTGTATATTTGGACACGATGCTGTTGTTTATGCTGTGGTATTTCAGATGAGTTCAAATGTTTACTTAAAAAAAAATAAACCGTTTGTAGTTTTCTTTAGGAAATCAGTAGGACCGGTCCTGGTTGGGGTCACCCCAGTGTGTGGTGTATATAGTTCAAACAGAACTGATTCCAATCACAGAGGGCAGAGGAAAGGAAAAATGTTGGTTGATGCTGAAGACTATGCTGGTAATTTCTCCTCAGATTTGTGTTTTAATTGTCGGACGTAGATATTACGTCATTTGCTGACCTTATCGGGCAGGACTCTCAGTACAGGAAACTAAGGAAACTAGAAGCTAAAACTGCAGAGTGACCTGTAGGTCATCTCATTTTCACACTCACAGCTTCATGGCCAGTGGTGGCCAGAGGACACGATGGTGTCAGGTCAGCTCACCCTGTGTGCTAAAGCAAGATGACTTGGGGACCTTGTAAGCGTTCTGCCACTCTGACAACAGATGTTTGGAGCAGTGGAAATTTGGAGCAGTGGTCATGCAATCTGCAATGGGGCAACAGAATGTTGCTTTTCTTGCAGGCCTAGGGCTATGGAAGGCAGTCAAGTCTGCCTTCATTAGTCATGCAGTGTACAGTAGAAGAGAAACATCTTAAACATCTTAAAAGAACCGTGGGTTGGTGTGAACTAACTTTCTCTACTGTCATCATATTTACCAAACAATTCATAGAAGTTATTGAGTAATAGAGTAATATTAGTCTGTTAGTCTATTAGTCTATTAGTCTAAGAGGTTCACTACAGAATGGCTTTCCAAATGATTGTGCAGACAATGCAAAAACAATGACTGAGTAAGACACTACATGGAACTTATTTTCTGCTCTCTGAATTGTCTGCTGATGTCTTAAGTTAGAAATCAGTTCTACCCACTCTGATAATGCTATATTGGACTACACTACAACCTGCCATGTAATTTGACTATTTTTTCAGTCTTACTGTACTTGTAAGCGAGCATAACTATTATTCATGCACTGCATTCCTCAAACAGGTTACCATTGTAGCATCTCACCTTAAGCAGTTACAACATCTGTGTCTTTTTTTCGGGACTCACCAACACTGTGTCCAGTATGACCAAAGGAATGGAAACCATGTTTGACAAACCCCTTATTACACAGGTGGTCGCAAGTCATTAAACATGTAAATTGTAAATAAAATTGTTTCCGTGCTGATTTATTTGGCTAATAAGCCACCATGGTTACCATGGTTACCATGCACAGTCTGGTCTGGCGTAATCCCAAACCTAAATTATTGCTCTAATCCAGGAGCTCCGCTTCATAGAATAATCCTTCAGGCTTTCAGCCTTGCATTCCTGGAAGCAATCGTCTTCATGTTGGCATGCAGTTATTTCTTCCTCCTTGTACAACCCCGTGTTTAGAGGAGCAGGCGGTCAGGCCAGGAAAAAGTAGGTCAAAGTTAAACACACACACACACACACACACACACACACACAAAAAAAAAAACACACACTGGAGCCACCTCTGCCGGTGAAGTGAACCGCTCTCAGGCACCCGCATTTCACAGGACGATCGGGTAAAACAATCATGAAGCTGTGGAGGGCATGGGGGCGGGGGGAGGGGGGATTAACCTGTATAATCGTTCGATTACGTATGCTTAAGTAAACGTGTGCACAAGTGAGGACTTGTGTGTGTGTGTGTGTGTGTGTGTGTGATGAGGTAAGGGTTTGTAGGAGCTCTTATCAGATGCAGAAGGGGAGACAGGTGTATTTCCTGCTGGATTCTGAGCCATGGCCCCACAAAGGCGTCTTTGTGTGAGTCGCTCCTCCATGACTGTGCTCCACGGCAGACTCGGCGCGGCTCCTGGACCTCTCGGCCTCTTTCCTTACCCCCCTCCCGCCTGGGAGAGACCAATTAGTGACAATACAAGTAGGTTAGGCTTCCCATTCAGAGAGGCCATTGTTGAGCACAATGCCAGCAGGATTGTAAGCTAACAATAAGACCCGCAGGCCTGTGGTAGAGTGTCACTCACATTGTTGGGCTGAACCGAGAGAGCCATTTAGTTCCTGCAGAGCAAGAGGAGAGACCTGAGCTGTGTGTGTGTGTGTGTGTGAGTCAGGGAGAGACAGAGTGAGGGAAAAAGCTTTGAGAATGAAAGGTTTGTGTTTCTCGGCAAAGACCTCTAACCTCTTTGGTTCTTTTGCTTTTTCTGTCATATCACTCCATTACATTTCCCATCAGTGGCTGCTGCAATGTGCAAACACACACACACACACACACCCACATAAAAACACACACATTCACTCTCTCACTCTCTCTCTCTCTCTGAGTCATTCTCAGCTCCTAATAATGATGGGAAAGGGATGATGTAATGTTCCCAGTCTTCAGGTCAGAGGTCAGAGTCCATGCTTAAAAGGGCAAACTCTAGAGTAGTTGTCTGAGGTCAGGACCTATCACCCTAGGGTCAATAGTTCAGCTAGGGTGAGTTTTGATATCATGCCATTAACACAATTCTCTTTCTTACACACACACACACACACACACATGGGGTGACATTGTATTTTATCAAATAAAACTAGCTATTTGGTTCTGGACAATGTACAAACATTTCACAGTGTTCGAGCAATATATAGATTCTATAGAATACAAACAATATAGCATTGTACAGAAGAATGGTAGCTATGGCCTATTATTATTATTATTAGTAGTAGTAGTAGTATTTACACTTACATAGTGCCTTTCTCATTCCCAAGGACATTTTACAATCGACAACCAGCTTTCACACACACACACACACACACACGTCAGTGTCACCATTTTATGAGGGTGATGGCATAAAGGGGGGAAAGTGCTACCGTTTCTGGAAGTTTTGGTAACTACAGGAGTTCTGAAGTTCCTACCAAAGGGGAGGAGATGGAAACTCAGCTATGGTGTGAGCAATCTGTAACGGTTCTCTTGCTTCTTGCTCCTGTCCGGTTGAGTGACTGCATCCAAGCGGTTGTGCCCAGGATCGATCTGATAACTGAAGTGCAGAACTCTCTAAACAGCTCTAGTGGAAGACCATACTTAGTAGCCACTGTGAGGATGAGTTCATGTTGGTTTCCCACTGCAGGTCTGAAGAAACAGTAGTTCCCAGAAACTTGAAGGTCTCCTCAGTTAACACATGACTGATAGACATTGTGAAGGCCACAAATAGGATACTTGCATCCTTGTATATCCCTTGACTTTCAAGATGTTGCAGTCCTTCGTTGACCAAAGAATGATTTGCTCAGTAAACAAACAGGGTGTCCAGCAGGTGTCCCGTGATAGTTCTTCAGGTGGGCCAATGCTAGTCATTCAGCCGAGTCCATAGCCAACAGGTCATAGTGACAGGCCTGTAGACATTCAGTGATGGAAGGTTTCTTGGGGTCCAGGATGATGTTGGAGTGTTTGAAGCAAGAATGTACTACACAACTCCGGAGATTTGTCGAATATTTGTGGGTAGATTAGACCCAGTTGGTTGGCACAGGCTTTAAGACATCAGGAGGAGACACTCTCTGGACTGATTGCTTTCCTGTTTTTTTCAGTCTTCAGAAGAACCGATATAGATCCTCTTCAAATATTTTTAGTGTAGCGTGAGTATCTGGGGGAGATGAGGCGGGTGTGAGGTATAGTGGGGGATGAGTGGGTGAGGGAGAGGGGGTAACTGATGCCATCAGCCAGGTCTTTCCCTGCCTCACGTGGGCTGATGGGAGACGAGGACAAATCCTCTCATTTGTGATGTCTTGCAGGCCTCTTTACACTGCTGCAGGGTAAATGACTGAAAATCTGTTTTTAAGCTTTTCTGTGTAGCTTTTATTGTCACCATGGAGATCAGCTTTGTCCAGTGAACTTCTGTCCTTCTTGTGCATTATTATTATAGTTATTATGTCCTTCTTGTGTGTTATTACCCCTGGTGGGACAGTTAATAAGTTAATATGTCTATATTTTGTTTGTGGTTCACATATTCCGTGGTTTAATTTTGCTCTGTTGAGGTCCCCAAGGATTATTAAAAGTGAATCTGTATGTTATTGTTCTCCAGTGGTGAATAAAATGGCTGCCTCCACATTTGGCCTGCAGTATTTATTTAGCAGTGTGTCATCTGCAAACCAACCGTCATTGATGTAGAAGCATATAGGTCCATTATGCACTCTGGTCAGTGTAGATAGAATTCTGGCACATGTAGTCCACCATCATCCCTTTGAGGAGAAGCAACTAGTCTATTTTGTTAAGCAAGGTCATAACTCAGTGCATAGGGTAAATGCAGCAGTCATAACTCACTACGTAGGTTAAATACAGCAGGCATAACTCACTACGTAGGTTAAATACAGCAGTCATAACTCACTACGTAGGGTAAATGCAGCAACCATAACTCACTACGTAGGGTAAACGCAGCAGGTAGTGCCACCTTAAAATCAGTCTGATCTGCTTTTTTCGTGTGGTTACAGTGAATATATTTAAGGTCATATATATATATAGTAAAGGTCTAATTTATATTTTGTACATATATTATCATAAACATTATTTTGCAAAGCATTACCACAAGAATCATAAACATTTTATTCTATGCTCTTTATAAAGGTTGCAATATAATGTAACAATACAACATCTATAACTCTACAACTGATCCAGAATACAGCAGCACAACTGGTCTACAGTCTTCCCGAGTTCACACATCACTTCACTTGTGCTCTCTGCACTGGCTTCCAGTAACTGCACACATCAGATATAAAACCTTGATGTTTGCATACAAAGCCAGAAATGGACCAGCCCCTCCCTACACGAGGACCATGGTCAAAGCGCGATCCGTACCTCAAGCACTCCGAACCTCAAATATGGGCTGACTTGAAACGCAATCCTTCCCCAAATCCCCAAAGTCTCAGTTTTTAATTCCTGTTGGTCAAGATTGAGCCTATGTTTGTTTGCATTGATTCCTGTAGCTCAGTAGTTCAAGTCTTGTTCAAGGGTTTCTTGAATTCTGACCTCTCTATGCTGCTATCTAGGATGCATTCTGTGAACACATGACAAAGCACTTTGTAAGTCACTCTGGATAAGAGCGTCTGCTAAATGCCCCAAATGTAAATGTGCGTGCGTGCGTGCGTGCGTGCGTGCGTGCGTGCGTGCGTGCGAATGAACGATTACCTTATGCAACAGTCCACACTGCTTGTGACTGTAGTCCTGTTCTTATTACCCTAAAGCTATTTATAAAGCACCCACAATGTCTTATCTGACCCCTCTCTCTCTCTCCCACTCTTTTTCAATCTGTTGCTCTCTGTCTCGTCACAGTTTCGCTCACATTGGGTGTTGTGTCCATTCCTTGCTTCTCCCCATCTCTCAGTGATTCATTAGTCCCCCAGTCCCATTCCATGAAGACGAGTCATCGGAATCTGGGTCATTACAAGCATGTGCTACAGACCAGAGGCCAATGGAACCACAGACTTCCCATCCCATTTGCATTCAACAGCAAACCAGGCAATATTTCAACCAACTGTAACACGCCATTCTCTCTATATTATTACTCACAACTGACAGTTAAATCGCCGCGTAGTCACAGCAACGCTTCAGCCGTAACCGACTCTTAATATCCAACCATAAAGCGTTTAAGTGCTAATTAAATTCAACATTTGAAAAGAATCAGTGCTTTCAAATTTGAACAGGAGCTATTTGATCCATTCTTGAAGAAAACAGCCCAGCCTCTCATAGTAGTGACAGCTAAATCACTGCTTAGTCATGCCAGTGCGTCTGTCTTAACTGAACATTAAAATGTAACCATAAAGTATTCACGTGCTAATTCAATGTAACATTGAAGAACCAGACCTCTAACAGGAGCTGTGTTCTTGTAGAACCAGACCCTAAACTTGATGAGGGTTCAACACATCATTCTGTCCACACCGTTTTACCCACTTAATGTTAACAATACATTTAATATTACTTAATATTATAAGCCTATATCCTCATCACATGACACTGTTAAACACAGCTGACATTCGTTCATAA
Organism: Brachyhypopomus occidentalis; assembly: GCA_020368025.1. Lineage (NCBI taxonomy): Eukaryota > Metazoa > Chordata > Actinopteri > Gymnotiformes > Hypopomidae > Brachyhypopomus > Brachyhypopomus occidentalis. Next base: position 16,280,764 of record JAGXOD010000021.1, on the reverse strand, counting down.
TTCCCTTAAATGCCTACATACTGTATACGTCACTGGGTCAGATTTAGCTGAGCTCATATTCTCCTGACAAAGTCAGTATTATCTAGAGCATACACAAATGTTTGGTTCATCTGAGACCTTGGTTTGCCGACGGGGCCAAGGTGAGACGTGGCGTACAACATGAGGGATTAGGTAGTCATATTGGATTCGCTGAAGGTTTTGTCAATCAAAGCTTTCAAGACGGCTGCGAACGGCCAGAACGGGGAGGTCCTGATGTCCCCTGAGAGGACATCACGTCCTGCACAAATGCTGCTTCCTTCAAAATGTACCACAGTAAGCCCACATATCAGGACATCTAACAGGCGGTGTTGCCATCTCTTCACTACCAGGAACAAGGACAGGGATGGGATCTCCTCACCTTGCTCCACCACACAGATGTCTGTGTGTGTTTTTTTTTTTATATAAATTAACATACTGTAGATATTCTTGGCAAATTTCAAACCAGTTAATACTGGGACAAAAAGTCAAAGTTCAATGTATCAACTAGATTTACAACAAAGTTGAGATGAGCATGTATGTCTGGAGGGTCCGAGGCAGGTGGCAAAGACGAGCAGAGCAAACGACATCATCTCCACAGGACTGTAAAGCTGCCTTTGTGCTAAAGGAGGAAGATGCAAAGAATCCACACTGACACCGACATGAAATAAGGCTGGAATGTTGTCACAGTATCGCTGTTCTGGATGCATCTTTACCAAAGAGCAGTCAAAATTTACAAAGCAAGAATTAGATTAAGTTCTGAAATTCAGGTTACATTGCTGTAATCATCAGATTAAGAGTTTTTTTATTTTGTACTTGTAGTTAAAAAGTAAATATAACTTATTTACTGACTATATTTGTAAACCAAAAGCAAAATATTTATATTTTAGGCTATAGTTGACTGTCAGTCAACTATTTTGCTAAGAAAATAGCAAAAAGAAGTAATCATCTTCACAATTAATTTTAATTAATTATATTATTGATTATAATTAAATGTCAAAAGAACCAAATTTTGTGATTGCAAATTTAAATTAAATACCTTAATTACCTTTAAATGAAATTATATGCAAAATGACTACAGAGCACTAACTGAAAGACAATATACAATGATATGTGAAAAGCTTCATCTTAGAGTTTAAGCTCGAACAGCAACCTGAGAAATAACTGACACCAAATTCCCACAAAATTGGGGATTTTATGTTAATCTACATATTTATGGGAATGCATCTGCCCTCTAGTGAGACTTAGAGGGAACTGCACATGCATACTGAGGTGCAGCTGAAATAAGGGGTACCCACAGACTTTACTGATATTAGGAACAAGCGACCCCGCCATGCTATAGGTGCAGGTTTATTTGGATAAAACTCGCTGTCCATATTAGGGAGCAGTAATGTGGCAAACATAACTAAATGTGGGGAGAAATATTAGGGGGCCCCCGTGCGGAAGTGGAACTGAACATAGATGACGTGGTTGCCTCCCACCTACAGCGCATGCAACTTCTTCTGTATATGCATATCTATCTATATAGGATGCCAAAGGAGTTCTGTATTCCTCACGGAGGGAGTACGATTACCATTACACGCTGCCGGCCAGTTGCAGTCGCCAGGACCTTCAGAAGATCTCCAGGAAGAGACAAATTCCGCGGCCACTGATGCATAAGCCTTATTATCATAAACATTTCAAATCCATTTTGGAAGCTCTTGTGTGTTCTGGCTAGCATTAGCGGTATTTGCTATATACAGTGATTAAATGGAAGTCAAGCTATAATGCACATTAGACCGTAGAGTCATTTAACTCCTGTGTCTACACCACAAGGGCCCTTTGGAGGGTCTACACTCTCATTCTTCCCTAATTCAGAGAAGTTATTGAGTAATCTGCCTTAGGACTGCCAGCCCCATAAGAACCCAGGTGAGCGGAAGGTTCTGGAAGGTTTTGTATCACAGATGCACACATTTTACCAACTGTCCAAATGTCACCTGAAAATGCAGAAAATGTGTATGTCATGTTTACTCTGGAGTGAACACCAATCTGCCCAAATTGTGGGATTTATCAATGGTGAGTGAATGAAGGTAAAGGGAATGAATGAAAAACAGACATAGACAGACATAGACGGACTCACAGAAGTTTTCTCTGCCAGTGACTTCATTACTTGCACACATTCATACACACACACACACACACACACACACACTCTGTCGTTCTCTCTCTCTCTCTCTCTCTCTCTCTATTCCAAACACACATATACACACATACCCTTGCTTTCTCTTATATACACACACAGAGTGACTCCCTCATTAAGGGTATTGTTGAAATGCTGATGTAATGAAAGTTAATCTGCTGGTCTCCTTGGCTAAGAGGCCTTTGTAAGTGTGATTACCCTGTCCACCCCTTACACATTTTCATTAAGTCTTTGACTGAATGTGTGTGTGTGTATGTGTGTGTGTGTGTGTGTGTGTGTGTGTGTGTGTGTGTGTGTGAGCAGATCACAAGCCATTCTCAGCATGTGCCCCCGAGCACGTAGGCTAGTCTGTCAGAGAACGCAAGAGTGTGTCTAAGTGTCTGTGGATGGGTGTGTCTGTGTGTGTCTGTGTGTGTGTCCTAGCATCCAGTCCCAGGGTGAGGAATCCATCAAAAACTGCTGAGTTCATCATCACGTGCTAGAGACAGAGGAGTGTGTGAAGAACGTGCTTCATGTTATAATGCAAAAGTAGGAAATATATCACTGAAATATAGAACTTGCTTCACTGGTCATCAGCAGAGAAATGTAACTGCATATTTAACACCTTCACCCCTTTGACTTCAAGTAAACTATGAATTATTCACCAGGAGCGAAGGTATCATCACTTAATATGTTCGTGTAATACAATATGCGTTCGCCTCAGAGAGGCTGTAGTGTCGTCTGACCTTTGCCAGGTAGCAAACGCTAAACAGGTGTTTGCGTTCCACCCATTTTCTAACTGTGAAAGGCACTTTTGGCTAACGTTGAACTCCGTGTTGTACTGGGTGCCAGACCAACCACTCTCAACTCTCAACTCTTATCAAAACATCAGTATATTCACGCAGTCCTGTAGCCACAGAGATGCATCAGTGTGTCTCTGTTAGCAATTATCACCACGTATGAACGCCATATGCCAAAGTCATCACTCAACCCTGAACTATTACATTAAGCCTCACAAAGGCAGCCAGATTGTGCAGTGCCAGGACCAAGAAATGAAAGTGTCAAACATCATCCTGTCTCACATGGGACATCATCCTGTCTCACATGGGACATCATCCTGTCTCACGTAGGACATCATCCTGTCTCACGTAGGACATCATCCTGTCTCACATGGGACATCATCCTGTCTCACGTAGGACATCATCCTGTCTCACATGGGACATCATCCTGTCTCACATGGGACATCATCCTGTCTCACATGGGACATACAGAACTCCATACAGCCATCACCAACCTTAGTTTTACTGATAAATGCCTATAATAGTCAGTAATGACTTAGTCAAAATAGAAAGAAAATGATACGTCAGCGTAGTTTCAACTGTCCTTTCAGGGTTCCTACCACCTTTTTCACCGCTAAATATTTGGGGTGAAATGTGGTGGTGTGTTGAGATTAAGGGAATGTTTTTTTTTTTTCTTCGTTTGGTGTGTTAAATTTCTTTTCTTTCTCTCTCTGTTCTCCGTTTGACAGCAGGCTTTGTGTGAAGACTGTGGGAAAGTTTCCTTTCCTGATGAGATCATCCCTCCAAACCCCTCTTTCACTTTCTCTGTCTATTTCACGCGCACACACACACACACACCACTGGGATATGCCATCACCTAACAAAGAAGTGTGTGTGTGTGGGAGGACAGGGAGATGATTAACAGTTAATCAAGTGTCCGACAAGATCCTATTATTTGCACGTGTATATTCATAAGCTGGAGCACATTCAGTTGGGTTTGAACTTGTAGGATGGATGTAACACTATCCATTGCGTCGTTCCCTTCTTTTACAAACCCATTTAAAACTGCACATTCAGACATGACAAAGCATCCACGTAGAACACCACCCACCCCCAGACCTCATGTAGAACACACACCACCCCCAGACCTCATGTAGAACACACCACCCCCAGACCTCATGTAGAACACACACCACCCCCAGACCTCACGTAGAACACCACCCACCCCCAGACCTCATGTAGAACACCACCCACCCCAGACCTCATGTAGAACACACACCACCCCCAGACCTCATGTAGAACACACACCACCCCCAGACCTCATGTAGAACACACACCACCCCCCAGACCTCATGTAGGCCACACACCACCCACCCCCAGACCTCATGTAGAACACACACCCACCCCCAGACCTCATGTAGGCCACACACCACCCCCACCCCCCCCCCCCAGACCTCATGTAGGCCACACACCACCCCCCCCAGACCTCATGTAGAACACACACCACCCACCCCCAGACCTCATGTAGGCCACACACCACCCACCCCCAGACCTCATGTAGAACACACACCACCCCCAGACCTCATGTAGAACACACACCACCCCCCAGACCCCAGACCTCCCCCAGACCTCATGTAGAACACACCCACCCCCAGACCTCATGTAGAACACACACCACCCCCAGACCTCATGTAGAACACACACACCCCCCCCAGACCTCATGTAGAACACACACCACCCCCAGACCTCATGTAGAACACACACCACCCCCAGACCTCATGTAGAACACACACCACCCCCAGACCTCATGTAGAACACACACCACCCCAGACCTCATGTAGAACACACACCACCCACCCCCAGACCTCATGTAGGCCACACACCACCCACCCCCAGACCTCATGTAGAACACACACCACCCACCCCCAGACCTCATGTAGAACACACACCACCCACCCCCCAGACCTCATGTAGAACACACACCACCCCCCAGACCTCATGTAGAACACACCACCCCCACCCCCAGACCTCATGTAGACCTCACACACCCTCATGTAGAACACACACCACCCCCAGACCTCATGTAGAACACACCCACCCCCAGACCTCATGTAGAACACACCACCCCCAGACCTCATGTAGAACACACCACCCCCAGACCTCATGTAGAACACACACCACCCACCCCCAGACCTCACGTAGAACACACACCACCCCCAGACCTCATGTAGAACACACACCACCCCCAAACCTCACGTAGAACACACACCACTTGACTCTGTCACACACTCACCCCCCCCAACCTCGTGCTGTTGCGACAACTCAACTTGCTCCCCCAGTACAAATATACACATACATCTACCAACCCCCACACTCCAGATTTACACCAGAACACATTTCTCCTCTCCGTCAGTCCCCAGACCCCACATTACTCCTCACCCACCATCACACAATCCCATTACACACATTCCCCTCCATCCTTCTACCTCCCAAACCACACATGATCACTGCCTGTATGTGATTACATCAATATCAGGGGATATACACCTCTTCACAGTACTAATCGCAGAAAGAATCGATCTGGCATCGACGTAGTTGGTGTGAATTCTGACTAAATTGCAAATGTGAGACATAGTAGGGGGTGCAGTGCAGTACGCACACCCAGTGCAGTACACACACACACACACACCCAGTGCAGTACGCACACCCAGTGCAGTACACACACACACACACACCCAGTGCAGTACACACACCCAGTGCAGTACGCACACACACACACACACCCAGTGCAGTACGCACACACAAACACACCCAGTGCAGTACACACACCCAGTGCAGTACAGACACCCAGTGCAGTACACACACACACACCCAGTGCAGTACACACACACACACACACACACACACCCCAGTGCAGTACACACACCCAAAGCTAAGCGCACACACACATGCGCACAGTAAACCGTGTAAATGTAATTTGTGATTCCTGAGCTCATACTTCACCGTGACCATGAGTCACTAGAAGTGGAATGCTAGTCAGGCAGCCCTCCAAACACACACACACACACACACACACAAACACAATCACTTACATTCATACACCTGAAATACCTTGATACCTGAGAGGTACACTTCATACGCACACAACATTATGCATTAACCTTCCGATCGTGACTCCCGCTCTCTTAATTAGACACGCTGTAACTCGCACAGAGGTGACAGAACAAAGAACAAACAGAGAGAGTTTATGTGTGTGCGGAGAGAGGAAACCTACTGGCACACACCCACAAACTCAAGATCCCCTCACACTCAAGCAGACATACACACACACACAGTCATTTTGGCTTGGGATCAGGGTGTATTAATAGAGAGATCACCAGAAGAAAGACCTCTGCTTAAATGTCCAATTGCAAGATCTGATTTCATTTAGAGATTTTAAATTAGAAAACTAGTCCCCTCTCCTTCACATAATCTATCTCTCTCTCTCTCTCTCTCTCTCCCTCTCCCTCTCTCCCTGCGTGTATGTGGGTTCTGCATTAACTATTGCCATCTGCTGGTCCTGACCCAAAACATGCCTTGACACAAGACAATTTTGTTTTCATTATATTATGTATATTTAAATATATTTTCTGAACTTGTAGCAGTAATTTACATAATATATCAAATGCCATGTACAGAGCCACAACTACCTCAACAGAAAGAAAGAAGTAATCATCACATACATCTGTTAGAAAGTCTCATATGTGTTGTGTAAAAATACTTATTACATGTATAAAACACACACACACACAAACACAAATTCTGGATCCAATCTCCAATAAGTTTTCTCTAAAGTTTATTTACAGAATAAATATAAGCACAAGTTTCAGACATGTAACAACTTGCTTATTATATTACATATAGAGCACATACTGCAGGTTATGGATGACGGTCTGTCAATGGTTTTTTCAAACACTGACAAATTGTTAACAGATGAACAAGGCTGGATTAACCACCTCACTGATCATCAGTCACTTAGCTTCTCCCTGGCAGGTTTCTTTCATTTCTGCTATTAGGTTTAAAAAGAACACTGCTGAATATAAAATATAAAATAAGCATACGCAAAATATAAGCTCCTGCTTCTGCACGTGAACAATAAACAAATGCTACGAGGTATTGCTCGTGGCGACAGGATTTGTACAAACAAATGATGTGATGCCCTGCGGCCAATGTGAACGGTGAGTCTGCATCCCAGCATGCCGAGCTCCAACTGCTTCTCGGGAGGCTGTTCTGCAGAGATCCGGGCCCAACGGGCCGTCCAGAACCACGGAGAAAAGCGACTCGGATGTGACATCAACTTCAATTTGCTCTGAACAACAAGGTTCCTTTGTGTTCTCTTTCTCACACACACACACACACACACACACACACACACTCCCACTCTCTCAGCCCCCCTTATTTTTTATAGCTAACCTTCTTTAAACTGAGCATAGTAACATTATTCTGTTTAACAGGCAGCTCTACCTTCCTGAAAAAACACTGAAGTTTGATTAACCCTTTGCGGCCAGTCCATCCACTGTAGCCTGTGCTGAAGGTAAGATTACACGCATGCCATGCTAATCGCGCCCCTCTGCCTTCAGCAGAAACATACACACTGTTTTAATAACATGTCCAACGTCGGCTACAACAGAAGCCCAACTGTAGTTAACAGAAAGCAGCAGGGCGCTTTTATGGAGCTGTAGCGCTACGTCCTGCTGAGGCGCTGTGGAGCCGTTCAGCACAGAGAGAAACTGTACGCTCACTGGAAATTCGGGGCTAAACACTCCTAAAGACTCCTCACACAACAACTGTAGCTCCGGTATGAAGACCATAATGTCTGCGGAGTCTTTTTAGGCAATGGACAGAGTCAGTGTATTTATTTTAAGCAGAGACACTGGGAGGACCCTCTGTTGACTGGGGCTCCCTCTGTTGGTCCAGTCATGTAATGACACACAGCTGCTGGCAGTGAGCTGATGACCACAGCGCACAGCATCCTGTCCCTACGCTCATGTACCTCTGCAGAACGTGTTACACTGGAGCAGGAGAGCAGGCCAAGACTGTCGCTCTTTGTAGCCTTTAACAGTCTTCACACGCCTCAGTAGTTTGGGTTTCATTTATGTGCATATAAAATCTCGATTTAGATCAGTGACAACAGCCATAACTCAAGAAATTTACACAGTGAAAAACTGGTGGGCTTCCAGGAATAGGTCGAGCCGTGCGAGTGTGGGATTGGAGAGGAGCGTGCAGGGGGGCGGGTCCCCGAGGGGGGGGGGGGTTCCCCCGGGGGGGGCAGGAGGCGGGGACTGGCACTACTTGGTCTTCTGAGAGCCTATCATCACCTTGGAGACGAAGTTGACGATGGCGCTGGCGGGCTGCTCAGGGTCGTGCTCCGCAAACAGGTGACACACGTTCTCTGTGCCACTCCCACTCTTCCTCGCTACGAAGCCAAAAATCCTGCACGCACACACACACACACACACACGCAAACACACACACACACACACATATGCAAACACACACACACAGGCACACGCAGCAACATGGAAAAGTTAATATTTAGGAGACAAAACATACTGTGGACAAAGTAAGTGAGCAATAGAATGAATGAGGAGGAAGAGAGAGAGGATGAAGAACAGAAGAGAGGAAGAGGAGGAAGACCAGCAGGTAAACACTTACTTTGCAGCCAAACACCCATCTCTGGTCCATCTGTCAATAAAGCACCAGTACGTGAGTAATTACATGTCATATGTATGTACCAGTACGTGAGTAATTACGTGTCATATGTATGTACCAGTACGTGAGTAATTACGTGTCATATGTATGTACCAGTACGTGAGTAATTACGTGTCATATGTATGTACCAGTACGTGAGTAATTACGTGTCATATGTATGTACCAGTACGCGAGTAATTACGTGTCATATGTATGTACCAGTGCGTGAGTAATTACGTGTCATATGTATGTACCAGTACGTGAGTAATTACGTGTCATATGTATGTACCAGTACATGAGTAATTACGTGTCATATGTATGTACCAGTACGTGAGTAATTACGTGTCATATGTATGTACCAGTACGTGAGTAATTACGTGTCATATGTATGTACCAGTACGTGAGTAATTACGTGTCATATGTATGTACCAGTACGTGAGTAATTAATATGTATGTACCAGTGCGTGAGTAATTACGTGTCATATGTATGTACCAGTACGTGAGTAATTACGTGTCATATGTATGTACCAGTACGTGAGTAATTACGTGTCATATGTATGTACCAGTGCGTGAGTAATTACGTGTCATATGTATGTACCAGTGCGTGAGTAATTACGTGTCATATGTATGTACCACTTGAGTAATTACGTGTCATATGTATGTACCAGTACGTGAGTAATTACGTGTCATATGTATGTACCAGTACGTGAGTAATTACGTGTCATATGTATGTACCAGTACGTGAGTAATTACGTGTCATATGTATGTACCAGTACGTGAGTAATTACGTGTCATATGTATGTACCAGTACGTGAGTAATTTCGTGTCATATGTATGTACCAGTACGTGTAATTTAAATGTCATATGTATGTACCAGTGAGTAATTTCGTGTCATATGTATGTACCAGTACGTGAGTAATTTCGTGTCATATGTATGTACCAGTACGTGAGTAATTACGTGTCATATGTATGTACCAGTACGTGAGTAATTACGTGTCATATGTATGTACCAGTACGTGAGTAATTACGTGTCATATGTATGTACCAGTGTCATATGTATGTACCAGTGCGTGAGTAATTCGTGTCATATGTATGTACCAGTATGTGATAATTACGTGTCATATGTATGTACCAGTGCGTGAGTAATTTCGTCATATGTATGTACCAGTGCGTGAGTAATTACGTGTCATATGTATGTACCAGTGCGTGAGTAATTACGTGTCATATGTATGTACCAGTACGTGAGTAATTTACGTGTCATATGTATGTACCAGTACGTGAGTAATTACGTGTCATATGTATGTACCAGTGAGTAATTACGTGTCATATGTATGTCCAGTGCGTGAGTAATTACGTGTCATATGTATGTACCAGTACGTGAGTAATTACGTGTCATATGTATGTACCAGTACGTGAATTCGTAATGTATGTACGTGTCATATGTATGTACCAGTGCGTGAGTAATTACGTGTCATATGTATGTACCAGTGCGTGAGTAATTACGTGTCATATGTATGTACCAGTGCGTGAGTAATTACGTGTCATATGTATGTACCAGTACGTGAGTAATTACGTGTCATATGTATGTACCAGTGCGTGAGTAATTACGTGTCATATGTATGTACCAGTACGTGAGTAATTACGTGTCATATGTATGTACCAGTACGTGAGTAATTACGTGTCATATGTATGTACCAGTACGTGAGTAATTACGTGTCATATGTATGTACCAGTACGTGAGTAATTACATGTTATATGTATGTACCAGTACGTGAGTAATTACGTGTCATATGTATGTACCAGTACGTGAGTAATTACGCATACTTTCTGGCTTGAGGGTCCAGGGCACAAAATATGACCATGTTGACAGCATAATGTCTCCTGAAGAACAACCTGGAAACACAGAAGGGCCAATCAGGGAAAGCTGGACCCACGTAAGGGCCAATCAGGGCAAGCTGGACCCACATAAGGGCCAATCAGGGCAAGCTGGACCCACGTAAGGGCCAATCAGGGCAAGCTGGACCCACGTAAGGGCCAATCAGGGCAAGCTGGACCCACGTAAGGGCCAATCAGGGCAAGCTGGACCCACGTAAGGGCCAATCAGGGCAAGCTGCTCCAGCATAGTGCTTTAGTGCCAACTCAGAACGAAGAGGTATGTCATAAATATAATGTGTGTGTGTGTGTGTGTGTGTGTGTCTGATATGTGTTTTGGCATGTGTGTTTTCTTCATGACTTACTTCCTCTGGTTGTCTGTAAGCGTGATGCCCTGTGCCGACACCTTGAAGTGGACGATGGTGGAGGATGCTGGCGGGTCCTGACCCAGTATCACAGTGGAGGCCTTCTGGATCGCCTGAACCCCTGTCAGAGACTCCAGTTCCACACTGCCCAAGAACCACACATTACACGCTGAAATAAACACACACACACACGCACAAACATTAGACACACGCGCGTGTCTACAGTGTGGACCAGAGGAAGAGGTGGTAGGTCTGTACTGGTCTCCATGGTAAGCACTACAGACCTGCTCCCTGTTTCAGTAGCTCCGTCGCTGAGTTTGTAGAAGTCTGTCCCTGACATTCACTCAACTCCTCCAATGGGTCTGCCACAGACAGACAGACAGACAGACAGACAGACAGAGAGAGAGTCCACTTGTTATGATGATGATGATGGTGATGATGAGTGCACAGATGACACACAGCCTCACACACGCTACCTCTGCCTGGGATAATGAGTTTGCAAGGCAAGGCCAGGGGTGTGGTGGAATGTTGGCACACCAGAGCTGTCAGACTTCCTGTGTGCAAAAAACAAAAACCTCAAATGAAACATTACTTGGCTTAAAGAACAGTGAGAAATTATGAACAGAATTCCTTTGGTAATGAATCATAATGAAGACACATTCCTGGACTATTGAATAGGGATATAATATGACCACTAGAGGGAGACAATGGTGTAAAAATTATTTTGCGAATTTAAACTCACAAATACCAATATCTATATACAGTCAGGAGACCGAGCACTTTTATTAAACATTTAAACTGTAAAATCATTTGTAAAAACATTTTATGCAAGCACAAATGAATAAAGCATAAATACATTTGAATAAATCTGCATAAAATATCCAAACAATTGTCTGATGCTTTTGTTAGATGTCACTCATGAATGAGACCAAAACAGCACAAACAAGAGGAGATACATTCACTCATTCATTCATACACAGAAGAGATCAAATTGACCTAAATAAGAGTTTTAAACCCAGACACACACACACACACACACACACACACACACGTACCAAAGTAGGGTTCATTGGGACAGCCCTTTAGTCTCACTCCTTTCTGTGTGCATTCGATCAGGAAGTGTCGCACAAGCTCACTGGTCAGATCTCCTGCTACACAAAGAAAGCTCTCATCAACCAGGCCCCTCACCAGGTCAGGGTGGGTGTAGTCAGGTCAGGGTGGGTGTAGTACGGTCAGGGTGGGTGTAGTACGGTCAGGGTGGGTGTAGTCAGGTCAGGGTGGGTGTAGTCAGGTCAGGGTGGGTGTAGTCAGGTCAGGGTGGGTGTAGTCAGGTCAGGGTGGGTATAGTCAGGTCAGGGTGGGTGTAGTCAGGTTAGGGTGGGTGTAGTACGGTCAGGGTGGGTATAGTCAGGTTAGGGTGGGTGTAGTACGGTCAGGGTGGGTATAGTCAGGTCAGGGTGGGTGTAGTCAGGTCAGGGGGGGTGTAGTCAGGTCAGGGGGGGTGTAGTCAGGTCAGGGTGAAGTAACCCTTGCAGATGGAGTCTACATCACTGGACTACCCTCCCTGCCCCCTTCACAGGGCACCTTGAACTGTGTGGCAGTCAGGAGGCATGAAGTGTTTGGCTCTGGTGCTGCTTTACTGACCACGCGGGTGGTAGTTATGTTGTATTTACCCCCCCACCCCACCCTTCAGAAGAAACTCTCTCACAATGACTCACACATTGAGGAACTCTGCACAACTTGTAGATGTGGATGAGAATGAGGACATGAGGATGTGTGTGTGTGTGTGTGTGTGTGCCCCTTCCTTCCTGTCATTGAGAGAGTGTTTAAGGAGTTCCTCTGATGTAATCACACACTGCATCTGCACTTCAGTGAGTTATACTGGCATCTGGGCACCAGCACAAAGCAGACCGTCCTTCCCAGCTCCCTGTCAGTGTGTCGTTTAAAGTTTACTCAGTGTGGCAAAGCAACACACCAGGGCCAGAATGCTGGGGCTTTAACTGCACATTAAGATGGGTTTACACGCAAAGAATAATAATTACAGAAAAACAAAGTCACACCATGGAAACGAAATGTTTTCTCCTGACCTTTCTTGCTTTGCTGCATCACCGAGGGTGGGGGCGTGGCCACCTTCATGGCCAATCCGTACGCTCCTCTGAACGAGTGGCTGTCTCTGACAATGAAGGAACCAGGCTCCTTATCCTTCAGCACCGCAATCGCTACGGCATGTCACATGGGACAAAAAAAGGATGAATAATGTCTGGAGAAATGGGCAGTGAAAGGAGAAGCAACGCTTGCGGGACCTGCCGATACTCACCCTGCTCTCTAGAGATGTCCGGCTTGTACCAGAACTTTGATGTGTCTTGGACAAACTTCACATTGTCATGCTTACTGGACAGTGGATCTGCTCAACATACGAACAACGATGATAGCATACAGCCTACAGTGTGTATATTTGTGTGTGTGTGTGTTTATTGTATATACTTTAAGGTCAGGGCCTACCTGGGCTTGGTGTTGATCCTGTGGGTGACCTACTGCTCCTGCCAGCTCCGCTCTGGCCAAGCGGGGAGATAAGCAACTGCTCTCCCCCGTCCAGAGCTTTCCTCTTCTGGGGTAGCAACGGTGGCTGAGTACCATCCAAGCCCAGACACTCGAGGCCCTCCATAGCCTCCAACAGACTAAGCTCCAAGCTCTCGACGCCCAGGGAGGGGGAGAGTCCAGGAGGGAGGCCCCGGGGGGAGCTGTGGGCGTTGGGAGCGGACAGGGAGAGCGGAGGGGACGGCTGGGGTGTGTAGTGGCTCAGCGGCGTGGTGGAGCCACTCTCCACCCAGCACTGAGGTGCTTTGGAGCTAGACGGGGGAGACGGCACAGAGCATTTCAGAAACACAGCATGTACAAGTACACCGGCGACACTGCAGAAGATGTTTACAGGTCCAGGCGAATCGATGCGCAGGGGAGTTTGATTGACAGTACCCGTCAGTGGCCGGGACAGGGCTGGGGGTGTGGACGGAGCGCATGGACTCAAACAACCTCTGACAGGAGGCGGGACTTGAAGTCACATCTGAGCGGAAGAGATCTCCATCTGAGGACACTGGAGCGTGGGTCATACTATCCGCGAATCCCCGGGAATCTGACAGAGAAGAAAATGACTGCTGTTAAAACACGGCCTTCTCCCCTTTGCCTTTTCTACTGTCTTTGTGTCTTCTCAGAAATAAATTTAATTCACAAACAAAGAAAACACCATTATTTACCCATTTCCTTAAAGCCTAGTTCAAGGGAACAATCAAGAGACACACACACACACACACACCCCCCAAGCAACTCCACCTCATTCCCACACCTACACCCACACCTACCTCCACGTGCCCCTTCTCCTATACCCACACAAACCACACACACTCCACGTATACACACAGCTCTATACCCACACTCTCACATACACACAACTCCACACACTCATACGTCCACACACCCCCCTGAGAATAAGAGGAGAGGCTCCACACTACATTTCTCTCCTCACTTATCACCTCCATTGCTCTGAATAACATAGCAAGCTACACTAACAGCATCAGAGATCACCTCACCCAGAATGCCTCAGTTCTCAAATCCTTCAGTTTGCTTATATTAAACTGTCAAACATATAAATCATAACATTAAAAAAAATAATCAAAACCTTATAGCATCAAGATTTGAGAGGAGAATCCACCCGTGAACTGAGAAACGAACGCAGCAGAAAGGGGCAGTGGCTAACAGCAACCTTTTCCACATGGGTTGCTTCATAGTCTAGGGATCCACCCTAGAAAGTCAAACCTCAGAGCTTCTTCCCAAATTATGGAAAACCACATGATGGCATGAAGATGGAATCTTGGGTAAACACTGTATCTTTTTATAACCAACAACACCAGTGCAAAGGACACAAAGGTCCAAACCAGCAGGAGGGTGAAGAGACATGCAAGTGTGAAGCAAATGTGTCCCCTATATTATAGGAGAGATGGCTAAAGGGCCACCTCTCCCAGGACCACCCAGGGCCACTGAGGGCCACCTCTCCCAGGGCCACTGAGGGCCACCTAGGGCCACCTCTCCCAGGACCACCAAGGGCCACTGAGGGCCACCAAGGGCCACCTCTCCCAGATGCAGATGCAGAATTGTGGCTCTCTCAGAGAGATTCACAGATGACCAAGAGTATAGTGTGGAAGTATGGAAGTATAGAAGTATAGAAGTGTGGAAGAATAGAAGGTGACAGAGTTGAGTCCTGACAGCTGTATCTCCCAAATCAACACCCTCTGCGCGTGTAAAGGAGCTTTGATTAGGCACTTCAGCGGGTGGGGGCGACTGGCCAAATAAGGCTGCACCAAGACTCTGACCTCCACCCTGTCTGACACACATCCTGGTGGGAGCCATTTATAGGGACATTAAGGACAGGAAAGACCTAAAGGGTGAGGGGCATTCAAAGCAGCTGGCAGGGGTGAGAGAAGGCAGAGGCATGGGGCAGGAAGCTGCCAGGGGTGAGGAGGTGGAGGCATGGGGCAGGAAGCTGCCAGGGGTGAGGAGGTGGAGGAGCGGGTGGAGGAGCTGGTGTAGGCCAGCATGCAGGCACAGAGCAGCGCAGATGGGGACACAGGACGAGGGTGAAGACAGGGGGACCTGGGCACGTCCTCCGCTCTGTTTCAGGAGTCGGTTGAGGGAGGGAGCACAATGAACCTTCAGTGCTTTAGGAAACAGAGTTACTCTCTACCCACTCTACATGCATGAGACAGAGAGAGAGAGAGAGACAGAGAGAGAGAGAGAGAGAGAGACAGAGAGAGACAGAGAGAGAGAGAGAGAGAGAGAGAGACAGAGACAGAGAGACAGAGACAGAGACAGAGAGTCAGAGAGAGAGACAGAGAGAGAGAGAGAGAGAGACAGAGACAGAGAGACAGAGACAGAGAGAGAGAGAGAGAGAGAGAGAGAGAGAGAGAAACAGAGAGAGAGAGAGAGAGAGAGAGAGAGAGAGACAGAGAGAGAGAGAGACAGAGAGAGACAGAGACAGCTCGACTTTTGAGAGAGCTTGACACTTGACCTTTGTTAGCAAGCGTGACCACGCCACATGTTTAAGTGTGTGATACTGGATCAGTTGCACAGCTCCTGCCATTTTATGAGGTTGAGAAAGTAGATAAAAGAAAAAAGCTTTGCTTAATGTTGGTGTGTGTGTCTCTGGTTTAAGTCTTCTGCATGCCACAGAGACAAAAGACGACTTCAGTTTTACAGGCTTAATAAACTCACCATTCACAAAGGGAACGCACAGCAGAACTCACACGTGCACACTCACGTGGACACTCACTCACTCACTCACACTCACTCACACTCACTCACTCACTCACACAGCCATGCTGAACACTATCCAGCTGTTGTGATCATACGATCAATGCTGCTCAGAGGAGAACGAGTGGGGGAAGGAGAGATTGAGAGGAAGAAGAAAGAAGCCATTGAAGACAGGGGAATCATATTTCCATGCAAAACGTTTGCTGTAATGCTATTACACACTACTCAAATATTTCTGAAATACCTCCGTGTATGTTATTTTCGGCTCCATGAATCATTATTTCGTCACTGTTCTTTTTGCCCATAATTGAGGGAGCAGTTGCTACGACGACTACAAGCTAATAAAGGAACTTGATTTTCACCACTAATGGTGTAACAATTTTCTTAATTTTATTATATAATCTGGCAAGGACTGTCATCATCTACAATTACCAGTAATTCACTTGGACGTGAAGGATTTGCAGCAGAGGAACTATTTCAGTCCACAGGCACTTACTGTGCAGGAGAGATTTCCAGTATTCTTCAAAACCATCTTCATCTACTGATGTTAAACTTGCCAGATATGGGATTCAGTGACATGGCCAGATATGGGATTCCTGTGCACGAGGCACTTGGGAAGCTACCCTGGAGGATTAAGTGAAGGGATCTTCCTTCAGACACCCAGGTCCTCTCTACATCTCTGAGTCGTGAAGGACTCGTCTCCTCCAACTCTGCTCCTCCGGTCAGAGTCACTTCTTGCACCAGGGAAGTCCCTGTCGCCATGGAAACGAGTGTTTCAGTTCCACATGAGTGCAACCCCCCCCCGGTCTTGTCAGCATTTAGCTATGTTGCCATGGTTTTTGTAAACAAGCACCCCTCTTATAAGACTGATTACCTTCCAGAGCACTGGACAGAGGTTGCCAGTTGGATGTTCTGAAGGTCCACTAAATTAGGGTGGAGGTTCAGAACACAAACGCACGTTAAATGGAGTGGACAGAAAAGCAGAGGACGCTCGGATCAGACAGCGGCGCCTCTGACAGCAGAGTGTCTGACAGCAGAGTGTGTCTGACAACAAAGTGTGTCTGACAGCAGAGTGTGTCTGACAGCAGAGTGTCTGGTGAGTGACGGGATTCAGATGCGAAACATTTATGAAAAGACTCACGTGTGCTCTCTCTCTCTCTCTCTCTCTCTCTCTCTCTCTCAGGTATGTTCTTCACCTGTCTCTCTCTTTCCATTTCTCCAGTGTTTTCCTTATCTGTCTCTCTCTCTTTTGTGCTGGTGTTTTCTCTCTCTCCCTTGCTCCCATATTTTCTTCCACTGTGTCTTACTCTCCTTTGTTGTGGTTCCAAGCTCTAAAGGTGCTCCTGTATCTCAAACACACTCACCACTGTATTTGTGAAAAGCATCAGTATTCTTCACATTACTAAAGATAATGAACTGTGGCTATAACTGCATATACTGAATATTAAAGCTGTGGTGTATAATGAAATGTGTTGTTCATGGTATAAGACAGACTGTTCAGACTTCAGCCTCCTACAGGGCTACTGCAATTACACAGGAGCTCCTGTGTTCACCCACACACACACACACACACACACACACAAACACACACACACACATAAACATGTACACACACACACACACACACACATAAACATGTACACACACACACACACACACATGCATAAACATGTACACACACACACACACACAAACATGTACACACACACACACACATGTACACACACACACACACACAAACATGTACACACACACACACACACAAACATGTACACACACACACACATATAAACATGTACATGTACACACACACACACACACACACACACACACACACACACACACACACACACACACACAAACACACACACACACACACACACATGTACACACACACACACACACACAAACATGTACACACACACACACAAACATGTACACACACACACACACACATAAACATGTACACACACACACACAAACAAACATGTCTACAGTGAAAGACAGAATAACAGTCTCACTTTCACTATCTCTGTGAAACATTTCTCCACAGTCACACTTTCTACACCTCAGAAGTTAGACAACACACACACATTCACACTCACACTCACAGTTATGCTGGGAGTGGCACTGGCCCCTTTCATGTCCCCTCATGAGTCCTACTGACCAGTGGACAAAGTGCCCAGCTACTCTCTCAGTGACAGTTCTGGATTATCCCACTGATGTCCCACTGAGTTATGGGCCAAGCCAAGTGTACGTGGACAAGGGGGGGGGGGACTTAATTAACAAGGGAGAGGGACAGAAAGAGAGAGTGTTTTCTACAGAATGCAGTGGTCAGTGTGTGTGTGTGTGTGTGTGTGTGTGTGTGTGTGTGTGTGTGTGTGACACTTGAGGAGTATTCCCTTTGAACCACAGACAACACAACTAAAGACACAGGAAGGATTCTTTAGTTCCGCATACTTGGTGTTTTGGATGCAACCTAAAATTATGCAAAGTCTCTTAAAATATTTCATGATCAAAGGAGGTAAAAAGGAGTTTAGAAAGAGGTTAAAAGGAGGTTAAAAGGAATTTAGAAGCAGGGCAAGACCAGGAGATAAAACAAGAGAAATAAAACAGTTCTAAACATCCAACAGTGTGACATTCCAAAGGGCATTTGTGAATACACACATTTCTCTGAAGCTGAGAGTTTGGAATGTCTTTGATCTGTGCCTGAGAGAGGACTGCAGTCAGCAAAGGAAGAGAAGAGAGGAGAAAAGAGGAGAAGAGAGGAGAAGAAAGGAGAAGAGAAGAGAAGAGAAGAAAGGAGAAGAGAAGAGAGGAGAAGAGGTCATCTTACTCCCTTACTGTGATCTGAGAAGACAATGCAAGCCTGCCAGAGATGACTACAGCAAATGGCTAATGCATTAGCACGCACACACACACACAAACTAGCACAAACACACTATAAAAGTGATAGAAGAGAAGCTACACAGAGAAATAGCGCTGCACACATACCTAGAGAAGCAGCCATGATAAGGACTTCCTGTCTGAAGACTCATGCAAAGGAAAAAAAAAAAAACAAAAACAAACAAAACCAACAACCAAGCAAACGCCCGGAGCTGAGCGCTGTTGCTACGGCAATGCCCCTCAGCTGCTGTGTCCAGCTGTCTCTCCTCAGGCTGTCCCCTCGTTCCCTCTTCCAGTCCTTCTCACTCTATCGCTGGACAGCTTTCCCCTCACAAGACCCTCAGCTTCTCTGAAGTTCTCCCTCTCCTCTGAGCTCTGCTTCCTGGTCCAGGCACCAAGAGCACGTCGCACAGCAAGTCTCTGTTCTCCTCAGCCCTCGCTGTCCCTGCCCCCCCCCCAACCCCCACGTCTCTCGCTGCTCTGATTGAATGAAGTCATTGAGTTGGCCGACATCGGTTAGACTGCAGATGGAAAACTACTTCACCCTTTATTCCTACAGTAATGTGCCATTGACTGACGGACTCCAGCTTTGAAGGGGTAGGGAGAGAGAGAGAGAGAGAGAGGGGGAGAAAGGGAGAGAGAGAGAGAGAGAGGGGGTGGGGGAGGTCTGAGGGGGAGGGGCATGACTGCCCCCACCTGGTGTGAGGCTAAAGGTTCCAGAGAGGCCCTTCAGTCTAATTAACATATGACTTCATGACCACTCTCCTGCATTTCACTGGCCATTCAGCTGGATAACAGACTCACGATCGGCTGATCCCAGCAAAAAAGGTCAAAGGTGGAGACGCCCTGTTCCCTTCCATATGCTCTTTTTAGTTATAGGCATGTGCACCAAAAACATCTGTTCTTTAGATGAGCACAAACACACACAGGCACACACACACACACAGGCACACACACACACATGCACACACATGCACACACTTTATTTCTATAAAGAAAAACAAATTAAGGTGACACTAGTTAAACAGTTATTAAATGGAAATCTAAATTTTTCATTTTTTTACAACCAACAGAAATATTCCTTTCTATATTCAGCAAACATATTCAGCATTAACAAAAATTATTAGTAACTTTCCTCTAACATATTCAGCATTTTAATCTAGAAGATATAAGTAAATGTGAGAAATCATTAGCAAAGCTATGCAGTATTTTAGTAACTAGCATCAGTAAACAATCAGTGCTAACAAATAAGTATTAGTAAAAATATATATATATATATAGAGGGCTAGTCAACTTCTTCCACTCAAACTTAAAAATAATCAGTAGTGAACGTGTATTGACCAGCTGAATGCACAGAGCACAGAACACGCCCCCTAATGGCACATATGTGTTATTACAATCAGAAACTATTTCATCATAACTTTTGAAAAGTTTTCAAAAGAAGAAATCCAAGCAGAGGTTTCCTTCAGGTCAGTTAGTAACCGGCCTTGGTACTTTTACACACAAATATACTTTGGAAAAAAACAAGCGTTCTTCCTCTTACAACGAAGTCAAATTTCTGACATAATTTCTCTTGATAAGACGTCGTTGTCAGTGAAAACCCTTATCCTCTCCTCTAGCATCTCCGTAAATATTTGGATTCTTCTGTCGGTCACTCCATGGCTGAAATAGCTGCTAGTTTAATTCTGTTTATTTTAAAACAAAAATATGGAGTGTTATGTAACTACCTAGAGAATATTAAAATAAACATAGGTTTGTTGGGCACCCTGAGATCTCTGGTGTTTATCCTACTTGTTTAATTCAGATTTTTTTAACTGCCCCATTTCTGACTTCAAGGTACATTTATAGTAAGCAAAGAAACTCATAACTCATTTTTATGACGCATATAATGAGTATATTACTAGAACTAAAAGGCAGCCTAGCACAGCACCATGGCTTTGTGTAACATGATCTCATTCAGAGTGAAACAATTGCATGCCAAGAATTGTGGGTCTGAATAACTCTGCATGGCACAGTCCACAGTCGTTTGGCCCTACAAGTCTACAGAGCATAACGACATTATTACTCAAGCAGGAATTTTATTATTTTGCGTATTATTTTAAGACGGGCCAAAAGCTACAACACATCACATTTCAAGTCACAAAGTCAGGAATTTGCACGTCCAAAACTTCTGAATGGCCAAGGCACAGGAAATCTGTTTCCTGTCCAGAGAGCCACTTCCTCTAGTGCAAAGCGCTATTTTTAGAAGCGCAAAATTGGACACAGTTGCGATGGTGTATTAGTTAAGGGGACTTTCAGCTGTTGGATGTAGTTGAATGCTTCTCTGAAAGGTCATTTGCTTGTTATCTTGTTATCTCTACCCACATATGCGCATGCATGCAGGCACACACGCATGCACACAAGTGCGCACACACACAAGCCACACATGCACACTCACAAAGACTCGTAAACGGTCATGGAATGGGCTTCGTGCCCACGACCCCTGACACCAGAGGTCAGCGTAGAGCCAGTGAGGTCTTACAAAGGAAATCGCATCATCTGCACAAGTCACAAACACACCACACTGAATCGGTCCGACCAGTAAAATACTTGCTCAGAAAGTTAGAATGCAGTTATAGAATGCCCAAGGTAATTCTGGCATACAGACGGCACACTTTAAAGATCTGAAAATGGAATGGAGCTCCATAAAACAGTGATTCGTGGGACCACAGATTCAGGTGTTATCTCTGCTTTCCGTGTAAGAGGGAACAGGTGAGGTTAGTTTACCGTGCTCTGTCCTTGACGCCTCGTTAGCAGGCACAGGACTGCAACTCCCAAAGGAAAAGCTATACATAGTCTTCACTGGAAAAAAGATCACACACAATCCAAATGGGATTACAGATTAGGCATGGATTAATTTATTTACATACCTGTCTATGAATCTGAAATTATAAAATACTTGTCGCCTTCCTTTAGGTATACAGCAGCTCAAAAGGCAAAGCTCTAAACTTACACAGGGACCCACAGTAGAAAGAGACCCTTTCTAATGTGTGAACAATATGCTGGTAAAGTAGAGACCTGGGTTGTGTGTCTCTGCACACCGAGCTGTAAACCATGAAAACCTAACAGTATAATATAATATTAAAATACTAAAAATATAATTATTCTTTTATTATTAACAACATAATAATTCCGATTATATAGTCGCACTCTGACACAATAAGTAATGTCAACAAAGCCTTTAAATTGCTTTATTGTTTATTTTTCTATTTTACATTGAGGCATGTGGTTCCTTCAGAGCTGTTAAAGCATTAAGTCTGCACTAGATATGGTCACACCACGGGTCACCAAGCCGGCGTGACTTACCATACGGTGTAGGAGGCGACACTGGAAATGCAGGTGTGAGTTGCGGCTGAAGGTCCAACCATGATGGTCTGTCTGTGTCCCCACTGTCCACTGTGTCACTTCTGTACACACTTGTATACTGATCCGCGCACACACACACACACAGAGAGAAACACAAACATGTGTGACTCGGCTTGGAATAAATCATACAGCTTGTGAATTCTACTCCGGTTTTACTCCGGGTGTGTATGCGCACGCACAAGGGTGTGCATGCGCACGCAGAAGGGTGTGTATGCGCACGCACCTTGGGTGGTGTGTAAGTAGCAGGTACCACATCAACAGCAGGACCCATGAATGCAGAATGGTTTGTGTCGTCAATGATCTGCCTTTGCCTCCAACCTGAGAGAGAAGGAGAGGAGAGAGAGAGAGAGAGAGAGAGGAGAGGAGAGGGAGAAGGAAAAGAAAGGAGAGGAGAGAGAGAGAAGAAAGGAGAAGAGAGAGAGAGAAGAAAGGAGAAGAGAGAAGAGCGAGGGAGAAGGAGAAGAAAGGAGAGGAGAGAGAGAGAGAGAGAGAGAGAGAAAGGAGAGGAGAGGGTGTGTTGGGGTGGCATTATAAATTTTGCAGAAAAACAACATGCTATTGGATCATGAAAACATTATCCATTATTGGAAGAAATGTACCATGATTGTTTTTAACCTGGAGTAATTCTGATCTGTTTTGACAGTTTGTTTTATTTGGTTTGCTTTCCCAGTCCAAGGCCTGGAGTATGCAGGTCTGCTGAACCGAGCCAGGTGTCCGGGAAAACACCCAAGCTGCACCAGTTCTCGTCATCTAGTTCTAAGAAACATTCACTGATGGAATGTTGTACTTGAAAATGCGCAGAATAGCTGTAAAATACATTCGATATCCTATGTCAGCATTATCATTTCCGTAGGCTGAACCAATATCAAACTCAAAACCTTTGTGATGACATTTGAATCTGATAACCACTATCATTTCAGTAGGCTGTATCAATATCCAACTCTGTGCCTTTTTACATTTGAATCTGATAACCATTACAGTAGCAGTAACTGGGAAAAATGATATTCAGATCAAATCCAAAACTGCATGCAAACATGGTTTGTACTGTATCACAATCGTATGTCCTGTGATGCCTCACTGACAGACACAACACAAACAGATAGGTAAGGAAAGGTGTCTGAAGAGAATCTTTCATTTCAAATGCATTCCTGAGCTCTTACACAATACATCATGCACACACACACAGGGACATGCACACACACACACACAAGCACACACAAGATGAATGCCAAGGGACACATTACCATAATAATACCCAACTAATTCCTGACTACAGCAAGGTCATGGCGTCTCTTGATTCGGAACCCATTTCAGTTAACTTGTCACTCAGTAAACTGTGGTATGTTTGTGCTCAGCACTGCTTCTCAAACATCATGGCTACGACAGGACAGAACAGAAGGGGATTATGTTAGCAGAGTCACCTGCTTGAGGAGGGGAACACGCACTCCTGAACGTCCAGGTTTTACGTACAGTACACTGTGTGATGTACAGAGGGTCATTTCTGAAGAGCGGGCAATACCCCCTGACACCAGATCTGACCTTCATGTGCTAAAAGGCGTGGCAACATCCCCACACAGGCACTGCTGTGTAAACATGTCATGTAGGCTAATGCTAGATTGTGCTCCGGGTTACTGGTCACAGGATATACTGCTGCTTGCTTTTCTGAGATTAGAACATTTGCC
Organism: Brachyhypopomus occidentalis; assembly: GCA_020368025.1. Lineage (NCBI taxonomy): Eukaryota > Metazoa > Chordata > Actinopteri > Gymnotiformes > Hypopomidae > Brachyhypopomus > Brachyhypopomus occidentalis. Next base: position 16,256,571 of record JAGXOD010000021.1, on the reverse strand, counting down.
ACCATGGTACCGAATTTGATTGGGGTTCAACCTACTGAAAGGATCACACTGATGTTCTATATAAACTCTGTGATGTACCTGATCTATACATTTCCATGAGTTTATGGAATGAACTAGTGCTGCAGCAGGCAGTATATTCCTTCCAGGTAAAATAGTTTAATAAAAGCATATGAGGTTTAACCAGTCCGCTGGTGAAGGGAATGCCACACACCCACCAAGGACTTTAGTAGCAGAAGCCTGCAGCCTGCAGACCTGGTGTGTGTGCAGTACAATCTACATCCCCGTGTTGTTCAGTAGCAACCGTTAGCATTCCGCTAGCACAGGCTGGCTGGCCAGTTCCTCACCACAGGATTGCTGCTGGCTTGATATGTTTGAGTAGTGGACCACTCTTAACCCTGCAGTGATGGGGTAAACATCCCAGTAACCCGGCTGTGACTGACACTGGCAATGCCAACACTATAGCCATGCCATGCTCTTAATGCCGTTGCGACCAATATACAATTATACAATTGGGAATGTATGAATCAAATGATCAAATTTTAATCCAGGAAAATGAAATGTGTGTTTATCGTCATCAGTCCAGCCATCACTCTTCCTGACACTGACACGGCATTAGTATGAATGCACTGGGAGTCTATATAGCCCTGTGGTGACGATCTGCAGTCCAGTGGCCCAGAATGGTTGTTTTCACACCTTCTCCTTGTGATCTCACTCTATAGTACCTCAGAGGCGAGCGCTGCCTGTTCATGCACATGCACACAAAAGCCTGGGAATTCTGGGAAATCTGAGACGTACGAGAGACACAGGTTGCTACAGAACACGCGTGCTGAAAAAAATATGAGTGTGTGTCTCTGTGGAGGCGACAAGGCATTGAGACCACCTTCATTCCCTTCAACAGCTACTACTTTCATTATTAGATTCCATATTTGCAACCGCCTTTCTTACCTGAATGATTAGATTTCGCTTGGCCGACTGAGTGTCCAAATCCATTGGTGTGCAGAGAGGCCGAACGAGACATTTGACTTCTTGCCCGTGTGGGTACTGGTTCAAATTCAGGATCCAGGTCTAGGATCAGTTGGTTCAGCTGCTCAATCGATTGGTCAATATCCAGGGCAAGGGAGGCAAACTCATCATCTTTCTCCACCTCCAACTTTGCACCTGGAGAGCAACTGGCCGCTAATGTGGAGTTACTCCTCCTACTTTCAAGCTCCGCCTCCACCCTCTGTTCTGGTCCATCTGATAGGGCGCGCCTAGACGAATCGGTACAAACTAGCTGCTCCTGCCTCACCCACATATCCGTCTGAATCGCACTTGCCACTGGTGTGTGTGTGAGCAACGGTGTAGAGTTTACTCCATGGTTTACTCTGCTGGAAGACGGGCGTTCTTCTCCTTCTCCTACATCCACTGATCGGACAACGGAATGCAAAGCAGGAAGTCGATGGCCTGACGCAGAAGCCGCGTCTCCGGGTGTGGGGTCGTCTTCATCATCGAGAATATCAGTTTCCCTCTCAAGACTGGCCGTTTTGCCATTGAAGTGAAAAGCAGCATGTAGACCAGGTGCGTTCCCATCACCGGCGGCTGGATATCCAGCGCTCATAAGCCTCCGTGGGGGGTGTTCACCCTCCATGCTGTGCCCAGTGACGGCTGCCCGTGTGCGGTGAAGCTCCGAGGGGCTGTGGCCGGCCTGGGGCTCCACGCCTGGTCCTCCGGTCCACTGCAAGTTTCTGGAGAGGTCGTCGCTGCTGCCGACGGAGAGGTCACGATCGCTCAGCTGAGCTGGAAGGAAAACATGGGAGGAAGATGAGAATGAAGTTACAGCGGTGGTGCGGATGTGCTGGAGAAACGACACACCAATGCCTGTGTTTGCTCATGTTCCCTCACTGTGCTGTGTGTCACAACTGAAGGTCTAGACGCACAATGTCAACACACCAACAAAGAAGCTGCAAACGCAGTTAGTCATGGCGCCGCCCACAGACAGGGCTGTGCGGATGAGTCTTTGTGTGACCGTCACATGTCCTTGCAACACCGACACATCGGTCACGGGAGCAGCAGCTGAACGCTGATCAGAGCCGATAACGTGTGTCATCACAGATGAAACACACACACACACTAACATGTCTAGTCTTAAGCATGAAACCACCAGCAGAATCGTAACTGCAGGCAGGAGGGTCATACAGACACGTGCAGGCGCTGAAGTTTGTTCTTCATCACTTCCATTTTACCCCCAAGCCAGACTCAACATATAGCACAGTGCTACAGCTCCTGTCTGCAGAGAGAAGCTGCCCATTTTACAGCCAGCTCACAAACTGCATTCCAAGCCCAGCAGTTTATCGATCGCTTCCATATGTCAGGACTCACAACCCCAGCACAGCATATGGCCAAGAACGTGTCTATCGAGAAATGCAACTTAAAACGTCAATGAAAAGACCCACAAACAAGTGATCGCTTGCTTGATAAGCCTGTTATTATTATTTATTTATGGATTTATTTAAGGTCTTTGGGGAAAACTGATGGCCTGATGGGGTGGACTGGGGCGGGTGAACAGTGGCAGGGTTAAAAGCTTTATTTAAATAATAATTATTTTAAAAAAGCTTTGCTTTATTTCATGTGCACTTCAGGAAAGAGGACATGCAGATATGATACAATGACAAAACTCAAAAATGTCTCTGCGAAGGACAAACCTCAAACTAATGGCTTCCCTTTAAAAGGCTGTTTCCTGATAAGCTCTTCTAACTTTGCCTTCACTTCAGTTCACTTGGAGAACGTTTTGTGATCATGAAACCTCATGAGAGGATTCCCTAAACTGGAGAAAAACTGCCTTCTGAACAGAGCCTGGGGCATACTGGTCTAAACTGGGCTAAACTGGGCTTTGCCACACACTAACACATTTAAAGTCCCATCCAGACCCACACCTCCCCTTTAATACTAGACAGTTCACAACAACAACAGCAACACACACAGCCCTAGAGCATAACTACTAGTCCCATGAGACGGACATTCAAATACCAGGAATGCATGATAAACCCCCACAGCTGGATGGTGGGAGACACACACACACTAACCTCTTCATATCATACATAATCTAATATATGCAAATGCCCACACTTTTAACCACTACTTCCCAGTAGTCACACCCCACCAAAACATGTGATATGTGGATCTCTACATACTTCTCATTATATTGTCTGATTAATTCATTTCTGTTTCAAAACAGAAGATAATGAAACCAAAACCCTCACATCACATACCCACAGAACCGTTTAACTTACCCAAAGCTCAGTTCATCACTCTTATTGCACAACTCAGTACACCACTATAAATCACTCCTGCTGTATCGATGCTTCCCAGTAACTCTGTCAAAACTCCTCATCTCCCCACTGACAAAAACATGCGAATTACCCAGTGAAAATCAGTCCCCTTTAACACACTGTCATTTAACCGTAAACTACAATGTGCATCAGATATTAACAGACATAAACAGTCATATAAAATATTTCCCAACTCACAAACATCCGACGCATAGTTGCGCACACTACTGTCGTTTTGTTTATTGAAATGCCCAACACAAGCATGTCCTCTCCCAAATCCCAAATCATCGTTATGTAATAACAAAACAATGCAACTTTGTCTGTATTCCCCGCAAGTCTCCAGTATGTGTTTGAACTGGGCAGGAAACGCACCGGCTGGTTCACCCTGACAGAAAACGAGGAGAACTGAGAGAAAAGGAAGCAGAATGACAGAAGGAGCAGAAGTCGCGTCGGACTCTTTTGTGACGGACCGTGAGGAAAAGATAAAAACAGAGAAGAAAGGGAAAGAACTTGAGTCGGTGCTAACCGTGAGATCCTGCCGGTGATCCCTCACTTGGTGTCCATATTCCTTCGGACGCTCCCCTCTGAGTCTCTCCCCTCTCACTCTCTCAGCACAGCTTCACACAGGCAGGCAGCTTGCATTCTTTACCATGAGGTGATAACAGCTCCCCTGGGTTCTCTTTCCTTTTTTCCCTCTCTTTCTCTCTTTCTTTCTCTTTCCTTTTCTCCCTCTCTTTCTCTTTCTTTCTCTCACTTTCCAGTTGCTTAACTCTGCTGCAATATGCCTCCCTCCTCTCTTTCTCTTCCTTTCTCTCTCTCAGTCTCTCTCTCTCTCTCTCTCTCTCTCTTTTCACAGGTAACCCTGTGTGGTGCCTCTCCTGATGTACGTGAGGATCCTGGCTAAGGAAACATTATTCCTTTTGGAGCAGCCAGCAGTCCTCAGGACATGAGTTTTACCCATGCACGACACACACACACACACACACACAAGACCTTGAGCTATCCAAATATGGTTGGGGGAATGTAAACACGAAGGTGGAGCTACATGAGGGCGGAGAGAAAGGGGTGTAGAAAAGACAGAAAAAATAGAAGCAAGGTAGTGACAGAGAAACAGCAGGACAGGCAGGAAAAAACAAAGACAAAGGGACAGATAGAGTGAGAAAAGAAAAGACAGATATAGAGATAAAAGAGACAGATAGAAGGAGAAAAGAAAATACAGATAGAGGGGAGAGTGAGATTTGTCTGAAGGAAAACTTTTAATGAAAACCTATGCAAATACATTAGTGCAAATGAAGTTCATGGCAGTCATACACACAAGCCCAATATATGTGTGTGTGTGCACATTTCTACATTATGCTTGTGTATGTAGTATGAATTTACCTCCCTGCAGTTAAGGCTGTTCACATGTTCTTCACATAAGGCATGTGTGTAATTACACACCAGTTCAAAACTGAATCACACAGCCAGATGTGCATCATCCCTAAATCACTGCTCTCTCTCTCTCTCTCTCTCTCTCTCTCTCATGTTTGGATTTGTTTTTCAAAGAGCGGCAGAGAAAAACACCCAGCTTTAAAATATCCGGTCTGGCATTTCCTCTGTCCGGACCCTAGAATGAGTCTGAAAGCCCTCGAGTCCCCAACACTCTCATCATACACAGACGCGTGGAGCCTCTGGAGTGAGCTGAGCGAAGCTTCCCATCACCACTCCACACGTCTCGTCACTCCTTTTGTGAGCTTCAGTGGGCTGTAGGACGCTTTAATTCCCCCAGATAGAGTGCGAGCCAACAGCTACATCGGAGTCTCCAGACCTTCACCTATTCACATTTCCATCTAGGATAAATGTGTTTTCCCTTCAGTTCAGTGGAACGGTCTCGTAAGGTCAGACCCAAGTTACGGCAACAAAGTATCACCATCAAGGCCCCCCAACTACGATGACCTCCACGGTGCCGGTGGAGGCAGAAATTGGCACACTGTGGTAAAAAAAAAAAGAAAGACCTAATTATTAGAAGTGTGATGTATTTGAATGTTTTAAGCACTTTATTTTGAGTGCATCGGGCTCGTCCTGAGCTGGGTTCCTTCGGTTCAGCAGTCGCTTCAATATGGACGAAGTTGTGATCACAAGGGTTCGACTCATGGTGTCATGGTGACGACTTGGCAACACTAAAATACTCTGGTGACTGCTGAGGTGGTCTTGGTATGGATTAGTCGTTTAAGACCAGTCCAAAGGCAGGTTAAGTGCATGTTAAGTCACATCCCTACACTACTGTTGGACATTGGCAGGTCAAGTGTAAAGGGTCATCCCAAGAATCCTACCACCATAGTGCCATGTTTTCAACAGCAAGGTCACGATCTCACATGAACATGCAAACTGCTAATGAGTTCAGTGACTAATGTGAGTTAATGGAGATCAGACACACTGACTGGGTAAATGGCCAGTTAGTCTGTCTGCTTGCGGCATGCAGGAACAATCAAAATCCCTGCCTACATTCGCCAGACTTGTTTTCTATTCACACACACACACACACACACACACACACACTTGATCTTAATTTGGCCACAGGGCTATGAAACACAAAAGAGTCTCTGTTTATATCTTTGTTATGTGTCTTAATAATATGATCCTTTAAACCACAGCTTTGTGTTAAACATTCCAGTGATACAGCCTACGGGCATCTCACAACTGCACTGCAATCTAATCCAAGGACTTTGCATGGTTATAGGCAGATCATTTATCTTAAAGCATGTGAATGAGAAAACCTGTGTGTGTTTGTATGTTGTTTATGAAGAGAATGTGGTCTCTATCTTCTTCTACAGAAACATGTGTCCACAAAACAATACCAGAAAACAATGTATACATCCGCACTGGAGACAAAACTCACATCGGAACAACATCTGGAGTCCAGTAACAGTGGCCATCACGCTCGGAGGTGCACAGGAATCAAGGGCACAACACACATGTGTCTGTTTGCAGCTAATACACTTATTTACTTCCAAAAACCCTAATGGGTGTTGGTCTGTGAGTGACGCATCTGTGGCTACAGAACCTCCTGTTAGGGTGTCATAAGAGTCCCAGTGGATTAGAGGATCCAGAGTGTCGTAGTTGATGGCAACAGCAGAGTTGTTCTTCCAGCAAGCACCACCTTTAAATAGCAAAAAGCAACGGATTAATCCCTCATTCAAAATATTGTGAATTGAAACGCCCAACGCAATCTGCACATGTAGAGTCTTGCTGATTGCATAATTCATGACTTAGCTAGCAGGCCTCGCTCTTCCTCACTCTTCCTCACTCTCATTGTCTTTCTCTAAACTAGATTCCCCTTTACTGGGAACGGAGACTAAGAGTCCCAGAGTAAACAAAGTCCCGTGAATGACACTGACTGTCATTTCTTCAGTGGCTCCTCTCAGAACAGTACAAAGCCCACATACCTTGAGGAAAGTCTGGATCGCTTGCCATGGTTTCTGAGAGCACAACCTCCACCATGCTGTCCTCAGGAAACCTGGGATCTGGGGTAAACGTGGAGGATGGGAGGAGAATGCGCAGTCATTTTCCCTGCTATTACTAATGTGCTCCTGTTGCCTTGCCCACAACACCTGATCTCTACTGCCATCTTAAGCATCATTAATTTAATTTATTACCTCAAGCATAGTTTTCTTAGAACACCTAAACTGAGAAGTAAACTTTAAAGCTAAATGTAGACTTCAGATGAGAACTTGAACAAAAAAGGCCGAAACTGAAAAGTACTGAAAATTCAGCTCTGCCGCATCTTCACCTCTGACCCTACTTTTGTGTCCTTCAAATTGCGATGTCAGGAGGGGGAGACCCATGCTAACCCTGGTGCTCAAACACTACTGCGGCAAAAAGTGTTAATCACCATAGACCTCCATTTAAAATTTGTGACTTTTTCAATATTTTCTGTGAACATTTAAGTCTCTATCTGTTTGTTTTATTGCAGTAATAAAAGTGATGGCATGTTTTAAGAGGCATGTAAGGCACGAGTTTGTTTTTATCTCTCGGCTTGACTGGCCCAGTTACTTTAACGGCATTACTCAGTAAGGAATCTATATTTGGAATCCATATAAGGAATCTGTATTTGAGGAGGTCTTTTGAAAAACTGTAAAGCAATTTTAATACCTAAGGGATGCAGATTTGATACTGCAGTTACTTCTGCAGTATGTTATACTGTAATCTCAGTTTGAACCATCAGATTGGAATTCACTCTTACATCACTGAACCTTTAAGGCAGGATTCACTGAGCTGCTGATGGCTGTAAGCTGAAACACTTGAATTGGCCATTTCACAGAACCATTAAATATAAGAATGAAGCAAGGTCCAAACTGCACGAACTGTCTTATTCCACCACTGTCTGTGTCAACATTGAACTGATCGAAAATCGATTCCTGACTGAGACTGAGCATCCCTTAGAGTGGTTTTAAGATGCGTACTTGCATTACACTCCACCTCCCATTGGACAGGCAATTATGCATTAATGTAAGCAGCAACTTGAAGTTGGCAACCAATAGTGTTCCTTGTTTACTTCTGGATTTGCATGTTTTTCTTTAGTGCCCTGTTTTGAGGTGTTTTCTGAGGTTAAGTTTAGGAACATGCTCTTCAAACTGCTTTCAGTTTACCACATTAAAACCATAATGTGAAAACCTAATGAAGAATCTGGATTTGGATAATCTGAATTGAATGCTATAGGTCTGCAGTGGGAATGGACATAAATACCAGCTCAATCTTTGGCTCATTTGAGATGTAGAGTTTCAGTGTTTCATTCCTTGGTGTGTACCTCTGTTTGCATAATCAAGGTCCTTTTTATAGAAAATGGAAGGGTGTCCATGGAGAGTGCCTGTGTGAAACTGCGTGCGAAACACAAGCTCTCTGCTCCCCTTTACGGTGTTCACATAATAGCATACAATCTGCAAAAGAGACAAATGAACAATTCTGCAAATTAAAATGGAGATATGGAGCACATTCAGAATTGGACTATGTCTGCGAGTCAACAGCCAATCAGAGCTAGCAATCTCACCATGATGTCACCCTTGAGAAGTTGTGGAGGCTCCAGGGCAAAATAAACTGTGTTTGTCTTGCCTACAGAGATCTGACTGAAAGGCACACAGATATGAGCAGACACACTCAATGACAGTGTCATATCACCACAGATCACCATTTGGAGTGGAACATGGAGGCAATAGTATGAATGCATCTTACTGTACTCCTGTTGTACACACTGACTGCATCCCTTGGTACACCCGTATAAAGAATCCGCACACTAAAAAGGACAAATGCAATGAAAACCATTAAATAAAAGACACATTTAATATATCCCAGAATAGTTTGAGGTGGACATGGAGTGTTAGTATGTACGACTGTGTGTGTGTGTGTGTTCTTGCCTGTGGGATGAAGGTTTGGGATGTGGTGTAGAGAGATGCAATGGAAAAGGAGAGGAGAGGAGTTTATCTTTAGCTGACGTGTCAGAAGTCTGCCAAGCATCTGCACATACCTGAACCACACACAGCACCGTCAATCTCCCCACCCACACCACAATGAATCAGACTCTTTCAACATAAACACAAAGATTTGCAAAATCCTCACATGAAATATTTGATGCTTCTTAAGAAAAACAAAGAATTTGTTTTAGTTGTACATATATGGACTCAGAAAATCCTTTTAAGGATAAAAACACAAAGAAAAGAACAAGGGAGGATATGGAGATAGAGAGAGAGAGATGGAAAAGGAGCAAAGCAAACACTGAGGTAAGAAAGCAAGTTATCAGATGTTTTACACAGTCCATGAAATACACCCACCACCAGTGAATAGAGTGAACGGTCGTCCAGAGAGCTGATGAAAGCACAAGAAAGAAGAAGAGGAATTAGCATCTTTCACAGAAAAGGGAAGTAGAGAGTGGAAAAAGTCCCTGGTCTGAATTTGAGAAAGAAGGGCCTTTCTAGTTCATATTACACCAGAGCACTGAACAACTGCTGATACGCCAGAAAGTGAGGAGAAAGTTTGCCTTTTCTGGGATGGGGTCATGAGTGAAGACATCTTATCCATGTAGAACCTCTTCATGGTGTAGTAGTCTAATGCTTGTTCTTCACTGAGAGAGACAGAGAGAGAGAGACAGAGAGAGAGAGAGACAGAGAGAGAGAGAGAGAGACAGAGAGAGAGACAGAATCAAACTGAAATCTCACAAACTGAGTTATTGATCATTCAGGAATCTGGCACTGAATCTGGCATGCAGAATGGAACGGTCCAGGTCTCCTGGCATGCAGAATGGAACGGTCCAGGTCTCCTGGCATGCAGAATGGAACGGTCCAGGTCTCCTGGCATGCAGAATGGAACGGTCCAGGTCTCCTGGCAACAGAATGGAACGGTCCAGGTCTCCTGGCAACAGAGTCCCTCCCACAAGCAAAACAAAACTTCAGCTCAAAGTTCATCCAAGTGGCCTGCCAACTTTGAGCTATGCCTAACGACCAATCATTTCTCTTTCATCTTTATTCATGACATGACCAATAATTCAACCTAGTGAATGCGATACACATTAACACACACATGTATCGGTGAAATCAACACACAGGTTAAACCACTGGCAGCGCAAGAAACTCTAACTCACGGCTTTCTTTTAAAGGAGGCAAACAGGCTCAGATTGCTTACCTGCTCAGACTTAAACTATGTGGTCAATGTCATGCTGTTTAAAAACTCTGCAATTGAGGGGAAAAAATAAAACCCAGTGGACATACTAGCATGCTTCTGTTGTGGAGTAAGTTTTACCTGCTAGAGACACTAGGTAGTTGGATGTAGGATGAAATGACCACACCTATCCGGTCCTCACTGCCCTATCAGACAGAGAGACATGCGATCACATCATGAGGAGAAAAGTGAAACGCTGTTGGCAGAATGCAGACCAAAGCCTCACCAGAACACTGGAGGAACGTATAAATACTAACAGGAAGGGAGAGGGATGGAGCGATAGATGAGGGATGAGTGCTAGCTGGGTGGAGGAGGAGGAGGAGGAGGGTTTACCCTGCAGTGCAGCAGCACCACATGCTCGGTGGAGGCGTCCAGCCAGGTCTCCATGCTTTTGCACACGGAGCACAGCAGGTGAAGGCCCGGGGCATGGAGCTCGGGCCAGCCGACGTCCAGGACCTGAGAGGGAACATCCACCCAGCAGAGATGCTCCTTACACAATGCCACGCTCCACACTGGGGCAAACAGCGTTTGGGTTTAAGGTTCATCATGTCCGAGTTCTGAACTATAATGGACGTGACCCAGGAAGAGGCTTTACCCTGGTGTTCATGCGCCTAAGGTCTTCCCTGGGCTCGGAGATGTTGACGACCTGCCAGTAGGAAGGGCATAATGACGCAGGGGAGATTTGTAAGCATAGGCCACATTAACATTATTCATTAATAATTATCATGATTCATTACTTAAATATTCAAATGGTTCTAAAATTATTTACTTATTACTTTTATTGGTAAATGAATATGCTAAACATATCAGATCTGAGGTAGATTTAGATCATCTTATAGTTAAATGACCGATATGTTACAACTTTGCAATAGTGCTGTGATTGCCACACACATGTACCCACCCACGTGTCTAGGATAACACACACGTGTGCAAGTGTATGAATCAGTTTTTTCTCTTTACCAAGTAATTGTCGGCATGTTTGGACTGCAACATCTGAGTGATGTTCTGCAGATTTCGCAGGTAGATCTGCTCTGGACAGGATGTGTGGAAGGACACAGCGATGATCCTCTCTGTGACGTAGCTCAGATCAAACTCTGATTCCGTGGCCATGTTTTCAATGCTCTTGCCACATAAGTGGATCTGTACATAAGCAGAAATGATGGGCCGGTATGGTGAGATCAATCGGGATGATGGACCAGGACGGGGTGGAAAGAACCTCATATAAACCATATTACACCAGTGTTACAAATAAATGCCACGCTACATCTGGATGGGGTAGTATTTTCACAACCAATCACAGATGTTTAAATGCAGGTAAACCCAAGCTCGCTCTGATCTGGCAGTAGCCATCAGGTTTCCCCTCATTTATTCCATGCGCTGGCTGGAGCGTATGATGACCAAATCCAGGTGTTTGGAGCAAAAATCCTATCGGGGTATTTTGTTGTGTGAAACCGAACTATGCAACTGTGCCAAAGCACAAGAGTTAACACTGGGCTAAACCAAACACAGCTGAAACATCAGCAACGGGACGACCGTGTAAACACAAGACATCAGAGCACAGGTCACATACAGTCACAGCTGATAAGCTGTCACAAGGTGGAGCGTGTTCAAAAAAACCAAGAGTTACTGTGTTGAACTGATCTTCCAGTTTAGGTCTCTCAGGAACAACGTATTGGACTTAAAAGTGTTCTTTATGTTCAAATGCACACATTTCTCTATCTTTGACGTAGCAGAGAACATCGCACGCAGCTGTAAGACCTGTGGCATGAAACACACAATGATGCAGTCATACACATTCAGTACGCTAACCCTGTTTTGAGTGTGCGTACAGAACTGCTCTACTCTAAGAGGAATACGGACATCCCTGCTCCTTCACTGGACAGGGACCGCTCCACGTTTCAGCGGTCCTCAATACTTCTCCAAACTTCCTTCCTAACCAGAAGGCTTTAAAAACCCAGACTACATTTAAAATTTGTGTCATGTGTCATTTGTGTCAAATCGCTGCAAACACGTTCTGTGCCTGAGCTAGTATAACACTAATAATCACAAGCTTTAAAACAGTATTGCTTTCTATTTGCTGCATTTAATCATTTGTTGGGAGTTGCTATTTTAAATCATTCAAATTCACACACAAAGCCATTTATCATCCAAAGCTTTTTGTAAGCTCGGCAACTTTACAAACAGGGCAGGTTTCAGCAGTACAACTCGTAATCAGTGCAATTACTTACTTTACCTGGATTCTAAGCGGACAGGCTGTGTGGTCCTGTGAAATCCTCTGTTTCTGATTAGTCCTCTGCCGTACTGCTGTGAAATGAAATGAGCAAGAAAAGCAAGAAAGTGGAAGAGGAGGAAGAGGAGAAAGGGAACGCTCTGGGCACAGCACGTGGCTCACATGCCCTTTGGCCGACGTGCTGTACGGGTGTGCGTCCTCCTGCTGTCAGCTCTTGATCTTGGGAAGCATGACTAAAGGAGCCCAGAACACACCACACCCCCTCCAGGTCAGACGCAAGTCTCTCCGAGTCACACAGTGACATGAACACAACAGTGTGTGCTGTTCTCATTAACCACTTCTACCGTAGTCAACGCAAGACATCACGACGAGAAAAACCTCATTAAGCATCGACCAAGTGTGTACAGGGAAGAATGAAACATCACAGACAACTACTAGTACCTTAATGATTAAGCAGGAAGAACAAAATCACCTCTGGACCACTGGTTGAGCATGTCTCTACACCTTAAGCCATCATCTAACCCTAACCACTGGTTGAGCATGTCTCTACATCTTAAGCTACTATCTAACCCTGGGTCCTATAGAAGTGCAGATAGGAATTTGCAACAGTAGATGGGTGTGTATTGTAGCCACTTTGGATTTTAAAGCACTCTGCAATAAATAGCACTGTGTGTTCTGCATCATCTTGGCACAAAGTGCACCTGGGTGATAAAGTTAAAGATTACCTCTTCACATCCCCACATGAGAAGCACTGTCAGACAGAAAAACATGTGTGCAGACTACAGCATGTTCAAAACTCTCACAGGTTTTTATTAAGATTAAAAACATTTTCTGTATCTTTATATTAGGACACAAAAACAAGGTCATCGCTAAAAAACATGATTTGATATTAGTGTAATTAGCTGTTTCTTTGCAGGTTTACATTAGACTGTAATATTTTATGCCACATCACCTGCATGGCACCTCTGAACTGATAGAGAAATGTTTCATTATCATTATTGTTACATAGCTCGAAAAGTATTTGAAGGCTATATTTATATATTTAAGTAATATAATTTTACCTAAAAAAAGTGTCACAATTTCATGGAAGCAACAGACCCAATACCAAGCAGCCTGAGGTGATTAAAACGTCAGTTTGACTGAAAGTGTGCATGTGCTGCCCCCTACATGTCAAAAACAATAAGACACATAACATAAACCCAGCAGTTCTTTTGAGGAGCTACCGAAAAGATATAACACTTTTCAGCGTCTTTTTGCTGTAGCTCTGCTACTTGATAATATAACTGCCATTCAGAAGCCCTGAAGTCATATCCAGTTCTTCCTCGCTCCTCGTCACCAATAACTGCCTTTGGTTACTACTACACAACTAATCAATATGTTGACAATAAGCAAAAGGTGTACACTAAAGAAGACATCAGCGAAAAGTGCTTCGTTAGTGCCTCACATGCTTGTTATAAAAATGTAAACCTAAAAACCTATAAAAGTATAAAACCGAAGCGTCTCAGACTGAATTCATCCAGTCTAATCGTCTTTGGGCCTTTATGACATAGTGGCTCAGATATACACGTCAGAATGGGCGGGGGGACTCCTGGCCTGACTGCGCTTGCTGGGTAACTCTGCATCGGCGCGGGAACGCTCCTGTTCGTAGCGAATGACATTGCGGAGGGTTATGCCAGTAAAGACCGCCCCCAGGACGTACAACAAGGTGGTTATGAGTGCAAACAATGCGACAGCAGCATCGGCACCGCCAACACTGCAGTTCATCCAGGTGTATCCGTTGCGGGCATAGAGGCGTTCCCGCTTTGCACACGTGTCCGTCGAGTTCACGTGGATCACAAAGTGCAGATATAAACCCACTGCAGTTACGTAGACCACGGCTCCTATCACCTGGAAGGCAAACTGGCCAATCAGGAGCTTCCGTGGGAGGGCATAGGCAGGCTTGTTGTTGGACAGCACAAATAAAAGTGAGACTACACCAAAAACGAGGCTGAACACCACACCCCCATAGACTCCTGGTGCCCTCATTTGTCCAAATTCCATGTCGAGCTGACGCACTTGCTGAAGCTCCACCCCCTCAAACGGGATCACCGTGTCAACAAAGCTGCCACCAAAATTCATTGCAGACATTCCCGACAATGTCACATGAGCTGCTACGACACAGAAGAGCACCAGCAAATTGGTCAAGACTGCACAGATCAGCACAATACCTGAAACACACACACACACACACACACACACACAAACTCACTAAAAGATCAGCATACACAGGACACAAAAGAGTACATTAAACAGATAAAGGAGAAAATGGGTGACATGGTGCGCCACTCCATATCTGCAGTGTGTGAGCTGTACGATCTCAACAAGCTCATTTAAACAAACATTGCCGTTACTTAATTAACAGATCCAAGTACCTACCATGACAACCAAAGATGGCTTACATGTTAAACAGAACGTGTGTGTAATATCATATTTGTGACCAAGTGAGAATTTGGAGTTAATCATAGAGTAATAGAGTAAATCATTTTAAATGTGTGGGTATTATTTGGAGAGAAACGTTTCGGAGTCTTTGTAGTAAACGTGAGCAGAGGAAGTGTCCAACCAGTCAGACCGGCTCAAGCAAAAGAAAGAACACAGTTTGTAATGGGGTGGAGTTTCAGCTCCGCAGAAAACCAGGTCCCTGCAGCACACTAAAAATCTGTTTCATATTTTGTCTAGGACTAATAAGTGTGCAAGGCAATAATTAATGCGATTAATAAAATGGCCCCCCAAAAAGAGTTAGAAATGTCTGCTTTCTTGTAAATACGCACCCCTCCTGGAGCAGATGTAGGTCCATTTTGACTCACGTGCTTCTGAAGGAACACTTCTCACATGTTTGGAATGCGATGATGAATTTCTGGAGTACTGACGCTGGTTTGATGACCTGGCAAAAATTAGTTGAGGCGCATCAACAACAAAAAGATTTTTACAAACTTTATCTAACAATGTTGCAGGTCATTCAAATTTCGTTTGTATAATCATTTAAACCTAGTAGGAATTAAAGTGTCTCAGCATCACCAGGGTTGAACAGCAGCATCTATTTAAAGTGATTCTCCAAGAAACAAAATTCAAAAACAATCCACAATGCATTCATTAATTCCGAATGAGAATGACCCGATTACACTGACGAGCTGCACTGTATTTCAATCTGTACACGCACCTGTCGTTTGACGGTGGTCTTGAACGGTGGTCCCTCCGTGTGTGCGGGTTTTGGCTTCCATTCCTCTCGCTCTGCCCTCTGTAGTTTCTGGGCGGACCACTCATACTTAAATGCCTAACAGTAAACAACAACAAGCCTCCATGTTAGACCGCCCATCGTTTCACCGGTCGGCCTACAAATGCGAACTTTGCTCTCGTACTTAATAAACAGCGAAAGGAGCTGGAAAGTAAGACAGAGGGATAAAATGGGGGTGTATTTGCTTATTGTGAGATATACATTTTGGGATGTAAACATCAATATTTATTATCCTGTATACGGCTGCTTCTTATTTAACACTTTAACTATTTCACAGGTGCGCTTGGGGAAACGCGTCCATGGCTTAAAACCTCATCCACTTAGCATTTATGACACACAAAAAATACATTACTATCTCTTTACACGGTATCTCGCAGTATATTTCAAGGCGTAATAGTTGTTAACGACAACTTACGGGCTTTAAGGATGTTCACATTTGTTTCTTTTTGTCTGTATAAACAGTTTCGAGGCAGTTGGAAATCTTGTTTCGCTTCCTTCGATGAAATTTCGCGACTACCTCGCCGTCTCGATCACGTGACTAACTTCGGGAGGTGCGCAGGTAGTCGGTAACGCACGCGCAGAAATATGCTTGCAGGTGTTTAAACGAGAGAATACGAACTGAGTCCTGAACGGTTTTAAGCAGCGGAAGGAGAGCTCGGTTCTCTGCTGATTACTTTGTGCGATTAGACCCTTTCCATATGTAACCGGCGCAGGTTACATCCAAAGAGAAAGAATGGCTCTGTTGGGGAGGTTTTGGAACATAGTAAAAGAGAAAATATGAATGTTTAACGTTTAAGACGAAGACAACACAATATATCTATATAAACGTGGAACTACAACACCGATGGCTACCGTTCACATTTTCTAATATCATGCAGCCAGTACGAAAGCCCATAGTTGTGATTATATGACATTATTTACTCAGGACGCATTTACCAAAACATTTATTCTCTTTGAAAAGTTTTCCTCGTCAGGAAAGGCAATCGAGTCGGTTATCATAATCTATCAAATATTTACAAGACAGCTGGGCTCTAGACTTATGGAAATACCGTAATGGTGAAAAAGTAAATTGACCAATTAACATTATTGACTCCCAGACCTGCTACCTCTTAAAACTTGAAGTGGTGCCTCTCTGGCTAATGCGGAACTGTCAAAGCAAGTACTAAATACTTCCAATGTTTTTTATCAAAGTGCGTCTCCTTATCAGTCTTTCACACCAAAGGGGTCTTACGTCTGCACTGCAGTCTGTAGGTGAGAAGGAAGAAAGTTTGATTAACGCACTCGTGTGATTTACATTGCATGTATAATCTCTTGTTACTTTGAAGTTTGATAAATCTGGGTAAAATTACCTGCTGTGCTTTACTCTCAGTTGCATTTTATATTATCTATACTTATAAAAAGTGAAATGTTTTCTATTATTTAATTTTTTTGATGGCCTGGTCAATCATAAACATGTATGTACTATGGCTGTAAAAAGAAGCTCTATGGATTGAGCACACGTGAACTATGATGTGAGTACATTTTAAGATGTTCTAGCTGTTGGAATGGTTTAATAACCCTCTCCTAAGTTGCTGTGTTGGGAATATGGATGGTGGCTTTGAGGACCTTGAGCTTCGAGAAGCACAGAGAGAATTCCTGGATTTTCTGGATGATGATGTGAGCTCCAAATATCTTCACCCCTCCTCTCTCGTTTTAAGACTCTGCCTTTAGTCTTCATTAAACAAATTTTTAAAAGTAATCCAAACTGGTCTATCATCTACATCTTTGTGTGGTGGATGCTTGCGTGAATAAGAAAAGGCTGCTTGTTGCATTGTTCAAACATCTCCCATTAAACCATGTCTGTCTGAGTGTTAACTGTGTTTTGCCAGCAAGACCAGGGTGTGTACCACGAGAAGGTCCGAACCATGGTGTCGGAGGGCCAGTCTCGCCTCATCGTCAACGTTAACGACCTGCGGCGGAGAAACGAGAAAAGAGCCCGAGAGTTGGTGACCCTGTCTTGTGAACGTAGACCAGTCAGTGAGATTTAACCTGCTGTGTGAGAAGTGAATGGGAGTATTTAAGAGACTGATCTCCTCAAGCCTTTTGTATTTATATGACTGATCTTCTAGCTTGGACTTGTTGTACATGTTGATGTTGGTTTCTGACAGACTTCTAAAGAACGCTTTCGGTGAGCTAGCGGCATTTGAGCGAGCCCTGAAAGACATGGTGGCTTCCATCGACGCGACCTATGCCAAGCAGTTTGATGAGTTCCATGTTGGGTTCGAGGGCAGCTTCGGGAGTAAGCACGTCTCTCCTCGGACCCTCAGTGCTCGTTTTCTGGGGAATCTTGTTTGTGTTGAGGGCATCGTGACCAAGTGTGAGTGAACCGTGATTTCTACCTTTTGTTCATGCATCTTAAGCAGAGGTTCCTGTCTGCTTTGGATTAACGACTCTGAATTTCATACATTTAATTGAAGGCGTCTTCTTAATTGAAACGTGCCGCTACTGTGTTGACCTTTTAGGTTCGCTGGTCAGGCCAAAGATTATGCGCAGTGTTCACTACTGTCCAGCAACCAAGAAAACCCTGGAGAGGAGATACACTGACCTCACATCCCTGGATGCCTTTCCTTCCAGTGCCATCTACCCTACCAAGGTTTGTGTTTTTGCGTTTGATGAAGGTGGAGAACAGGGCCTCCCTCTGAATTGTAAAGCATCATGTATGCTTTGTAGGTCTTACCCGTTACTGTATTGGGCTAAGACTGTGTGTGTGTGTGTGTGTGTGTGTGTAGGATGAGGAGAACAATCCATTAGAGACGGAGTTTGGGCTGTGCTGCTACAAAGACCACCAGACTCTGACCATCCAGGAAATGCCAGAGAAGGCTCCTGCCGGTCAGCTTCCCCGCTCTGTCGACATCATCGCTAGCGATGACCTTGTAGATAGGGTCAAGCCAGGAGACCGCATACAGTTGATTGGTGTGTACCGCTGTTTACCTGCCAAACAAGGGGGCTTCACCTCAGGAACCTTCAGGTATGCGATTTTACCCTGTTGCTTCTGCTGATGCCAATGTGTTGTGTTGCTGTTGTGAGCCACGTTGTGTTTTTGTGCAGAACCATCCTGCTAGCCACTAATGTGAAGCTAATGAGTGAAGAAGTTGTTCCTACATTTTCTGGAGATGATGTGGCCAAGATCAAGAAGTTCTGCAAAACCCACTCTAAAGTAAGTGGGAGATGGTGGGCAAGATCGTTAACTCGTTTGTTTCAGAGCTTCATGCAGACCTGTGTGTGTGTTTCAGGACCTGTTTGAACACCTGAGTCGGTCCCTAGCTCCCAGTATCCATGGCCATGAGTACATAAAGAAGGCCATACTCTGTCTGCTACTGGGAGGAAATGAGACCAATCTGGAGAATGGCACTCGCATTAGAGGAGATATCAACATTCTTCTCATAGGTTAGCCACCCATCAGGAGTCCCCATGATCCTATACCACACTGCCATTTTACTTCTGTATAATCCTCCATTGGTTAAGAGATTTGAGGCCTTAGAGTTGCTCTGTTGACTGCTGCTGTTCCGGTCCTCATTTTATAGGTGATCCGTCGGTAGCAAAATCCCAGTTGTTGAGGTATGTTCTGTTCACCGCCCCGAGGGCCATCCCTACCACTGGACGAGGGTCGTCTGGGGTGGGCCTCACCGCTGCTGTTACTACCGATCAGGAAACGGGTGATTTTTTTTAACATGCAATGCAAACTGCATTGTTTTTCTGCCTTTTTAATAATGGAAGCAACAGCTGTCCGTGTGTAGCTGCGTGCTACGTGCTCCGCGCTGTTCTAGAAGATCATCATGCGTTTACGTCCGTCTGTCTTGGTCCACGTTGCTCTCAGGAGAGCGTCGCCTGGAGGCCGGTGCCATGGTCCTCGCTGACAGAGGGGTGGTGTGCATTGATGAGTTTGACAAGATGTCCGACATGGATCGCACGGCCATCCACGAGGTGATGGAGCAGGGAAGAGTGACGATCGCTAAAGCTGGTATCCAGGCCAGACTAAACGCTCGCTGCAGTGTGCTGGCTGCCGCTAATCCAGTGTACGGAAGGGTAAGACCCGTTTCCTGCAGGGCATGATGACTGCAGCCTCTGTTGCAGCACTAGCAGACCAGCATTGTTCAGGACAACCTGGTGTATTATGCAGTAATGACTTTAGTTTAAGAACAAAACATTTTGGGAGCTATAAAGGCACAACAGAAAGATGAATAGAATCAAGTTGAATCAGATCTAAAAATGTCCCAGTAAAGGATTGGCCGTGCTTTCCGTACACCAGAGAGTATGCACTTTGTGAACTACCGAATTAGTGATACAAGATTTAAGATTAGAGTTTAGGACTTGTTTTTGTTGCGCGCTCCAACAGGAAAACGGAGGACTCATCTGATTGTACATGGTAGTGTGTAAAAAGTATTGCATTTTAAACTGCATGTAGTTTAAACTACATGGCACATCTGTAGTCTGGCACCATGTAGGAGAAATAATGGAGAAAAGTTCAGTGGTGTTAAAAATACCTTTTTTTTTTTTTTTTAAGCCTTCCCTTAGTATAATGAATGTGATGACTGGCTTGCTTGACGTTTGTACATTTCAGTTGGTCTGGGCTCCACAGTTCTTGCCTGTTGTGTTGACTCCCTAGGTGCACTTTTGAATCATTGGCTCTGATCCTGTTGCGATTAGTTACACCTGGGTGATTAGTCACATGGGTTGTGCGATGGTTTAGGTACCTGAGGTGCAAAATGTTCCATATGCACTAACCTGTGTGTGTGTTCTGCCGTACATTGATTGAAGGTTAATGTATGTCTTTGCCACTGTTTGTTCCCTGCTGTGCAGAGTTTGGCAATAATGGTCCTTATTTTCAAACCCCCTTTTGAATGCTTTTTTTAATCCCACTGCATTGCTTTGCGCTAGATGGATGTATCCAGTTGCACTCCACCCTTCTCTCCCTCCAGTATGACCAGTACAAGAGCCCTATGGAGAACATCGGGCTCCAAGACTCCTTACTGTCCCGATTTGACCTGCTCTTCATCGTTCTGGACCAGATGGATGCAGACAGTGACCGGGAGATTTCGGAGCATGTTTTGCGCATGCACAGATACCGACCCCCAGGGGAGCAGGAGGGAGTGGGTGAGGCTGCCATCTAGTGACAGGACTAGGATATCGCAGCCAGTACAGAAGGGTGGCTGAGGATTTTCAGTTCTTTTGTCGGATAATCTCATTCCTATGTCACTATTTCTCATTCCTGATTCAACTGAATTTCATGTTCTGCAGATCTGTACAGCATTGCTGAATTCTGCCCATTAACGGGTCCTTTTCGCTCCATCTTCTATGAATGTGTCCCAACAGCAATGCCTCTGGGAAGCACAGTGGACGTGTTCTCCACAGAAGACCCAAACTCCCGTGAAGCAGCGGACCATGAGCTGCAGATCTATGAGAAGAAGGACAATATCCTGCATGGACACAGGAAGAAAAGGTAGACTTGGATCGCCACGTACCGTTTTGCCCCGCATAACATACCGAGGTAGAAAGGGGTGTGTGTGTGTGTGAGATCTTAAAATTGAATTATTCCCTTGCTCTGCCCTGCTGTAGAGAGAAGGTTCTTACAAAAGAGTTCATCAGGAAATACATCCATGTGGCTAAGATGGTGAAGCCTGTTCTGACCCAAGAGGCTTCTGACTATATAGCAGAGGAGTACTCCAAACTCCGAAGTCATGACCAGGTCCACAGCGACTCTGCAAGGGTCTGTGTCTAGGATCTAACACTCTCCTATCTGATGCATTTGTGCTACAGAAGTTTTGGTGAACTATGATGTCATGGTTTTGGATGTGGCATGGCTTCCAGACCATGCCTGTGACTGCGCGAGCCCTGGAGACCATGATCAGGCTGGCCACTGCCCACGCCAAGGCCCGCATGAGCAGAAGCACCGAACTGGGAGACGCGGCGGCAGCCCTGGAACTCATGCAGTTTGCCTACTTCAAAAAGGTAGCCGTATAAACCGGCTTGATAGCAAACTGATGAGACTCAGAAACTCTGGGATCTAAATGTAGCAGGTCTATACCTGTGTTGTGCCTGATTTTAACTTTTTTTTTTTTATTATTGATTTTTGTGGAGGTTCTGGAAAAGGACAAGAAGCGAAAGCTTCCTGAGGACGGTGTGGAGGCAGACATGGACACTCCGAACCAGGAGACCCAGAGTCAGAGAACCATGCGGTCTGAAACTGCAGTTGAATACAGCATGATGGACGTTGCATATGGAAAGTAAATATTAGCGGCTTGAATCTGAGCAGACTGTCTGACGGTGAGTTGGTGTCATCTGCAGGAAACGTTCTCGTGTCTCCAAAGAGCACGAGGACGCGGCGATGGAGATGGACGGATCTGAGGATCCGTATGACTTCACGGAAGATGAGAACAGTAAGTCCACTGCTAGGACACAGTGCTGTGCTAGGACGGCTGTAGTACCGTTGACGTCTACATGCCCTCCAGTTCCGTATTACTACTACTGTGTTCATTCGTCATCTTCAGTTTCGTGTTTTCCAACACTGGTCACAATTTATTTCTCTCACCTCTGTTCAGCTCAGCCAAGTCAGAAGACCAGACCAGAGTCTCAGAGGAAGCAGGTGGAGATCAGCCAGGACAGGTGCAGCCTTAAAATGATCTCCACTGTCCCTCCAGCACCACCTCTGTCCTAGCATCTTCTCTCTCTCTCTCTCTGCATTCCCCAGTTCATTTTCAGTGTTGTTTACTATATAAATGTTGTGTCTAATGACCTCACCTCTCTGCACCCCTTGTAAGACTGAAGGTGTTTAAGGCAGCCCTGCTGAAGGTGTTTAAGGTCACCAGATCTCAGTCGGTGACTATACCTGACCTGCTCACACACATTAACAAGGGTCAGCTTGAGGAGTTTGACCAGCAGGAAGTGAACCAGCTGCTGGAACTGATGCAAGACGACAACCAGGTCATGATATCCGAGGATGTGGTCTTCCTCATCTGACCATGCATGAGTGGAGCACTAGGCAACCCTGGTGTGTTTTGGTCATTGTTTGTCCTTGTCACTAATAAATGTTTTGAGCATGTACACTTTTTTTTTTTTTACATGAATGATCTTTTGAAATACTGTCTCAATGTTTCAAATGTTGAGGAGAAAGTTCATTTGGAGTACAAGATCTTGCAACTGATTCTGTGAATACAGATAACGTATGCCCCGACCAGCATATATTTCCCTGACGTTCCTAATTTTTTTAAGGTTATGCAAAGTCATTTTTGAGATTCACTCTTGGGCTCCACTTACTGGGAGATTGCAGAGTGTTCGGTGCATTTATAGAGGGTGCAAACGCTGCCACCTACTGGCAAGATAATGAAGCACATGCTGGAAAGCAGAAGCTACTCGACATTAAAAACAAAAGCTGTAAAAAGGATTTTCAACATGGGAAAACCTCTTAGACTGGTAATTTCAGTCCATTCATACCACAACTACTCTTGGTATAATGTGACATTTCTAGGTGTTTTGCACTAGTGCTGGATATAATCTTAATTGACTGGTGTGTGGGTGAGGCTGTACCAACAGACAAGCCTCTGGGAAATACAGTGGATGTGTTTGCCACACAGGATCCAAAAGTCACCAAGCAGCAGAATGGGCTACTAATTCAGTCATTGGTCAAAGCCAATAAAGTCTGACCCAGTGTTTACAGGCAGTGCGTCTGTGACTAAAGTACAATAGCACAACTTAGGCTCACATTCATTTAACCAACAATTCTATTTGATACTGATCTAGAGTTAATAATATAGAGTGAAGCCATATTCTGCCAGGCCATAGTGTGATCCTTTCTGTTCTGTTGTTGAGTAGTACATTTACAGATGCACTCACTTTTGAAACACTTTTATTGCACATATTTTACAGAACAAAATATCTGAGTAGTGTATCGTATTCTCAAAAGCCTTCCTAAGAAATACAATTATTAGAAAATGTGCAAATTTATCTGATATAATGAACCAGAAATGACAAGTGCAGGTGTGAAAGAAAAGGGTGTGAAAGAAAAGGTTACCTTACAAACCCCCCACAAAAATAGGTTATACAAAAACCTCACTAAAATAGTGATGGTATTACTGATCTCTGATTCTAGTAAATATTTTATTACTGAAATACCAAGTTATTGTATTGTTTTGTTTAACTTTTCATTGACCCATCATTATCCACCTTTGCAACTTGATTGCAAATTACACATTCCTATTGCGCTGGTACAAGTGCTCACTCCGTTAAAAATATGGAAACTCGTCAAATTTGCAGCATAAATAAACATTTTAACTTCAATTAATTTAAATTTCCTAAACAAATAGAAATAAATGAAAATGTCACCCACCCTACGACTCCCACAGACTAAAAGAACCTAGCAGGTAATGATCACATTAGGCCCTAAAGAAACACAGTTCATTATTAACTCATAAGGCCTTGTCAAGATCTTGGAGTAAAGCATCAGGAGGGGTGCATAGCGGAGCATTAAGGTCACGCTATGTGGCTGGGGCCAGTGACATCAGTATTGCGGCTTGCATGTTAATGTCATCACTCTGGTGGATGTTCTGTCAAACAGAAAAAGAACAGACACTTAATATACTCTGTGTGTGTGTGTGTGTGTGTTTTATCTATTTCCTGTATACACTACCACTCACGTTTGGGGTCACGTTTGGAAACACACATGAGATTAGGAAATATGGCAAATAAAGCAGAGATTGTCAAAGTAAGAAATATTGATTTTAATGGATGACTTCACATTTCGCCTTCAGAAAAAAAAAAAAAAATACAGCTTTTACAGTAATTCCAGCCTGGCTGAGACTAGTCATTCCAGCTGTGTATTTGTCGAGGTAATCTGATCTGATTTCATCTGATTCATCTTTTTGCACAGTTGTGCATCAGGGAGTCCCCCTCCTTTACCTGTCCTCGTTAGAGACAGATTAGCTACTCTCTGATGGGAGTAGTTACCAGCATGGTAAGATATTTACATTTAGTTTGCAGTATCTCACACTGAGTTGCCTTCCTTTCTTAACACATCAATGGACCGTCGGGTCTCTAAAGAAAGTTGTTTCCTTCTGGATATTTGCAGCCTGTAAGAAAACCAACAACTGCTGGTGCTGCAGTAACTAAGCAACCCTAGAATATCACAGTCCCTTTTATGTTCCCTTATTAGTATATAAAATAGGCCTCTATACAAAAACAGGCCATGATGCATAATTAATCATTAAAAATCATCTAGTGCATTTCAATCAGTTGTGCAATAGGACAGACCTGCTTGTGGGTTGCATGAAAATCTGCATTTCTTTGGAAGAAAAATTTGCAAGTGATCCCAAACTTTCGAGCGGTAGTGTGTGAAAGCGTGTTTGTGGTCTGAGTGTGACCAGTTGGAGCTTACAGTTACAGCCTCCATGAGGTAGCAGTGCCGTAGGTTGAGATGGCCAATGAAGTCTCTGCTGTAGTACTGATGGTCTCCATGAGGCAATGACACACACACAGGACACACCTAGGGGGCGCCAAACAGCACATATAGACTATTGGACTTCAGTCACTTTACTGTAAACTAATCAAAGTTACCATCAACATATTCGTCAGACTCTGTAAGCCCTGTACGCCCTGCAGATTATGGCAAGATAAAGCAATACACTATGTGATATCACTGTCACTGACCACACGTCTGGTGTCAGTGAGATGGTTGGCATTGCAGTGATCTAGCAGGTCCAAGTCATCCAGTCCACCTTGCGGACAGTAGGGACATTGAAACGTTCTCACTGAGGTGGAGCTGGGGAGAGAAACACAGAAATGATGCAGTTAGAACTATAAGACAAAATAAAGGACAAATGTAGATGTATTTGTAATGTGTGTGTGTGTGTTGTGTGTCTGTGTGCATATGCAGTGCATTAATATGCATGAGTGTTTCTACCCTGAAAGTCGTCTTGATGCACTTTCCATGAGAACAATTTCACTTGCCCAGTCCCTGCGAGGGGAACATACTGTATCTTACAATTTCATGAAGACACTTCTGCACTAGTCAGAAACTCTCTTTCTTGTCTGACTGGTTGTCACAGGCATTACAAACAGTAAACTTACATTTCCTCATCTGATGGAAGAGGTGCAATGCAAGGTGTGCGGCTTGTTGCCAAAGTCAAGGGCCTTTGGACTGGCACGACCGGAACGGCAGGAGGAGACGTGCTGATTGGAGGCAGCACGTTCCTGCCCAGCCGAGGTCTGGGGGTCGGCCTCTGGGCTCGGACTGCAGGCTCAGGTGGAGACGCCTGGCTGAGTGGACCCTCGTTTAAGGCCGAGGACGATGCCGATCGATGGGTTTGGACATCCTGGAGCAGGCGGAGGAGTCTGTGGTTGGATGCAAAATACACAAATATACAAACAAAGAAAAGACGAAAAATAGGGTGAACTCCAAAAAGCACAAGCCCACAGCTTAATTTCTAGAGCATTAGAACCTGAACACGATTCTGTGGGTCCAGTTCTGCAGACTCACTGCTGTATATTGGTGGAAACATGTTGTGTGGTCCTGAAACTGGCATCAGCACCAACCAGCTCTGGTAGCTGGAACCCTGGTACACGGGCAGGCTGTAGGAAATACCAGAGGATCTACTAACGTATGCTCAAGACACATTCATACGTTTGATAAATTATAAATGAAAATAAATAAACTTCAATTGAATTCCAATAGAAACATTCTCAGTATTATGGATCTATAACGTCGGTCTGAGGTTTTTCATGGTATTACTCTCACCCTAATTACATCAGGGGAACCACTGTCTCCTGCAGACGCTAGTGGACTCCTACAGTAAGGGCAGTGAAGTCTTATTCTAGTTGACTGTGTTAGACAAGTCTGGCAAAACCTAGAGAGAGAGAGAGAGAGAGGGGGGGAGAGAGAGAGAGAGAGAAAGAGAGAGAGAGAGAGACCAAAATAAACATGGATTTACAAACACAGAATATGACACCCTTTAAAAATTTATTTCAACCTCTACCGAGTATTTGCTGGATTATTTTGTAATACTACTAATACTGTGTGTAATAATTTCAGTTGTGTACAGTACTTTGATGACAGAACTGACTAGTCATCATGGAATCTCCCTAACGTTCAGGCTTCCCAGAACAGTGGTGAGTATTTATTAGAAAAGATATCCATACAGCCAGCAAAGCTCCCCACATACAGAACGTTTCTTCCAGTTAGAATATTTAGTATTCTTCCTAAATAGTTTTGTCAAAAGACAAATAAGAAACATAAGGGAAAAAAAAGCAAATTAATAATACAAATGTTTTCTGAGGTATCATGGTATAGGTAACACACCTTTACAGATTCCACAACAGTGAAACATTTAAATAATTGTATAAATATTTCCTTAAGAAGACCAAGAACTTTATCTTTAACTTTATCCAACTTTAACTTTATCCAATAATCTGCCTTGTTAGCTGCGGCGCTATTACTCGTGACGGCGCGGGCACAGAGCTAGGACGTAATGCTAGCATTGAAGTGGATTGAAGTTGAAATGATCTTTTTACTCACACTTTCCTACAGCATTGCGTTGGCTCTGATGGGATCTTGATGGTGTCTTTACACACCGGACATTCGTTCTCTGTCATAGAGCTGTCCATCGTGTCCACTGCATAAACAAATGAAACGAAAGCAAAAAAAGCTACTTCTATTTGCGTTTACACAGCACACACCCAGATATGCCAGGGTGTTTTTCTTCTTTCCTCTTCTTTTTTTTTTTTACTGTGAATGTTCCAAACACTTCCTTATTCTTATCAACCTGTAAGAAGCCTTGAAGCTTTTGATAATAATGTATGACACTTATGAGCTAAACTGTATCTGCCTTATGTGAATCCCCATGTTTTTATTGAAGCCTTTATTGTCATTGTGTTTAACATGCAACAAAAGTTCATAAATTATACATAATATCCATAAAAGGCACAATATCCACCTATAACACACTAATACAAACACCACAACAAAGTTCAGCGATCATTTGTTCCAAATTAGATAAATGATTAACAATGATAAGGGCAAAATGCAATCACTGTTTTATGCTGATTATGTGATTGGAAAGCCTTTGAGAAGAAACTGTTTATGTGTCTGGGGCTCTGTTTGATTGACCTATAGCGCCTCCATGAGGGCAGTTTAACAGTCACTGAGCAGGAAGTGAACACTCCCTGATGACGTGCAGTGCACGGGAAAGGTAAAGTGTGTGCAATGAAAGAGGGGAGGGTCAATGATCTTCTCTACAGTGTTTATCTGTCCCTGCAGTGTTTAGCAGTCTCTGCTGTGTTGGTGTTGTTGTTGGTTACCACGCTGTAAGATAGAATGCGATGATGCTGTAAGTTACAGAACGGTCAAAGGTCATCTATATGAAATCCAAAACGAGTTCTTTTGTTTAATGTCAGGTTGTTTTCAGTGTACCAGATAGTCAGTCTGTGGACCTCATCTCTATCGGCACTGACATTAAAAACATGGAAGGATACCGTGTAAACAGCACTGTGTTAACCATCAGGCTGCAGTCTACTTCTGTAAAGGAAAACGCCTAATGTCTAACATTTTAAAATGTAAACTTTCATCATGTTAGAATGAGTTACTGTAAATGAGGACTAGTTATAATATGACTTAAGGAACTCAGTCATATATTTAACATATTGTGCACCTCTGTACTATATAAATGCTTAACTAATTTGAGCTTATTGGAAGATTAACATACAGATGCAGATGAGCTGTGGACCTCTGAAGAGAAAACTGTGAACCTGTGTGTGTAGTTTTCTGTGTTCTGTGTTTTTGTACTGAAATACAAAAAAACATCCTTTTACATTTTTATGCTTTTTACAGCATTTTTTAGGTTTGCTTTTCACAGTTGCTCAAATCCCCACTGTATGGATGGAATACCCACTGTAGAAATTCCCAAGAAATTCAACAGATTATATAAGTGTACTTTATAAATCCTTAGCAGAACCTTGCTTTATTTTGTTTTTCTCCAGGTGATCACTTCTTGTGTCAGTGCATTTTTGCATACAACTCTATATAAAGTTTATGTCTGCTTGCCGTTGAGACCTAGAAAGGGTTTGAAATGTTGCTATGATAAACTACAGCCTTACAACTTACATACAGTAGCGTTTCATTATTAAAATTCTTATTTAACTACATGATTTAGTGAAAAGTTCTTAGGCGTTCAAACCCTGCCGCTAAATACTTTTATTTTGAAAGAACCCGCTATCACCTGACAGCCGCAATGCTTGATGGTAATTAAATCGATCAGCAGGCAGCTGTAGAATTCAACATGGTTGCTGTCGACTGTCAGCAGGGGAGTTGTTTTTAAACCCCAAAAAAATAATAACAGCAGTTCCTTGGTTGGAGGAAACGCAGACGACAGACCCGTCCCGTCCCCTCGGTTCTCGCCACCACCTCCCCGCCTCGGAGCGCGATGGCCCAGTGCGCTCAGTCCGTGCAGGAGTTCATCCAGGACTCGTTCGTGCCGATGGTAGCCGTCCTGTGCAGCGACGACGCGGAGAAAGTGAGCCGCAAAAACAGCCTGAATTTCCCCGAGCTCCTGCGGCCTTTTTGCCGACTAACCTCGGAGGGTAAGAGTCAACTCACGCAGATAGAAACCTGGCTAAGGATGACTTGAGTTAGTACGTGTATGTAGGCCAGTCTCACCCAGGCGGGTGAGGTGGAGAACCTCCGTCCAGCGGCTCCGGAGGGGCGGCCCTGCTTTCTCTCTCCCCCCGCCTCCCTCTCTGACACCCGAGCAGTCTGCCGGTTACCCGAGCAGGGACCCGTTATCACCGACACGGACAGATCTGATATCGGGTTTCTCCGTCGTGGAAACGGCTGAGCCTCGGCCCTAAGCGACGCGGCCGTCTACACCCTTCCAGCCGGCTGTCCTATTGTGTCATGTCGTTTTCTGTCCTGTTGTGTCCTGACATATTCTGTCCTGTCCTATTCTGTCCTACCCTTCATAGCATGATAAAGCTAATAGTTCAAAGCCCAGTCCGTGTGTAGCTGGTGGGGGGAAAGCGCTGGTGCTGTAGGACAAGCACCTAGTTCCACACCGCGGGGCGTTGGGCCCTGTGCCCCCTTCACTCTCGCACGGTCGGCTTTTAGATCTGCTAGTTGCCATTTCTTTCACTTCCGTCTTGCCGCTTGGCGACATGTAAACTCGGACCATGATTATTGTTTGTGAAGGTAATGCGCATAAACAAATAAACCAAACGCTTCTTCTTTGAAGAAAATTCGCTATATATTTCTATATATGATGGAATGATATAGGCAGCAAATGTACATGTTTAAAAAAAACCTTCACTTGTGAAATATGGTAAATGTACATACAGCAACGTCACTATAAATCATGTTATGACTGGATCTCACAAAAATACATGTTTTATTCCGTGTGGCCTTGTTGCTGGTGTCGGAGCTCGCAGGAAGCAGTGGACATGATTATATATGTGCCCTTACTTACATGATGCATTGCTAACCCACTCTTGTCTAGGGTTCAGCACCACTTATTTACTGTTACTTACATGGTCACTTCAGACCTGCATCTCAATCACAGGAGAATATTGTACTGGCTGTCATGGAGAACCCTGCTCATCTGATTACTGCACAAAGCATCACCTTTCCTGTGTGTGTGTGTGTGTGTGTGTGTGTGTGTGTGTGTGTGTGTGTGTGTGTGTGTGTGTGTGACTAATGTAATTGATTTATTTAGGAAAGTTTGAAAACAGCAGAAGTGCAGTTTTGTTTTGTTCTCACTTTAGTTGCTGAAAACAATTTGCAGTTGTTTATAATCTTGCTTGTGGACACTGACACATGTTTGTTTGTGCTCTCAGACACTTAGGGTGACTTTCTAAATATTGTGGCATTTTTATATGTTGTGTAGTCACAGCAAGTCTAGTGCAATTAAATTTTTCTCCTTTACTGTCTCGTACTTTGGATTAAAACAGTCACATGAGAACTGGTTCAGGCAAATGTGTCCGGCGTTTGACTTCCTACGCACACCCACGCGCATGTTGTCGTTGTGGTGTTGCCGTGCTGCAGGTCACCTGCGCGACCCCAACAACCAGGTGGTGGTGGTGAAGGGTCTGCGCATCAGCGTGACAGGTGTGGACACGCAGACACCACCCACCAGCCAGCTCCGCAACCTCCTGAACCAGACCGTGTCCGCGTGCCAGCCGCCCGAAGGACTGGCCGCCAACGTCATCACCGCTGGAGACTACGACCTCCACATCAGCGGTTAGTCTCGCACGTACACACACACACACACACACACAGGGAGGGAGGGGGAGAGACGGGGAGAATGACTGAGTTGGCCTGGCAGGAGAAGTGAAAGTGAAGGTTGCTGTTCTCTGTCTGCTTTTGACTGTGATATGATTACTGTTTCATTCTTCTTTCTTTTGTTTTTTTTTTTTTTTTAAAGAAGCTGATGAATTATTTATTTTTTCTTATCTTTGTTTCTGCTCATGTTACCTGTTGGTAACGTAGGTAGCCAATCGTGTGTGTGTGTGTGTCTCTTGTTTTGCATCTCATTTGTTATTCGCTTAATTTGTTTTATTTCTTTGTTTATTTTACACATGGATGACAATCTGGTAAGAACTCACTCTCCCCAAGTACGTGTGTGTTCAGGCATAAATATACTCGACTCATTCTTTGGCAGCCCTTGCTGCGTACTAGCATACCTTTGGTTGTGTGCTTGATTGATTGATTGACTGACTGATCAATCAATTGATTGAGAGAAGACGATGAGCTCTGCCCTTTGCCCCAAACCCAAAACCTGTTTACTTCCCATCCGAAGCCCTTCTGTGGCGTGGATCTGGAGTGCCCCTAGCAACACACCCTTCCCCCTGGTTACCACGCCCACCTTCACTCGCCCACAGCACCATTACTTTCCCCATTTAGCTGCCATGACACCGGACACATCGTGGGCGGAGCCTGATTAGGCTTCAGGTACTCAGTGTGCCCTGTGTTTGAATTTTAACATGTGCTCTTTTAGCGCCTTGTGTCTCTTATGGCATTTACTTATGGCTGTAGTATGACCCTTTAGTTTGTTTGTGTGCGCACGCAACACTGGTTGGTTTGACTCCAAATGTAACTCTCCACATTAAATACATTTCTAATCTAAGCTCCCCATACAGGAAGTCATATCTGACAAGATGCTGTTTCATCACCTGCTTTTTCTTTGAGAGTTTCTATTCCCTGGGTTACCTTGTGCTAGTGGCTTTATTAAAGAAGGAAAAAAGCTCCCCCCCCACCAACAGAAGCTAATATAAAGTTTAGCACATGTGTAATTTGACCTTGTACATTCACGTCATGCATTTGCCAGTAATATTACAACTATGCAACGGGTGTGTGGTGGGTGTGTCCTGCAGGTGGGAGGGGTGTGTCCTGCAGGTGGGAGGGGTGCAGTACATACTCACTCATGCTGACTATGTAATAAACCAGCTGGTCTGCCAGAAGATCATTTCGACCTCTAAAGATCTGTTGTGCATCTGTGAAGGTGGGGTTGGCGTGGGTGGTGTGGATGTTCAGAGGGGCCACTAACTGGCTTCTCTGGCTGTCTACCTCTTTCTCCCTCTCCCAGACCGCTCGGTCAAAGCGAGCGTTCCCTGGTACTCCGACTGGAAAGAAACCCTCACCCAGCTCAGCACCTCCAAATTCTACACAGGTATTTGCCTCAGGTCGTGCTGGTGCTTTGGGGGCCCAGTGCCCGTCTCTTCCTGCTTCTCCCCGTAGCAGATCTGTAGCCACCTGTCGCTCCTGGCCTTCCGGTCCTCTCATGTTTGCCGACGTGGTGGTGGACACCTCGCTGTGTGGATGGGAGGGAGGGAGAATGATGCAGAGATAAATGACTCATTGGGTGGATGCTGACATCAGTCACGTCTCTCTAAGGGTAGAATTTATTGCAAATTGTAGGCATGTATTTGCTTGGTACAGGAATCGCGGTTTAATGGGTTCATTTGGGTGCTGCCTTTTCGGTTTTAATGCTTGCCGCACTTTGGTTCGTTCGTTCGTTTTGGAGTGCGCTAAGTTTGTCACGTTTCCGATTCGTGAGTCATTTCCCTCGCACTAGAATCCCTCCCTGGTCTTTCCTCTTCCTAGATGTGTAGCGTCTTTAGACTCTGCTGCAGTCAGCAGACGCTGGCGGTAGTGGCAGGCTGAACACCTCCACAGGCCCAACCTGCCACACGGTGCACGCTGCTGATAAATGTGGGAGGTGGTGGGCGTCTTGTTTACAACCCAGAGACATCTCCAAGCCTTTTCAGGAAAGGGAGGCTTTCACAGATTTGTTAGATGAACCGTTCGGATGTGTTCAGCCGTGCTCGCATATAATCGTGCCACTGTTTCTTGTGTCCTGATTTGGTTAGATTTGTGGGTTTTGGTGCACATTTATTGCTCTGTTTACACACGTTTTGCTCTGTTTACACATCTATTGCTCTGTTTACACATCTATTGCTCTGTTTCTCAGATGGGTAACGTTTCTGCTGCTTTTTCTCCGTTGCTTTTTGTGGTACCCGTGTTCCACGTTTTTTTATTTTTCCTTAATGTCTTTTTGCTTGAATACGGTGGAAATATTATTTAAGATCAGAGAATGTTCATTGAGTTCTTAACACACGGCACTTTCGTCCTGGGGAGTTGACGCTTCGGTAGACAGTGACGTGGCAGCCTCTCCGGTCAGACTGCAGGTTCCTTCCTTTCCTTCTCTTTTTCAAACGTGAATTTGCTGCCATAAGCTGAAAGATTCGCCGTCATCTTTCGTCTGAAAGCCATTTTTCAGCTTGGTCTGAAGGTTCACAGGTAAGTATGTCTGCACTGTTCTGCCCCCCCTCAGTGGCAGAATTCACTAATGCCCAGTAATCTCTGTCTTCTTCCTTTCAAAAGCACTTCACCACTCTGTGTCTCTCTACATCTCTCTCTCTCTCCTTTCCACCTCACTGTGCTCAAAAGAACTTTGTGTAAGATTTTGTGTGTGTTTGTGTGTTTCTCAGCAACAACACCTTGGTTCGAAGCGTATAGGGAGAACTTTCTACAGTCCATGTCTGCCTCTGACCACGAGTTTCTCAACCACTACTTAGCCTGTATCCTTCACTAGACAGGCTCCGCCCCCCGTCCTTCCCCTCTCTCTGTCCCCAGGGGTTTGTCCTTGTCTTCCTTCACTCCGGTGGCTTCAGGTATGTTGGTAGTGTCGTCCCGTGAAGCCACACCCACCGAGCAGTTCCTCAAGCTCTCTCAGGAGCAGCACAGGATCCAGCACAGTGGAGAGTACACACACCCCAAATGGTTCATCCCCAACACGCTCAAATACTACGTCCTGCTGCACGACATCACTGATGGAGATGAACAGAGGTGTGTGTCAGGCCTGGGACTGGATGTGGCCGCCATGTTTGCCTTTTACGTATTATTGCAATGAAATATTAGCTTGACTTTAAAGGGTGCATCCTGATGGCTTGGTGGTTATGGCAACGTATGCAGTGACCTCCATACTTGAGGTCAAAAGTTTATTCGTAAATACTTAAGATAAACCAATAAGAATCAAGATCCCCAATGTTTTGTTGTTTGGATAGTAACATCTTATTAATATTTTAATGTTCATTTTAAAATAATGGCATTTATTTATTTTGCTACTGCCGGCTCCAGCGTCTGTGGAGGTTTGTAGCAGCGAGTGTGGCTGAGCCGTGTCCTGTCCCCGCAGGGCGGACGCTGTGTACGAGGACATGAAGCAGAGGTACGGAACGCAGTGCTGCTACCTGCTGAAGATCAACTCCAGGATGGCGGCTGGCGGGCCGGACGAACAGATGCCCGACCCCTGGAGTCAGTACTTACCCAAGAGTCAGACCCAGAGCCCTGTGAGTGCTGCTGCCATGTGCTGACCTGCTCCACATCGCCCCCTGCGGGCTGCTGGAAGCCTCACGCGCCTGTCGGCCGACCCTCGTGTTTGTCGTCCTCTCACAGGAAGTGTTCGAGGACGCCATGGTGAATAACGTGGAGAACAACATCAGCCCAGACGTGGACGGCCACGACGTGTCTGGTGAACCAGCGTGGATGACCAGATGCTTTTACGTTTAGAGGGGGGATTCCCCTCACGGGGGTGAAGGCTGTGTTTCACTCTCGTCTCTGTCTTGTCTTAGATGCCCTGTGCGAGTCCCATCCGCTGGAGCTGGACCGGTCGTCTGATCCGACTTACCCCAGCATCCCCAGCGTGGACGCGGCGAGGAAGCAGGGCGGGCCATCGCCTAGCTCCGCCCCCACGGCCCACGGAGCCTGTCTCACCCTCAACGACCACGACCGCATCCGCCAGTTCGTCCAGGAGTTCACTTTCCGAGGACTGCTCCCACACATTGAGAAGAACATCCGTCAGCTTAACGACCAGGTGCACACTTACCACACACACACACACACACACAGTAGTAGTGGGTGTCCCAATCTAGGTTGTTGTTTTGTTTTGTGTTTTTTTTTGTCGGCACTGCTTTAGATTATCTGCTGATATAGAACCCATCCGGACACTTGTATTTTCAGAGATGACACACACTTTTCACACACAGTACATTTTAAATCGAGTGCACTTGATTTAAATGGCTCAGCTGACTGTATCAGGAACAGCTGCTACTGTTCCCTCCTGGCACGGTTGGCGCTGGCGTGGAGAAGGAATCCTGTACCGTCCCTCCAAAACCTCCAGAAGGCAACACACACCTCATTCTCCATTACAGACCCCTGGCTGCTTATGCAGAACAAAACATTCCCCCGATGTGTGTGATCGATTTTTTTTTTCTTCTGCTGGTTGATGACGTCCTGCAGGGTTTGTTGTTTGGGTGTTTCTGGCTTTTCCTGACTGACCTGTGCGACTCTTTCTGTTTTGTAAATGTTCTTTTAGTTTTCTGGTTTATTTGCTTCCACACTGCACATGTGATCCTCCACATAAGCTTCAGATAACGTGCCTCAGGTTGAAGGTGTGCATATCGCCTCCGGTTGCGTAAATGACGCAGTGACATAATTAAGCATCAGACTTAAAATAGCTGATCCCAATAAATTTGAATGTGCCTGGATCAGCTCCAGCACTAATGCCTTGGGTATAATCAGGACATCCTGCATTGGTAGACTTGAGAGCCAGTGAAAGGCGTTTCGGTACATTGCGACACTGAAACAAACGCATACGTAGACACTCCGTCTCTAGACGTGTGAGCTATTGCTCTGACACGTTGAAAGCCACAGACCCATGAAATGCTGTCATTAGTTCTGCACATTTTAATGCCTAATTTACGGTGACTCGTTTGTTAAAATGTATTCTTTCCTCTTTAAACCACTGAATCAATTCTTCTCCATTCGTTCACTGTCTGTGACTAACCTATCTGCTTCACTGATATATTCTCTCTCTCTCTCATCCATCTTTAGCTGGTGTCTAGGAAGGGACTGAGTCGCTCTCTGTTCTCAGCCACAAAGAAGTGGTTTGGGGGTGGGAAGGTTCCCGAGAAGACTATTGCAGAACTGAAGAACACTGCTGGGTTGCTGTGAGTGTCACGCATGTCTTTGGTTTCCGTCACCCACACACCCACACGCCTTGCTCATCAGTTACGGGCATCTTGCTCCCCTCCAGCTCTCTAGCATGTGTTTAACAACTGATCTGACCTGTGACCTCAGGTATCCACCAGAAGCTCCAGAATTGCAAATCAGGAAGATGGCTGACCTTTGCTTCCTGGTCCAGCACTACGAGTTGGCCTATAGCTGCTACCACACTGCCAAGAAGGACTTCCTGTCAGACCAGGCTATGCTGTATGCAGCAGGAGCGCTGGTAGGACACACACACACACACACACACACACACACACACACACTACACTGGTTACACAGCCACCAACATGCATGTGTTGGTAGATCTGCTAGGTTTGATGTTCTTTGATGCTGTGTGCAAGCTAACGTGTGTGTGTGTGTGTGTAGGAGATGGCAGCTGTGTCTGCGTTCCTCCAGAGTGGTGCCCCCAGGCCTTACCCTGCTCACTACATGGAGACGGCCATCCAGACATATCGAGACGTCTGCAAGTATGACCTACTCGCCCTTGAGTGGATGTGGTGTTCAGAAGTGCTGTATGTGCACGAGACATTAGGTGTGTGTGTGTGTGTGTGTGTGTGCAGAAACATGGTGTTGGCTGAACGCTGTGCTTTGCTGAGCGCAGAGGTGCTGAAGAGTCAGCTCAAATACTCCGAGGCCGCAGCTCTGCTCATCAAGATGACCAGCGAGGTGTGTCCCGCGTCCACACACACACACACACTGGGCCCTGTGCACGCGCTCCTCCCTACACCCCATACGTCAGGAGGCTTTCCCCTCGCTGCTGCTTGCCCTAACGTGTAACCCACTGTGCTTTGGAGTGCGCTGTTACCATAGCGACGCACATAACGATGATGCGCTTTGTGTATGTAATTCTCGTCTCTGATAGGACTCTGACCTCCGGAGTGCGCTCTTATTGGAGCAGGCGGCGCACTGCTTCATTAATATGCGTAGCCCTATGGTGAGGAAGTTTGCCTTCCATATGATCTTGTCTGGCCACCGGTTCAGCAAGGCGGGACAGGTGAGACCCTGCACACTGACACACACCTTTGCTTTCTTAACACACACACACACACGAGCATCCTGATTTTCAGTAAGTCTGGAATTCACTTTCCCATCCCATTATTCCCCCCCTCTCTCTCTCTCCATCCCTCCCTCCCCCCTCTCTCTCTCTCCCTCCCCATCCCCCTCTCCCTCTCTCTCCATCCCTCCCTCCCTCTCTCTCTCTCCCTCCCTCTCTCTCTCTCCCTCCCCCCCCCCCTCTCCCTCTCTCTCCCTCCCTCCCTCCCTCTCTCTCTCTCCCTCCCCATCCCCCTCTCCCTCTCTAAAGAAGAGGCATGCATTGCGGTGCTACTGCCAGGCCATGCAGGTGTATAAAGGAAAGGGCTGGACTCTGGCTGAGGACCACATCAACTTCACCATTGGCCGCCAGTCCTTCACACTCCGGCAGCCCGACAACGCCGTCACCGCCTTCCGGCACATTCTCACCAACGACAGCAAGCAGACGGCCACACAGCAGAGCGCCTTCCTCAGGGAATACCTCTACGTCTACAGGGTGAGGGGCCCGTCCGCGCCAGACACACCCTCTCCATACCTGTCAAACACGAGGGTTGTCAGGATGTAGTGTTTCTGCTGCTCTGGCTACGTTAAATCTCTCTCGCTGAGAGGAACAGACTGAGGGACTGAGGCTCCTTAGGACGCCAGGAACACTGAATAATACATCTTGGGGTGGAGAAGCACCTGCCCCTCTAGGACCCCAGTAGCCAGGCGGTGGTTCCTGCCCCTGACACCAGCTGTCGGCAGCTCGGAGGTCTCGGGGCAGAAACGGTGCTGGGTCCTTTCACCCTGTCAGTGGAGCTTCAGCACGTGTCTCCATCATGGCTGTTTTTCGATGCCTATGTAGAGCATGTTGGCAGCTGGGTGTAGAGTGGGGCAGCTGGGTGTAGAGTGGGGCAGCTGGGTGTAGAGTGGGGCAGCTGGGTGTAGAGTGGGGCATTTATATCTGAATCACACAGCAAGCATTTGTCATTTCAGTCATGTAAAGTGGACACCGTAAAAGTAGAGATATTTTTAGAGAAGATTTAAATCATTTGCTGGGTAACAGTGAAGTGTAACGATTTGCTCCCCACTGTAGTGGTGTTTTTGACCCCCTTCACCTTTGCCCTTTTGCCCTCAGAGCGTGAGCCAATCATCCAGTGATGCTTCCCTGCCTCAACTGCCCCTGCCCTGCCTGCATAGTGCCCAGACAAGAGTCTTCTTTGGCCACGAGCGTAGACTTGCCGAGGGTAATTCTCTCTCACACACACACACACACACACACACACACACACACACACACAGACACAGAGGTAGAGATGTACGCATATGCTAAACTTGGTCTGAAACTAAGACTTGTAGGTTTGAGACACTATACTGACAGTATTTGTGTGTATCAGTTTACAAACCTGTACAAAGACATTTTGGTCCGTACTGGTGAGCATCAGTCAGAATGCACAGATGACCTGTGAATCCTCCATATGCTCTCCACACCAGCCCGACTAACTGAACACTGTAAGAGTTGCTTCTGACCTTTACAGTCCTCCCATTAGCCACCAGGGTTGTTGTTTCAGCAATGGTATAATGACCATTTATAATTATTTCTCAGTCTTATTAAGATACAAACAGAAAATACAGAAAATGTAAATATTTTTTAAAACAATTTTGGAAACACAATTTTCCTTCCAACCTGATTTTCCTTGATTTTTTTTTAATACAAATTATGTATTTTCTGATTGTACTGAAACAAGTACAATACCTATATATGGTCATTACACCATTGCTACAACACAAATCTCATGGACATTTGCGCAGCAATGTAGGACAATTCGCCACTCGCGGACGCCGTCTCACCATCATGTCAAAGTCTGTCGTTGGCTCCCAGCGACCCGCTTGAACGAGACATGCTCAGCGTCCGCTCTGAGCCGACTGTCGGCCATTGTGTGTGTTTAGCAGCACACAGCAGCTCTCTGGAGACGTAAGCACGACTTGTCTAGCTAGGATATGCAAAACACTCTAGTCATGAGGTTCCCTCATGTTCAAAACATGTTGTACTTTCAAACAAGGCCAGAAGTGTTACGCTGAGGGAGGGTGTTGGTTTTGGGGTGGCAGCAGACGTTTTCCCGGAGCTGGAATTGTGTGAGTGGAGCTGAGCGTCTGCTGAGTGCAGAGGGCCTGAAAACACATTTGCTCTAAAAAAAAAAAAAAAAAAAAAACCTTTAGATGGGGGGAGAAAAAATCACATTTTAATGCCTGGATAAATGAAGCATTTAAGCAAGAAAATGAATCAAACGTGACATTTTAATTAAGCAGCAAGCCTCGTAGTTAAAAAAGAGGCGGAACCAAAAGATAATTCAAGGAATCATTCTGCGATTATGTCTGGTTTTTGACATCGTGGGGAAAATGTGAGCCTGCAGGAGTAATCTCCTCACGACGGGCAAGCAGAATTGTTAAAGGCCGCTACAGATATCACCTCATGTCAAATAAAATCACCGTTTTGTGTACACTTTGAAACAACGTTGAGCAACTTCCCACACAAAATGTGGTCTGACGGCGTCTCCACGCTTCACCTCTAGCTGTCGCCACCGATGAATCGCTTGCTGTTAATAATGTATCTGAGAGTAACGACAGGTCAGGGATTGTCCTGTGTTCTGTCCTGTGTTCTGTCCTGTGAGTTCTGTTCTGACACAGCCCAGCACATATTTGGTTTTCAGTGTCAGACATGAATCCTACAT
This sequence comes from Brachyhypopomus occidentalis, assembly GCA_020368025.1. Lineage (NCBI taxonomy): Eukaryota > Metazoa > Chordata > Actinopteri > Gymnotiformes > Hypopomidae > Brachyhypopomus > Brachyhypopomus occidentalis. Next base: position 16,216,754 of record JAGXOD010000021.1, on the reverse strand, counting down.
CATTCTCACAGCCTGGCCGGGCGATGGCGACCCGGTCCCCGTAAGAGGCGGTACCAACAGGTGTGTGTGGGAGGAGCCGATAAGCAGGGCAGTACTGGGGACCCTTTGTCAGCCCGGGACTTTCGGGTCCAAACCCGGCCCACAGAATTATTTTTCCTGTCCAACCAGCCCAGATTAATTAAAAAGATTCCTGCAGCTCATCACAAGATTGTGGGTTTCAAGATGGATCCAGATCGGTTGTGGCCGGATGAGTTACTGTTGCTACCTCTGCACACTCATCTGGGATTGTTTTGCCAGAATTAAAACCAGTACGTGTAGCCTGTTGACGGTGAACTACCTCCAGTCTGGACAGTTGGTGATTTAATGGTCTAATGGTATCTGCTTATAGACGGGCCTAATGCTGCACTATTGATTTTAGGTGAATTAGATGCATAATGCTCAGACTCCAACTGTGATCACTCTTTACAGGTCTGAATAAATTGCCCATGAGTTCTCTGAAGTGTTTGTGTGATGCTGTTGTTCATGCCGTGGTGCTTAGGCAGAGCAGGGAGTGATGTGGTGCTCTACAACACGTTTACTCAAACGTAGCATTACTGGAGTATACAGGATTTGTAGATCTCACCTTTTGGGTGCTTACTTTGTTTAGCAGGCATGATACTGTGTGTGTGTGTGTGTGTGTGTGTGTGTGTGTAGGGGAGAAACAGGCAGCCACACACGTCTGGCTGGATCAGGAATATGATCGGGAGCAAGCCCAGCTGTGGGCGGAGCTAGAGGAGCAGGTGGTGGGCGTGGCCAACAAGGGGAGCGTGCCCAACAGCTTCCAGCCCACGCAGTACTGCCTGAGTAGCCACACGGACAACCTGCGCTACCCCCTCGCTGTGGTGGAAGGCAAGAGTCCCCTCTTTCTCCTCTTCCTCTTTCTCTCTCCATCCCCCACTTACTACATCACTTTCATTAAATCTGGCGTCCATGAGAATGCTAATGAGGGGGGTGGTGGGTGGGCGGGGCTCTGCTCTGCGTGTGAACTGTGAGTGCTTGAGTGACCGTGCGTAAATCCCTGGTGTACGATTTACGTCCATCACGTCCATCACGTCTGCCCTGTTTGGCCGTGTGACTGCAGAACCCATCATTGTGGAGGTGGTGTTCCGGAACCCCCTGAAGGTTCCGCTGGCTCTGGCCGAACTCTCCCTACTGTGGAAGTTCACGCCGAAGGACTTCTCCCGACCTCTAGGGGGCGTGCCTGGAGAAGCCCTGAGCAACGAGAGAGAGGCAGCTGCAGGCAGAGTGAGTGTCTCATGGGGGTGGAGGGGGTCTGCGTCTGAGCCCGGGCTCGATTACAGCTCCCTGGTTGTTTTTTTTTGTGATGCAGGTCACGGCTCTCGATGACATCATCAGCACCGAAGTCATTCCCGAGTTCTCGATCGGTCCGGAGGAAACTAAAGTGGTGAGGCCGTTTAGCTTGTGGTAGTGCTGTGACGACGAGTCTTTGGTCCTCGTGTATTTTTGTGGGGTCCACCTTAAAATTTAAAACTGCTCTTCCTTTGCTAACTCTGTCTCCATCTGTCTCTCTCCGTTTCCCATCTGTCTCTCTGTCTCTCCCATCTGTCAGGCTCGGCTAAAGTTGCTTCCTCATAAGACAGGGCAGCTGCATGTGATGGGCATGCTCTACAGCCTGGGCACTGGGGAGGAAGACAACAGCACTAGTGAAGGTACACACGCACACACACACACACTCTTTATATATAAAGTATATTTGAGGTTTAGGATTTCAGGTAATGATTTCATGAATCAAGCAACCTTTTTAGTTTCTTCAGTAATGCACCTTTGTAATGAGTCTTGTTTCAGCTGGTTCCTGTCCATTTGCAGTATTGCATGTTTGTTCCTACTTGGGTCTGGAACGTTCTGCTTGCTCAGAGCTGTGTGTGTGTGTGTGTGTGTGTCCGCAGCCGGTCACCTCATGTTTGTGCGTGGACGGCAGGACCTGGAGATCCAGGGCCCCAGACTCAACATGACCAAAGAGGAGAAGACCTCCATCAGGCATGGACCAGACCACCGACTCGCCCCCATCATCACCCCCTCAATGCCCCTGCTGGAGGTGTGTGTGTGTGTGTGTGTGTGTGTGTGTGTGTGGATGTGCTGTGGTCCATGTTTTGACACAGCAGTGCAGTCCGACTGAAGCCTCCAGTTCCCCCCATTATAGCAGTTCTCATGGTAACCACTGTTTCTCCCCCCAGGTGTTCTTCATTAACTTCCCCACGGGTCTGCTGTGTGGTGAGATAAGGAAAGCGTGGGTGGAGTTTGTTAACGTGAGTGCAGTTCCGCTCACTGGCCTGCGGGTGGCGTCGACGCACCCAGAATTCTTCACCTTTGGCAGCGCCGCCTCTGACCTCACCCCTGTGACACCCACCGCCGCGGAACACTGCTCGGCCTATAAGACGATGTCCGTGCCTCCATCTGTCGCCACGACGACGTTGGTGTCGCCAGCAGTGTTCGGTGTCGCCGGGGACGAGAGGCCCACGGTGGCAGAGATCCCGTTGGTGGGCGGAGTCCTGGGTCCAGGGGAGGCTCTGCAGATTCCCCTCTGGCTCAGAGGACCTGATCACGAGGGCGTGCACGAGATCAACTTCCTGTTTTACTATGAGAGCGTGGAGAAAAATGCCAAGCTCAGGTAGACAACAGAGCTTAAGTCACACTTAAGTGGTCAAGATTTCATTTGGAAATGTGCTTTGAATATGAATATTATGTTAACTCATCTGTAATAATATTATGAGTTTGAAACCGACTTCTAAGATTCAGTCATAAATGATTTTTACATCTCTCTCTCTCCCTCTCTCTCTCTCTCTCTCTCCCTCTCTCTCCCTCTCTCTCTCTCAGTCACCGGGTGCTGAGGCATAAGGCTTTTATATGTGCGAGTCGCTCTCTGAGCGTGCGAGCCACAGCGTGTCACAGTAACATGCTGCCGGAGAGGGGCGGGGCTGACGTGGAGAGGGGCGGGGCTGACATTGAGAGAGGCAGCATGCTGGTCTTCGTAGACGTGGAGAATATCAACACTGTACGCTCATTCCCACAATCTTACTCACATGGTCCTTACTCTACTCAGGATTAAGACTAGGATTACCATCATTACTTTCCTGAGTACCAACACGCACTCTCTTTCTCTCTCTCTCTTTTTCTTTCTCTTTCTCGCTCCTCCTTTCGTACATGTCACTCGTTTTCCTCCCCCTCTCCCCCCAGAGTGAAGCTGGGGTTCGGGAGTTCCACATTGTGCAGGTGTCCAGTAGCAGCAGGCAGTGGAGGCTACACGCCTGCATTAACCCAGCGGGAGACAGAGGTATGAGCCCTCCGGCTTCCCGTAGCTGTGTGAGCGTATAAGCTCCTCCCTCCTCTGGGATGATCGTCCACTCCTAGTTAGTAGTGAAGGCGGCTGGCAAATGGCATTTTATTTGCATCACTCTCAGTGTAAAATAAACCAGTTCAGAAAGGGAGTAATCTGTGGGATGACACACTTGTCTTCAGGTCTCTTGCCTGGTTAAGTAGATGCGTAATTGCATTTCAGACGCTGGTATTGCAGAACTGTGGCCCCAGACTAAGGTGAATGCAGCATCTACAGTTTCACCTCTGGGGATTCGCAGACTGTGTTCATACAGTTGCACTAATTGAGCAGCAAGAATCCCAAGATCGTTCTGGTTCAGTTTGGCTTACATGAAATGTTTGCTGGTCAACTTTTGCGTGTAGATTATATATTGATGCACTGCATCTTACTCATGGATTGAAGTCTAGGTGACTCAAGCTTACAATGGCAACATGCTGAAACAGTAATGAGTTAGCACTAACATCAGAGAGATTGGGTTAATAATCAGTACTGAGGCCATGTTAATATATAATCAGTGTTAATATATAATCAACAAGTTCTTTATCCAAGAAATGTTGACACAAATCAACATGAAAGTCACATTTGAAATGTGGAGTACTGTGAATAAGATCGCGTGCGTGCGTGTGTGCGTGCGTGTGTGCGTGTGTGCGTGCGTGCGCGCGATGAACGTTCCCTAAATGGTACACTTCCTTTCTCAGGCTACTGTTCAGACGGAGCATGCTCTCTGCACTGCTCTCTCACTGAACTGATCTTGTCATGTGATCTTTGCAGACTCCAGGTTGGCCAGCAGAGAGAGAGGCAAGCTGTGTTTCAGAGCAGCTAGATGCACAGTGCAGGAAGGTGAGACACAGCCTCGTGCACCAGCACGCCCACAGGCGTGTGCACACACTCGGACACCTGCCCGTAGACGCACACGTGCTCACAGAGCTATCGCGTAACGGTTGAGGTGTCCGCTCATAGTTTCCCTTTTCTCACATGCAAATAAAACACTGGTTCTTTTGTCTCGTCTCTGCCGTAGCCACTTCACTTGTCTGTCAGAACTGCTCTTCTGTGGTTCAGTGGCCTCTTCCAGTTAAAACCCTGCTAGCCATCATGGCTGGCAACCAGTCTGCAGCAGGTGTACCCCCTGCTGGACCCACCCAGCCAATCACAGTGTGCAGCAGGTGTACCCCCTGCTGGACCCACCCAGCCAATCACAGTCTGCAGCAGATGTACCCTCTGCTGAACCCACCCAGCCAATCACAGTGTGCAGCAGGTGTACCCTCTGCTGGACCCACCCAGCCAATCACAGCTTGTGGCCTGCTAACCCTCTACAGCCATTGCACACAGGGCATGGTCCCCGTGTAAAGATGGGCATCCAGCGTTCTCGCCCCACGTCACCCCACCGTCACCCCACGGGCTTTGGATTATTTTTTGGCTGTATTTGCTGTGTTCCTGTACGTAGCTTTTTAGCGTCAAATTCTAAATCTTCTTTTTTTTTTTGACAGATGTAGAGAAGTACACCTTTGCTGACCTGAACCTGGGCAGTGAACAGGTACATTATCGTCTTCTGCGCCTTGCGTGACGCTTTGTTTTTTTTAATAAATGGAGGAGCTGATGGTTGACCTTTTCTTCTTCTTGCAGATTGTCAGTTCTACAACTCCGTGTGCAGACTTCTTTTTCCGGAGAGGTCCCCCCTCAGAGGGCCAGAAAGGGGGCGTGTCTGCAGGCAGGGCTAGCCAATCGAGTAGGCAGAGCCTCACGCCGGCAGGCAGGGCTGATGATGGCATCGCGACTGTTGTTCAGAAATGCAGTGAAGTGGAGCTTAACATCATTGTGCTTTGGAAGGTACTTCATCTCTCCTTATGTCCACGTGACTCTGTGAACTTTCACGTGAATCACCCAACAAGTAGGGATGCACCAGGTCTTCGATTTTCGGTGTTGGGCTGAATAAGTGAAAAGGCTGAATAATTTATACCGAACAATGACGTTTTTAATGACGCCGTAGACGTGAACTGCAGTGGATGTTTTACTCCTGAGCACCGGGGATAAAGCGAACTGCTCTAGTGTAACACGCACATTAACAGGTTGTTTTGACACAGCGAGTCTCACCGGAGCAGCCAAAGTTTCCCAGATATTATTCAGCTTCAAACATTCAAGCCAAACACAACTGAGCCGCTGCGTTAACAATCATTACATCTCATCAGCGCGTCTGCTAGAATATGTAGTTCAATAAATGATTTTAAATTGCTGTTGGCATGGTTTTGCATTAGTTTTGCCACTTTTACACCATTGAAAAAAACATGTTCGGTCTTCTACATGTGGCCAAATGTTTGTTTGGTTTCGGCCCAAAACATTCACCTCAGTGCATCCGTTCCGTTGTCCCATAACTCCCAGACACATCTAGTAGCATCTTGGATTATATAATGATTTAAGGCAAACTATTGCTGAACACCATGAATCTATGTTGAGGTGTGTGTGTGTGTGTGTGTGTGTGTGTGTGTGTGTGTGTGTGTGTGTGTGTGTGTGTGTGTGTGTGTGTGTGTGTGTGTGTGTGTGTGTGTGTGTGTGTGTGTGTGTGTGTGTGTGTGTGTGTGTGTGTGTGACGGTCTTCCCTACTGGGCTTGCAGGCCTATGTGGTGGAGGACAACAAGCAGCTCATCTTGGAGGGGCAGCTGCACGTGGCGCTCCAGACCGTCGGCAAGGAGGCCTGTTCACTTCCCCAGAGAGAGGTACACACACACAAATTAACATATTAATTCTGATGGTTTGAAAGTTTTCAACTAACCAATCTTGGTTTCTCTGTTATACATCTCATTAGCTCTCTCGTGTAATACAGTCGACAACTCCTGCACTAATGCATGAGGAAGAATCGGTGATGACAGTTTATCCTTTTGTGCCTGCCGTGTGACTGTTAATTAAAGTGCGTGTAGCACATCTACAGTGGTTCCTCTTGTTCTGCAGCTTTGACTCTGCCCTTTCAGATCACTGTCTGTCTCTTCCTGTTTATTTATCAAACATTTATTCCTCCACTCAGTCAGCTTCAGTCTTGGGTTAGTCTACATTTGATATGCCACCATTCGTCTTTGCGTACTGTTGCATAGCAACAGTCACTATGACACTCATTCCTGACGGTGGAGGTTCCTCTGTCACGTCACATGTGTTGTTGTCCTTTGGGTGTTCCATGAGTCACTGCTGTTTGCTTTGTCCTACAACTGCTGACTCTAAACCCGCCATCCCACACACACACACACACACACACACACAGTCACACTCTAAACTGCTCGTCCTCAATCATATAGCTGCTCTAAACTGCCCCCACATCTAAACTTGTGTGTATGTCTGTCTGTCTGTCAGGAGGCTCAGGAGATGGTGCTCCTGAAGTTCAAGCCTGATCTTCCTCCTCCTGTGAGCAGACCCTCACTGGAACAGCTCTCCCATCTCATCAAGACCTGTCTTCATTACCCCGAGTCATATGACCACCCCTTCCCTCAGAAGAGGTAAAGCACACACACACACACACACACACACACACGTAGGTTCCATAGGCAAAAAAAAAAGTATACGAAGAACCAAATCCACAATCAGCACCATTGCTTTCACAACTTTCCCTGACCTCCGCTGACCTCTGACCCTGATGCCCCAGATGTTTCATCATCATGTTGCTTCACATCAGCTGTTTATCTGGAGTACAGAATGCTCTGTCTCATCTAATCATACGGCCAAGTTCAACATGAAGTACATAAAAAAGGAAGCTGAACTTTGGCCTGACTGACCAGTTGACATGTACTGGTATTTATTTATCTATTTATATTAGACTGAAGTGGATGCAGATTTTCTAGGTGCTGCTGTGAAGTCTCTAAGACTTGAAGGAGAAATGTGGTACTTCTGATTTGCAACATCTCGACTTCCCTTGACACATCCGAACCCCCCTTGATGCGTCATCAGTGATGTTTCCTGGGGTCCTCAGGTGTTCCAGATCTTTCAGCAATCACACACCGTCTCCCAGGCAACCCAGACGGGGTTCGATAGTTCCCCAGCTTGTGTCCAGGAAGCACTACCCCGGCAACGGTCCTCCTCTCCTGATCCACGACAAACATGAAGCAGTGTCTGCTTTACACTGGCTAAACCAGTAACCAGTAGAGGTTCACGGAGCTAAAATGCACCCAACCAGAGAAGAGGGGCTCTGGGGTGAAGACGGAACGGTTGTCTATCTTTGAAAAAGATCCACTAGTGAGTCAATAATGTGATTCAGGCTGAAAATGATCACCACAGCCCCCCAAACCTCGGTCAGTACATATAAACCCAGCCTGTAGACACAGAATGCAGCTCCAAGAATGAAACTCAAATTCCTAGTTAAAATGGAGTTAAAGCATTTGTGAGTTGTCCATGGAGGAGCGGCTGTTTGAAGTGGGGTATTCACTCTTCACTCTGAACTCTTCACTCTGAACTGTTCTATGATGCATCTCAACACGCCAGCCAGGCTACAAACAGAATCCTCCATGTCTTTCCTGGCCTTCTATGGTTTTCAGACTTGTGTTTATGCATTATGTTTACTTGGGTTGCATTACCAACACTGAGTCATTAACCCAGCGCATCACTTTCTGTAGTTTTTCCATTACCTTGGTGTAATATTTTGGTTCACTTTTAATCCCTCTCTGTCCATCTGTCCCCGTGTCTCTCAGTTTGTGTATGGTACCGGTTTCCCTCACGCTGTCCAACTGTTCCCTGGCCCAGGTGGATGTCATCATTGACCTACGACACAAATCCACCAGGTATGTAACCGTCCTGGCTAGTATCAAGTGGCTCATCCATCTCGCGCCACTGCACAGTCCTATAGTATCTGAGCTGGTGTGTTTGTAATAAACAGAGCTGGTGTGTTAGAAAGGGCCCGGTTAAGTGTGTGTGTGTGTGTGTGTGTGTGTGTGTGTGACCCTCTCTGCTCTCCAGCCCAGAGTCTCTGGAGGTTCACGGCACCTTCACCTGGCTGGGTCAGACCCAGTACAAGCTGCAGTTGCGTGCGCAGGAGGTGCAGCAGCTCACCCTGAAGGCCTGCTTCTTCCAGGCGGGCGTCTACAACCTGGGCACACCCCGCGTCTTTGCCAAGCTGGCGCAGTCGGGCACCATGTGCGAGACCAGCCAGCAGAGCGCCGTGCCCGCCCTCATAATCATCAACAGCGTGTGACCCGGCCGCCTGAGTCATCCTGCCGCCGGCGCCGTGACCCCGACGCGCTCCACCCGAGCCCTTGCACCATCCTCTCTCGTTTAGACTCCACTCGTTTTCTACTTCTTATTGAGAAAGAAAAATCTTCGTTTGTGGGGTGGCGGGGGAGGGGCGTGGGGGGTGGAGGACCATTTAAATGAAGTTTAGTAAATTTCAGTTTAGCGCTGCATCTCGCGTGCTTGTGAACTCTTGTGAGATGGTCGAAACATCATTGTTTTTGTCTTAACTACAAAGAATAATGAACTTGAGAGGGAAGGCGCTTTTGGTCTTTCCTGGATTATTTATCTCATATCATCTGTGTATCATTTCAGTTCAACGGTTTTCCTATGCTTAATGAAATCCAAACCATTTTTTAAGTACTGATGGAATATTTACCCAAATCGATGCTCAAAAGTCTAAACCTGTGTATGAGACTGATAAACTGGTGTGTGTGTGTGTGTGTGTGTTTTAGGGTGTTATGTCTACTCATATTTCCCATACTTCAGCCACATAACAAAGACCACCGTTCCACATGGCATATTGAAACTGGATAATTAAAGAGGTGCTGAACTCCTGCAGAAATTGTTGTACCGGTTAAAAGGGCCACATGATATTTCTACTACAGCGAGCTGGCGTCATGTGATTGTGCGTGAGAGGGGCCAGTGGGAGGGGCCAGTGAGGGAGCAGCAGGCTCTGTAGCCCAATCAAGTGCTGCGGCAGAATCTGAGATACTCTGCCTGTTGTTTGTAGGTATGTGTAAAGGGGGGGGGGGGGGGTTGGTGGGGGTTCCTTTTCACAAGAGCAAATTAATTTTCTACAAACCAGTCATCTCCCTTCATCTTTCACTGTTTGCCCTCATCTGATCGAACTGTTATTTAAATGTATCTACATGACTGCTTTTCAGACAAAAAATGTATTATATTTATAACAAATTACTGTACATAGAATAAAATGTAACCAAATAACCACAGAAGACGGGTACTTTTATTCTGTAAGTGCAGGCCTTGGGCTTCCTGTGTGATTTACGTACTTGCTGAGTTCGCCCAGTTTAGCTGGCTTACTTCAGAAGAGATTTGCCTCAGTTTTCTCTGGGGTTTTAGTTTGTTCAGATATTTGTATTTCTCTTTTTTTAATATTTACTTGGTTCCTGGAAGGCTGGGCAATCCTGAGGTACTACTCTTGGGTTTTTAAAACTTGGTCATAATGAAAGATTGGAGAACTGACATGGGCTTTGCCTGGGGCTTGGGTTAGGGTTAGGGCTAGGGTTAGGGCTAGGGTTAGGGTTAGGGTTAGGGCTAGGGCTAGGGTTAGGGTTAGGGCTAGGGTTAGGGCTAGGGTTAGGGTTAGGGTTAGGGCTTGTCTCCACAGCTCTTGCTTTCAACCTGAAGGAGAGAACAGAAGAAGTCCTGGACCAATCCTGGGCTAAATGCCATTTTCTATAGTCGTAGGCCTAGTCTAGACCAGACTGGGGATGATGTGAATATTAACGTATTCAAAATAGCTTCCAGTAATTTGCATTCGGGATGGTAAAGAAACATTTATTATTTTTACCCATTCAATTTGAGACAAGTGTTTGATATTGCTTGCAGTCATTTTAAAGTTGGCTTTTCCCCCCACAATATGACAAACATCTTAAATGCATCAAGCACTGGAGAGGACAAAACAATTTTGTTTGTCTTTGATTCACATTTCTGTCTAAAATTCCATCTCATTCTAGTTTGGACGGTGGAGCAGTAAAGTTGTGCACTCTGGCCACACAAGATAATCTATTACTGAGAGAATGTTCTGGTTCTCCATTCTGGGATTCGTTTTTGGTCCACGTCAGCAGTGTATCTATTAACAGAAACTGGGCCGTGATACCACTTACGCATACGGAGGTACAGTGACCAGTCGCCGCCTTCAGACGCTTCACGTCATCTCTTGTATATCGGGACGAACCCACAGCGTGTTCCTCTGCTCACATTGTTTTGGCATGTGTGCCTGTTTGTAATAATGATACTCCTGCTGCTACCCTGATGCTACAAGCTACTAGTAGCTCCGAGGTTATTGGTTCGGTTCCCTGACAGCGCGTGTGTTATCACTTTGATCACATGACTTCTTCATAGGATTTTCCTATTTGGAAAAGCATAAAAGTGTTTTGAACAGAACACATAAAAGCATGTTTTCCCTATAAAGGAAATGTAAATAAATAAATAATGTTTGACATTGCTATATTAATTTCTTTACTGGTTCATATTTGTACTACAGTAGTAGTCAAAATATTTTGATATTGAAAAGGTCACATTACAAATGTTTTTTGTTTTTAAAATAACACTTCTCATTTAATTTGAGTAATGTATACATTTGGTCATATTTTTAATAAATTACAAATGGTTTCTCTCATCTAACAAGGTGGATATAGCATTAATCCGGCTTTTAAATAAAGCAGCCGAAAGTGAAACTGCAGTTCAAAAATCTGTCAAATATAATGATTGGATATTATTATTGGCTGAGTGTCTGGGACAGAGTTCAGGAGCTTTCGCTGACAAATGTCCTTAGGCCATGTGTGTGTACAACGTCCTGTTTAATGCCTTGTGCTAACTTGGTTTCCTCAATGCGCATGGGGATCAGTGCAAACACACACACACAAATTAAACAAGAGGAAAGAAAGAGTAAATAAATGTTTGTATGGGCTGGAGCACAGGGGTCAAAGCATTTTGCATACACACACACACGGTCAACAGGTCATTCTAATAAACAGTACATAAGGGAGAACAGAACACTTATTACCCAATCAAATGTTAGACTTTTGCATATGTTATTTCCGGTGAAATACACCCACTTCAAACACACACACACACATACATACACACACACAGTAGCCTGGACGTTGTTTACTGTAGACGGCAGCACAGTAAGGCTTTGTTACGCCTAGAAGGTGGAGAAGCAGAGTCTCCTCATTTGACTCATTCTGCATCTTCAATCTAATGCTAACATTTTTCCCCATCTTGACTGTTTTGATGCCTTCTTGTGTGTGTGTGTGTGTGTGTGTGTGTGTTCAGATAGCCGTATTGGAGGACTGGGCCTATTGTGCATTCTTGGCATTTGCTCTCTGACTCTTACCATAGTCAGTGTTGTCCGCTACTACCTCAAAGCGTGCTGCCCTCTCTATGGTAAACACACACACACACACACACACACACAGGAAACATCCAGACCACCACAAAGTGTGCTGCCCTCTCTATGGTGTAAACACACACACACACACACAGGGAACATCCAGACCACCACAAAGTAAAAAACTTATAGAGGAATTCACAGCTTATCGCAGTAACCATTCATTAAAAAAACTGCACTTGCATATCTTTTAGAATGAGGAACAGATATTTTTTATCTAAGAGAGAAGCCACTTTTTTCGAACTCTCACTCTCTTTGTCTCTCATCGTAGCTATGAAGGCTCGAGCCTTCTCTGTACCTCTATACTACAGACCTACCACCTACTACACACACTCTACTACACACCTTCTCTGTACTACAGACCTACCACCTACTACACACACTCTACTACACACCTTCTCTGTACCTCTGTACTACAGACCTACCACCTACTACACACACTCTACTACACACCTTCTCTGTACCTCTGTACTACAGACCTACCACCTACTACACACACTCTACTACACACCTTCTCTGTACTACAGACCTACCACCTACTACACACACTCTACTACACACCTTCTCTGTACTACAGACCTACCACCTACTACACACACTCTACTACAGACCTTCTCTGTACTACAGACCTACCACCTACTACACACACTCTACTACACACCTTCTCTGTACTACAGACCTACTGTTCACACACACTCGATATAAATAAGAGGGGCCTTGTCACTGAGTAACTGATGAACCAAAACCAAAACCACACATGCCCAAGTGGTGTGTGTGTGTGTATTTCTGTCTGTCTGTCTCATTCTCACGCACTCAGTCTGACACGTAGTGTATATCATAATACACCTTTGTATTTTAGACTTTGTGGTTTAAGTGAATATTATAAATTGAAATATATGTATGTGTACACCAAGTGAGTAATATAAGAAATCTTTTTATATGCAGTCTTTTTTTTTTCATGCAGACGTTGCTATTGTCGTGTTCTTTGTGTGTCCTAATGCATTTGTTGTTATTTTTAGGAAGTGAAATGCATTCACATCAGTGCGTTTATGTTTCTCTGTATCAGAATAGGTTCAGAATATGTGATTGGCTTCTGGCTGCCACAATGACTCAATGATACTTGCAGTGTTTACCGTTCCTTCTTCCTGCTGCTATGGCTTCCTATTGAGGATCCGAGACAACAGAGTACCCACTAACATCCAGTGGTTTCGGCCTAGTTGAATTCTTTCCACAAGACAAAAGACACGGCATATACAGGAAACATGCTCTTCACTTGTGACAATTTCATTTTAGTCAAATATGGAACCAAGATATGGGTAAGTGTTTTTATGGTGTGGTTAGCAGTACAGTTCTAAAGAGGTCAATGAGAATGCTGTGAAGACTTCAGCCAATGGTTGTATGCTTAAAAATCCCATATATGTATCACTGGCTACTAATAGAGTGTTCACTACACTGATGTTTTTCCTCCACACAAGGAAGGACTGAACAGATTTTGATTGGCTACCGTAACGTTTTTTTTTAGGTCTTTTATTTTGTTACAGTATGCTTGAACAAGGCCCAGATTGCCTCACTACAGTTTCAAGGCCAGAAATATGCAAAATGTTTGAATAAATAGTAAAATAGTAAATAGTTATTTTAAATAAATACAAATTAATTGTGCTCATATGATTTCCAATAATTTCCAGTATAAGAAAATGTATCAAATAGAAATCCAATCCAATATAAGAAAATCTTCCAGTGAGTTCACAAACCAACGAACAACACATCATTCTGCTGATGTAAAGTGAAGATTTTTTTACCCTGTTTTGCTTCAAAACTGTCAAAAGTGAACTTTGGTAAGGGCTATTCATGCCATAAACCTTAAATGTTAATTATGTAGGTTTTTGAAACATAGTTAAACATTTAAACAATAATAGCAATAAAATACAACATCTTTTATTTTCGGAACTGGATTTTGCTTATTGACATCAACAAAAATGTTTCTCACCAAATTCCAGTCATTTAGCCCTGGACATGGATATTTCTCTAAAAATATCATCCACCTTTGCTTGCAAAGTGTGAAAAGATTTGTACTTCATTGTCTTCACCATTAAGAAATGCATCTTTTTCATAACAATCAAATGCTCTTCACAGTTTTGCACAGACCCGAAACATATAAATAATTTCCACTCTATCACAGACATTTCAGATAAAGAGTGTGTTCTTAGCAGCTTTCTTGGGACTCCAGTAGCAGAAAGGAGGTGTTTGATTTCCAGCAACCATATGTTTGTTTAGGCATTATGTTAGAATAAGATAAAACAATATCAATAAAAGCTTGATCTGGTAGCGGTGAAAGTGAGCTGCTAGTGGAGATAAAATCGAGTATTAGACAATCTGAAACAAGCCACAAGTCAATACATGATGTCTGATACGAAATGTCATGACGTAAGTATCCATGAGCATCAGCCAGATTGAAAGGAGACAAAAGTGATTTAGAACCAATTTCATAGTAAAAGACACTGTGGTGGGCTTCAAATCAGATATAAATGAAAGATTCCACATTTTCTGATAATACTGTAAGAACATTGCAGAAAATATAAGATACGATATTGTTTGCATGTCCTTGTTGACTTTCCCTAAAGCCAGGATGAATGTAATTACTTGCAGGCTACATGTAGTTGTAGCCAGTGAATTAATTATCCAGATCTTTGGCAGAGAAATCCTAGAAATTAAACAGTGGCTAATATTATATTTAAACAGTTAAACATGTCACAACCATCCAGGATGATTCAGCGTCCACGCCCCTTTAAAAGGATCCTCCACTGATCTCATACAGAGAAGACACAACAAAATCATGACGTGCTCATCAAGAGTGAAACAAATGACTCAGATTATAACTGTATAATCATGCATTACTGTGGGAGTTGCCTACTGTATTAGTTGCAAGAGGTGTAATCACGTTTACATCAGAGAAAGGTTTCTGATCTTCGGACCATCATAATCATTAATTAATTAATTCAAGAGGCAAGGTATGCAAATTAATTTTGCAGTAATGATATATCTGTTTTCATTGCCATTTGCTGCTATGACAGCTAAAAAATTAGGAACTGGACTCTTGGAATTTTATTTGAATTAATATTATGATTTAAACATCTAGGCATGGCATATTATTCTTCTGGTTACCTTCTAGGGAGGACCTGGGGTGTGTCGAGAAAACGTTCTCCACCCCCATTACTACACTTCCATCAGCCTGAACTGCTGACACCTGACAGGAAGGGCTTATCGATTCAAGCTATTTACACCAAATTCTGACTGTCCCAACAGCATGGTAGAACTGAAATGTGTTGGATTCATCTGTTCAGGTGATGTTTTCCCACTGCTCAGTGATTTGGAAATTTTTTTACCACTGGGGTCTTGCCTTCATGTTTCCCTTAGATAGCAAAGGTGCTGAAACTGGTCGTCTGCGGACATTGCTCATCCGTGCTAAGGAACGTTGAGTTGTGCGTTCGGACATGTTAGCTGGAGCAGTATTTGCTGAATTCTTGACATCCTCCACTGACCCAAGTGTAAACAAGGGTTGTTTACATCAGCACAATCCCATTCTGCAGAATGTTTTTCCTTGATCACACCTTTCTTTACACCTCTTACACTAAAGATGGTCCACAGAACATTTGCTCAAATAAATAAATGAATAAATAAAAGAAACACACACACAAACATATATATATATATATGATATATGTGACAAACATATATATATATATATATATATATATATATATATATATATATATATATATATATATATATGATATATGTGACATCTACATCATAGACGGTCTCTTTTTCTCATATAGAGGACTATATCTATCTATCTATCTATCTATCTATCTATCTATAGATAGATAGATAGGACTATATCTATCTATCTATCTATCTATATATATATATATATATATATATATATATATATATATATATATATATATATATATATATATATATATATATATATATAGATAGATAGATAGATATAGTCCTCTATATGAGAAAAAGAGACCGTCTATGATGTAGATGTCACATATATCATACAGATACAGATTACAGATGTACATATGTTTTATGCTGATTTAGGTGATGGATTTAAAACCTTTATTTTGGAAAATGGTTTATTCATCAGTGACTCCCACTAACGTTTTTTGACGACCATCTTGGAAATGTCGTTTGACTTCACGTTACCCGCGGCGAACACTTACCGGAAACCAGCCACCAGCTACCAGCCACCCAGCGAAGACTGCAGCGCCAGCAGAAATGAAATCGGATAGGCTTCGTGTTTTTTTATTTTAACTGCATTTTCCACGCCAGATATTATTATTATTATTATATATTTTTTGTCCTGTGTAGTGCCTCCCCCCCCCCTATGAAGTTATCGGAAGAGGATTTTGCCTACTGGCGCGTGTATCCAGAGCCACTGGACGCACTGGTTTGAGTGGGAGGAGGCGGACCCGACCCACATCGCTCGTCACGGCTTGAAGTCGCCAGAGTCCACATAAAAAAGCGTCGTGCGTTCAGGCCGCACCTTTGAACGAGTTGCAGTCTTTCGCTTTTTTTCCCCCAGCCATGTTCGCCCAAAACAGGCACCGTGTCCGACACTCGCGGCTCGGCGCGGCCTGATAGCGAAGTCCCGGGCCTGGTGGCGGTCTGTCATCCCTCCCGCTGGCCTGGCACGCAAGCTTTGAACCCCCGAAGAACACTGTTATTTCTTCAAAGAAGACAGCTTTAAGTTTAGCTTACTATTGTTATTATTTTTTATGGACCTGATAGTTAGCTAGTACCTGCTGCTCAGCGCAAAGAGAAGGAAAAAATCAAAACAAAGATGCTAAACTCAAGGCGGCTTTTGCGGTTGTCGAACCGCTCGTTTTTGGCCTTCATCTTCTTTTTCTCCATGTCCACGACTTGTCTGTACTTCATATATGTTGCCCCTGGAATAGGTGAGCATCGAGTTATGTTTTCCATGTTTATGAATCGGCACAAAAGAAAAAAAACAAACGAACACGATGTTTGCTAACGGTGCCTAGCCGGATTGCTACGTTGCCATGGAGTTCTAGTTAGCATGTTAGCGGAAACGGACTCTTCCTGATCCGCGTTCATTCATTCTGGTGGAGGTGTTGTTCGCCGACATGATACATCTTTTTAATTAAAAAAAATCGGCTAAATGTTTTTTTAAGGTAGCTAACCGGACCCGTTCTTCCGTGAGGTGTCTGGCTGTCGTTAACGAACTACGTGTTTGTTCTGCATTACACACCGCAAGCTGGGGAGCTCAGTCTGGCTGTTTGGCCAGCGCCCTTTGCATTTTTGTGCTGCTGTTTTATTAAAGTGGATTATTATCTCCCGTAGCCTGTCTGAAATATATCAGCTGGTTGATGTTTAGCACATGTTAACACACACACACACACACTTATTTTAACGTCCGTATTTGCTATAATGATCATTTTACTGCATGGACAGTGACACTGTAATCTTCTCCAGTGTGCGGGTTGTTCTGCCTGGTTCTGTAGACATAACGTGGTGAAATAAGCCAAGATGAAGACAGTGTCATTAAGACTACCAAGATAGAGAAGACTAACAGATAATGAAGCTAGTGGGTTTCATAGTGGATACAATATTTTTATATGCCGCTGTCCGCAAAGCGACTAACAACCGTTTAGTGTTTTTTCCTACCTTACATTTTTATCATTGAGTTTTAAAAAAGGGTTTTGAAACGGCGACCTGAGTGAAGTATGTATGAAACACGTTCTGGTTGCCTGTGAGCGAGAGAGAATAACTGTCTCACTGGCAAATGAAATTGACGAAACCTCCGCGTAGTTTTTGATGTAGTACGAGCTTAGTTGTGAAAATAAACCCAATTTATTTTCTGTTTGAAAAAAAAACGTGTCTACCATTATGAGTGTATTGTGGTCAGGTGTGATGTGAGACCTCCGATATTATGATTCCTAATGTCATGCGGTATAAATGGGTTATTTATAGGAACACTCATGAACACCAGTTTCGGCGCATCACGGCGTGCTGTGGCACTGATGATAAAGGATAAGCCTTCTTGCAATCTTTCATGATTAAGCAATCGTGGTGCCAACCTCTGTTTTGTTTAGTATTCCTCATTTACTGAAGAATTTTGTCATGGTCGGTGTCTTTAACGATAAGGGTTAAGACAAAAGTTCGTGCACTGAGTAATGCTGCACCCTAACCCTATGCTCTTGTGAACAGATGCATCTTTATATTGCCAAAGCTTGTAGAATAGTTTTAGCAGTCTTATATTAATCTATGTTGGTGTCTTGGTCAGTGCAGGCAGGAGCAGTAATGCATTTATTTTCCGTGATTGTTTTGACAAGTTCTTCTGGTCTGTGAGTCTGGGTTTCAAGCTCAAATTGTAGTTGTTTTTATAGGTTTATATTTTGTTGTTTTGGCTGCTTGCCCCGTGTAGGACCTGCATTGTTGTCTGGAGTTTCCCATAAGCTGCGTGTATGAAGTCCAGTGTTCACAACTGGACTGATCCTGAATCGGGCCTTCCCACTGCTAGTATGCCGCTAACTTAACACTAACAGGTTTTAAGTGGTTTAAGTTCACTCAACACTGAATGAACGTTCTCTGGCATCATGTGACTTGAATGTGTCACTGCTTGGGGTTTTAGCTGGTAGTGCTGTTGCTGTGGCGATAATCTTCATGGCTTTGCTGTTTCCATGTAACCCTTGTGCCTTTGTGATGGTTTATTTTCTCAGACTACAAAGTAATCAAATCTAATCGCAGGATGTTAGTCACACTTTGATTTCTATTCATGAAAAAACAGGATGTAGCCTAATTGTTCCAATGTGAACTACATAGTTGTAGTTTGTGCTAATGTTGAGTTACGGTGAGCTGAAAAGACAAAATGTCTCGGACGACTGATTAATTGACATACGGTTTAATGTGGATGTGGAATCCCTTAAATCAAAGTACTGTCGGGGACTGGTAGGCTAAGAATGTGTCAGAAATTAGTAGGTGCGTTGGAAAAATCACATCTACCAATTTTCAGAGACATTCAATTTCAATAACGTTTCAGTACTTTTTATGCAAAATATATACGCTATTGTTTTGAAGCTAAACTAAACGCATGTACAGAAAATATATTTTCTTTGTCTTAAATGATAAACACTGTTCAATAATAATACTACACTGCTTTATGGGCATGTAAGCCTTTCTGACACATTTCAGAAATGTGAAACCAGGAATCATTGCCAAATGTTTCATCTCATCACCAAACCACCATGTTTGCCCTTCAGATATATTCCAGTACAAGTGCTACACTTCCAACGGACAGTGTAAACAGGCGAGTTCAGATTTTCCTAAATGTGTGAATACTAGTGATTTTTCGTATTTTTTTATTGGCATAAGGAAATCAACATCCCCGCCATTGCCTGCAGTCTATGCATGTAGGATGCCCCCTCCCTGGGTGGGGGGGAACAATCAATTATTACTCATCATGCACCCTTTAGCAATACTGCGTTAGATTTTTAATAGGAGCCTCTGAAGTGAAACTGGGCCTCCTTTAAAGTGTTAATGCATTCTAGATAACATTTACAATATAGATGACAATCATTTGTTCTATACTGTCGGTGTTATGCTTCTAATAAAGATACACAACGAAATGATAATTGAGCATTTGTGGGATATGCAGTGAAATTGTGCCATCCATGGAGTCCCTGCCTCACAGCGTACAGGACTTTAATGTCTTGGTGCCGCAGTACAGGACACCCTCAGAGGTATGCCTCGATGGTTTAGAGCTGTTTCAGTGCTATTAGGGGTGGCCACACAATATTAGCCATGTGGTTTTGATGTTTTACCAAAGTTAGGCACCAAACCGTTATATTGTACAGATCTAAAGTGCATATTACAAGGCATCGCTTTCCCGTGTTGGAGTTTCTGATATCTAGAAGTAATCTGCATCATCTGTCTTTTGTCTTATGTTTGTGTTTAATCGCCTTGTTGTAGTTTCAACAAGCATGTGGTGTTGTCGTGCGGGTCTGTCACATGGAGATGCTCCTCCCCCTCCTTTACCCTTTTCACTAATGCATCACTTGCTTATTCAGTTGGTGTGGGGAGAAAAGAGCAGTGGCTTCCTGGAAATTCTTGCCTGATCTGATTGGCCGATTGTGAGGCTTGCTGAGCATGGAAAGGCTAGTTTTGACTGCAGGGTTAAATTCCGCCTCATTTAGTAGAAATCAGTGTAATTTCAGAGTGTTGTCTCTGGCGCATAAGGGTGTTTGCTTCAGCGTCAGCCTGGACGTGCGTGACACCATGATTATTAGCATGGTAGGGCATCATAACTATAACCACTGTACCACAACACAACTCTTCCTCTGACCTTGACAGAGGCGCTGCTCCTGCAGTTGTGTGTGGCAGTGCCCAGGCGGGAGATTTTCATTATTTGCAAGATACAATAGCCATCAATGCTGTCTTTTTGTTTTAAGCCAATCAGTTTTAGGCAATCTGCTAGATAAATAGAAAATAAACGATTTGCCTGCAGGAGAAGGAAAAAAAAACAGAAAAGGCTGAGAATTTTGAAGGCTGAGCGTGGGGTCCTGACAGTTCCACGTACGTCCACCTGTTTGCCTGCAGAGAAAGAGAAATACAGCATAATACAATGAGATGGAGTAGAATTTGCCGTGTAAGGTCTCCTACACACAGAGGTCGTTTTCGGTCTTTGAGTACACAGTCTAGTCATAGAGCAGCGTACGTATAGAACGTGGTCAGCTTATTCTTGCTTTCTAGACGCTCTGCCTTTCTGCCTAACCCGTCTCTAGGGCTCGTGTCTGGAGGGCGGCCAGCGTTTAATTCAGCTTCGTTCTACACGCTCATCAGTCTTAAGGAAATGTTTGGTTACATTTCGTGTTCTCTCTCTCTCTGTTCCAGCCAATACATACTTCTTCATGGTGCAGGCTCAAGGTATAATGTTGCGGGATAATGTGCGGACAATCGGACAGATGATTAGATCATACACCAACAAGAATGCCACGCTGAACGGCACAGGTGAGACGCGGCAGACACGCCTCCGTCAGCTCGCCCGTACCGAGGCGTGCTCGGGAATGGTGCCCAAGCAGGTTTGCTAAGGGTTTCGGCAGTTTGTGCAATTTATCTCTGTTGTGTTTCACAGATTATCCAGACGGGAACAACTCCAGTGAGTACTTCCCTCAGCCGACCACATACCTCCCCGAGAATTTCACCTACGCCCAGAACCTGCCTTGCCCAGAGCGCCTACCTTTCATGAGTGAGTTTGCGTACACGCACGCACACACCTGCGGGAGATTAGATCACACCTCCAACGTGCACAGGCTGATATGCGGGACACTGTGACATGGGTGTTGCCTAAGCATGAACTCGCTATCTAGCCCTGTTGTTCTAGCAGCACTTATAGGATGAGGCTTATTTGATAGAAATGACAGGAATCCTCCTTTAGTCTTCATTCTCACGTGCACATGGAGAAACATTCCTGTCTTATCATAACAGATCATAGGGGCGTGCGTGCGTGCGTGCAAGTTGCTCGAGATTCATGCAGAAACGGTTTGTAGATGCCTGTACTACACTCACTAGGGCATCGGCCACATAACCAGGTACTCTGGCTGTACCAGATGTACTTGGAAATGAAGTAACACTGTAAAGGAATGCTGTGAGTATCATGTTACAAGACGTAGACAAGAGCCTGTGTGTGTAAAGTCAGTCAGTCAGGCAGCAGTTCACCTGTGCTGCGCTGTTCGTGTCTTCAGGACGCCCCTGTGAAGGCTCGTGTGTTTCAAATCTCAGAACACTTGACATTCTCAACAGTTTTATGTTGGCCCCCGATTTACACACAGAAACAGTGACGTCCATATTGTGTTAGTCTTTTGTGTTTTTTTTGTTTTTGTTTACATTTGCGTGATTAGCAGAGGAACGCAGTTGAGTCCTGATCGCTGTTTCCCTGTGGGAGCTGCTAAGTCAGATTTGCTGCTGTGTCTGTGCAGAGGGCAAGATGGAAGTGAACATGACTGAGGTTCCTATGGAGACGGTGGAGCTCCATCTCGCCCAGCTGGGCATTCAGTCAGGGGGCCACTGGAGGCCCAAAGACTGCAAACCGCGGTGGAAGGTAGGTGTGTGTGTAGGTGTGTGTGTAGGTGTGTGTGTGTGTGTATGTGTGGCTTACTCAGAAATAACAATAATTGCCTGATCTTTTGTATAAAGTGTTGGAAGGTAACACAAATGAATAATGTCACTGGAAAATGTCAATGCTGAATTAATGAATAGTGTTTTGTTCATATTATAGTAAGGGATGAAACCTATAGCCCTTTTCTGAATTCCCTATAAAGCCTTGTGTAACCAGTTGTTCCAGTCCAAATGGAGCTAGATGTGCAAGTGACTGTGGAGAGGTCAGATACACAGGCTGCTGTGAGATTAGCAGGATAACCGCTAACCACTTCTGTCCACCTGTCCAGCTTCCTCTCCAAACAACGCTGGTGTTTTTTATTGGTGATATATGATCTCTATTTACATTTTTAAAATGCAGTTCTGTCCTGACCAATAAAGCGTGTAAAAGTCGTGTTTCCTGTTTAGTAATGATTCTTTTTTTTATGCAACCATTTCCCAACCTCTCCGTATCTCATAGAGTTTAATACGTAGCCTTAAATGCTGCGCTGATCGTCTCTGAGATAGATGCGTGACGGAATGAGTGGTGATGTGAGATATGCCCTCTGTTGTGCCTCATTAAAACCACTGACCTATGTGTTAGTACGTCATTGTGAGTGGGTGGGGCTAACGTGCTGTAGCTGGTTGGCTAGACATGAGGTCGCTCTCATTTACTTACTGATTTATTTATTTTTGGAAACATTTTCATATACTGCTTCAAACTTCTTTTTTTTTCAGTAATATGAGGGAGGTGCAGGTTTGATGATCAGAAATCATAGTAGCAGGACAGTCTGGCTGGGCTGGAATAATTATTAAAAAATAGACAAATGTGCATAAATATTAAAGTGGAGAGTAAAGCACTGGAGTGTCGTGTGAAGAGCTGTATATATAATGAAATAGTTTAATATGGCACAAAAGTTCCTCGTGTTAATCACAAACTTATATAACGGACCAAGTATAGAGTTTGGAAGTGACATTGTTAACTCCCTGTGTGTCTATAAATAAATCAAGCAGATATATATGTATTATATATATGTATTTTTGGGCATATCTCTAGCTTCCAAAGGCAAGATCATACTATATATCTTGGGCTTACTGTATGCCCATTTTAATAAAGTATCCTACTTTAACCTCAGACATGGGAAGTTTTTTTATGGGTTAGGGCTCAGGGTTAGGGCTCAGGGTTAGGGCTTTTTTATGTTAGGGTTAGGGTTTTTTTATGTCGAAACATGGACAAATGGTTTCATGGATGTTTGTAGATTTTCCTGTGTTTAGGCTGAGAGGCAGAGTGTCATAACTGCATAACAGCTGCATACTTATTGGAAACCCATAGCTAGCAAAATTGAACAACTTTACATGGTTCTTGTGGTTATGTCACTCGCTATATTCTAAACATGTATAATTAAATGTCATATACATGTTTTTTTTGGCCGTAACTGGTAAAACAAGGTGTTCTGGGGAAGTCTGAAGTGGCCTCTTATGGGCAGTAGATACTTTTACCCAATCATAGATTGTTATAGCTTCATTACTATATGGTGTTTATATTTGTCACATGCTTAGGTGTTCAGATGACCTGGATATCTCTCCTCCCTCTCTACCTCTCCCTCCTCTCCTTCTCTCCCTCTCTCTCTCCTCTCTCTCCTCTCTCTCCTTTCTCCCTCTCTCTCTACCTCTCCCTCCCTCCTTCTTTCACTCTCTCCTCCCTCTCTCCCTCCCTCCTCTCTCCTTCTTTCTCTCTCCTCTCTCCTCTCTCTCTCTTTCTCCCTCTCTCTCCTTCTCTCTCCTCCCTCTCTACCTCTCCCTCTCTCCTTCTTTCTCTCTCTCCTCCCTCTCTCCCTCCCTCCTCTCTCCTTCTTTCTCTCTCCTTCTCTCTCCTCTCTCTCTCTTTCTCCCTCTCTCTCCTCCCTCTCTACCTCTCCCTCTCTCCTTCTTTCTTTCTCTCTCCTTCTCTCTCCTCTCTCTCTCCTTCTCCCTCTCTCTCCTTCTCTCTCCTCCCTCTCTACCTCTCCCTCTCTCCTTCTTTCTCTCTCTCTCTCTCCCTCTCTCTCTCTCTCCCTCTCTCTCCCTCCCCCACCCCATCCAGGTGGCCATTCTCATCCCCTTCAGGAACCGCCATGAGCACCTCCCCCTCCTGTTTCAGCACCTGGCTCCTCTGCTTCAGCACCAGCGCCTGCAGTTTGCTTTCTATGTCATTGAGCAGGTACTCACACCGATACACTCGTGTGGACTGTGGACTGCTACTGCCCTCTGCTGGCTGCTTGGTTGGGTGTTTTTTTCTTTTTGGTTTGTGTGTTAAACACAACACAAATAATTTTTAACTAATGATTTGCCATTGTAATAATAATAATCTTTATTTGTATAGCACCTTTCATACATACATGCAACTCAAAGTGCTTTACAGAGTTTATAGACATAAAATACAGTTTCACTTCTGCTCGTTTGTGGTAGGGAGTTGTTTAACAATTGTGCTGCTCTGTTGCGTGTGTGCGCGTGTGTGCGCGTGTGTGTGCGTGCGCGTGTGTGTGTGTGTGTGCGCGCGTGTGTGTTCTCGCTTCTCTGTTTTCAGGTGGGCACTCAGCCCTTTAACCGTGCCATGCTGTTTAACGTGGGTTTCAAAGAGGCGATGAAGGACCTGCACTGGGACTGCGTGGTGTTCCACGATGTGGACCACATCCCCGAGAACGACCGCAACTACTACGGCTGCGGCCACATGCCGCGCCACTTCGCCACCAAGCTCGACAAGTACATGTACATGTGAGTGAGAACCCAGCGGTACTGGGCCACCGCGGCACCAGCCCTCCTGCCGGCCAGGAGCTTCCTGTCGTTCCCGCTGACGTGTTAGACGCGTGTGCGGTTCATGTGCGGTGATGAACAGGGTCTGCACACGTGCAGTGTTGGTCTCCGCCTCCTGTGGTGCTCTGTGCTTTGGTGATTGCTTGGTGTCCAGTGCAGGCATCTCTTCGAATTAAAACCTGGCCAACTTTCGGGGATGTCAGGATGTCCCCTTTGGGTTTGTGTGTGTGTGTGTGTGTGTGTTTTTAGTGTATGTGATCAAGTGTTGCATCTTGTGTGTTGAGGAGAGAAATAGCCATTGTGTTTTTTGGCTTGTGAAGAGTGTCTTAGATGGTGCTGTTGGCTTAGGAGATGAGTGGAGACCACAGGGGCATTTGTTTGTTCTTCGTGAACCCCCCGACCCCACCTAACCTTTTCCCCCCTCCTCTCACTGTAGGGCAAGGGTGGTGTAGGATTAGGGTGGTGTGCTGCACCTCTGTAATAGACTTATTTTTTTTATTGCTTG
Source organism: Brachyhypopomus occidentalis (assembly GCA_020368025.1). Lineage (NCBI taxonomy): Eukaryota > Metazoa > Chordata > Actinopteri > Gymnotiformes > Hypopomidae > Brachyhypopomus > Brachyhypopomus occidentalis. The sequence continues at coordinate 16,191,578 of JAGXOD010000021.1, read as the reverse complement.
GTGCTTACGAGACACAACTGATGGTAAGGCAGTTGCTCCGTTGCTCCGTAAAATATCCTGATTGAGGTGTGAGATGCCGTTTGGTTGTTGTAACACTAACTGTGTGTGTGTGTGTGTGTGTGTTCAGTTTACCCTACAGTGAGTTCTTTGGAGGAGTGAGTGGTCTTACTGTGGAGCAGTTCCACAAAATCAACGGCTTTCCCAATGCATTCTGGGGTTGGGGAGGGGAGGACGATGACCTGTGGAACAGGTGCGTGCGAACGCTTGTTTGTGTGTGTGTGTGTGTGTCTCTCAGTGTGTGAGTGTATGAGTGAGCTTCACAAGGTCAAACAGTGCACATGTTCCCAGTGTCCAGGACCGTGTGGGCTGGTGCATTTACCCTACGTGTCTTTCCCAGGGTGCACTTCGCTGGCTTTAACGTGACCAGGCCTGAGGGGGAGATTGGCAAATACAAATCAATTCCACATCACCACCGAGGAGAAGTGCAGTTCCTGGGGAGGTCAGTTTGCTCCACATCTCTCACCTCTCACTCGCTCCGCTCAGCCCTGCCACGTCCTGGTTCTCCCGGTCTCGTGCAAAAAGAACGGAAACTTCCGTAGTATTATTGTAAGAGTAAGAGTGAGAAGCAGAAGTGACGAAGGTTGTGCCATCTCTGTGGTAACAGAAGACACGGATGACAAATGACACCCGATAGTTTTGACTTTTGCGTCACAGTGCTGACTTATGCATGTCTGTCTGTCTGTGTCTCTCTCTCTCCCCCCCCCTCTCTCTCTCTCTCTCTCACACAGGTACAAGTTGTTAAGATATTCTAAAGAAAGACAGCATCTGGATGGCCTGAATAATCTCCAGTATTTTCCAGAAATCTCTTTAAGTAATCTATATAAGAACATCACGGTTAACCTGAGCCCTGAACTGGCTCCCATAGCAGAGTACTGACATCCCTTCCCCCGCTGACATCACCTGACCCTCGGCACCTGAGAATGACCCAGCACCCGTGGAGAGGGGGTGTGGCAGAATGACGTACTGCTGCCAAGCAACTGTTAAACCAAGAAACAAGAGGTTAACGGCCTGATTACTCGAACAGTTGAGTGTGTGAACTGTGTGTGTGTGGTCAAAACCTGTGTGTGTGTGTGTGTGTGTGTGTGTGTGTGTGTGTGTGTGTGTCTGTCCCATTGCATGTTTCTATGTCCATGCTGGCTTTAGCTGTTCATATCACGCTACAAAATGAAAAGGAATAAATCCTGGGAAGCAGCAGAAGGTTCCGGTGGCAGCACCACCAACCCTAAAGTTTACTGCAAAGCCTTAACTGATTTTTATAGGCTGTGTCACTCTTGTGTCATCGTGCTCACTCATGCTGACAAGGTAGAAAGCTCAGTTTTACAATCTTAACAGCGACCTAGACGCCAATAGACGTTTTGTGGCACGTTTTTGTATATACTATAGTATTTTAAAGCATAGTAATTTTTTTTTGTCCTACAGAAAAACTAAAAAACCTCTGTGGATGTTTTGATGATTTTTGTGTACTGTAAATTTCTATTATTATTTTTTTTCTTCTTCATATTTATTTTGGTCTTATATTGAGGTACATTGTGGCTCCACAATCCAGCGGTGTGTGTCATGTGAGCGTCGTCGTCGACGCATTCCTCTGGCCGTGCGGAAGTCCGTCGCGATCTCGTGCATGACGGAGTCTGGGCAGGAAGCCCCCAGGCTCGTGAATGAGGCGCTCACATGGTCTCGTAATGACACGTGTCATTCCGGTGCACACCCTCTTACTTTGGCAGCTACGTCTCTCTGTCGTGTTCTCTTCTCACTTTTTGTTCCTTTCGGGGTCTTTCATTCTTTCTTTTCTTCAAGAGAATTGGACACCGTTCAACTTAAGGACTTAAGTTAACAAAAGCAGTAGGTGTGCAGCGATCTACTGAATATTCAACCGGAGCTGAGCTGATCTCCGCTGAGCTGAGCTGATCTCCGCTGAGCTGATCTCCGCTGAGCTGATCTCCGCTGATATCCGCTGAGCTGATCTCCGCTGATATCCGCTGAGCTGATCTCCGCTGATATCCGCTGAGCTGATCTCCGCTGATATCCGCTGAGCTGATCTCCGCTGATCTCCGCTGAGCTGAGCTGATCTCCGCTGCTTGCCTTGTGTGATCAGTCACTTTTGTTGCACATTTTCATTCTTTTTTTTTGTTTGTTTTTGATTTTTGTATGACGTTTTGCTATTTTTGCTATTGTTTGTTTCTTGTGTTGTTGATTTGAAGTGCACTGTGGGGATGGAAAGACAGATTAGAGAGGGCATCGGGAGTAGAGGGGTTCAGGTCCGTCACACTAAAACCTGCTCCTCAGGTGGATTCACAGCTGCTAAAAGCCAAAATGCCCTTCACTGGGTTCTTGTGTGTGTGTGTGTGTGTGTGGGTGGGTGGGTCTCTGGGTGGGGGTGGTGGTTCCTGAAATGCCCTATCTCTGTATATGAAGTACCTTGTGATGTTGCACTTGAGTCCGATTGTAAGCTGGGCTGCATGAGAGAGTAACGTCAGTGTTACTCTGGAGTGGCATCAGAACCGAGTGTGATGCTCGACTTTACACCGTTCTAGTTTAGAGCACTCAAACTTTTTCAAGGACAAACTGTAGGGTTCACTTGTGCTTGTACATATTGTTTGTCTGACATGTCTTTAGATTTAGGTGAACCATAAGTTGCTTTATTATTATTATTATTATTATAATTTTTTAAGTGTTTTTGTTACTTTTTGTTTTATTCGGTTATTTATCACATTTGTCCTAAACAGAACTACTGTTTGGTATTCTATTACGTTCCCTCTGTGTGTCTGTCGGGGTTGTGTGGAGACTCAGAGACGTCAGACTGTAGCAGCGCCGCAGTTCCAGGGTCGGCTTAACTGTCCCCTTGCATCTGAGGTCTGCTGCCCATGAGCCCGGGAGCTTTGGCTAAGCAGAGGGCGTACCCAGGCCTCTGCCAGGCGGACCAGTCCGGGGTGCTGGCCAATCCGGCGTGCTCATGTGGGCCGTCCCTCTGCTGCTGGGGGCGGCGGCCTGTGTGCCCATTGGTTGAGCCATTTCCTACAGGAGAGCCGCTCGGGCAGACGCGTGAGCTCAGTGAGTGATCGCTGGTCTGAAGTACTCTCCGGTGTGGAGTCTCTTGTTTACAGAGTCTGTATTTTGTTTTTTGTTTTGTTTTGTTTTTTTTATATATATATTTATTTATTTTTTCTTCTTCCCTTCCTTAAACCTGCAGACTAAAGTCTGTGTTTGAGTAGGCCCAGTTACTATGGTTACTATGGTTAAAGGTCAACCATGGACATTTGACCAGTTGGTATAAAGAATGTAAAAGCCTGTTGTAGTTAAGAGGTTGGATTAAACATGAAGAATAGTGCTGAAATGCAGGAGGCTACTGGTGCCAAACTCCTCTTCTCTCGCTCTCTCGGGCTTGTTTGAAAGTTTCTTTAACCATTTCTTTCTTCTGCTGTCCTGTCACCCATTTTGCTTTGCCTCTGGAGGAGTTCTGTGTTCAAATGTAGCTCTTGAACTGGTTTCATACATTTCTCTACCACTACAACCATTGGAAGCTTACAGTTTGGGGGCGCTTTGTGTGTTGAGACTAGCTTGCAAGAACAGATTACTGTAGCCTATAGACAAATGCATAACGGAACTATTTACATATCAAATGCTCTATCAGCATTTTTACATAAATCGTTACTGTAAACAAAAGCTCATTAAGATTTCTCATTAGTTTTCTGACTCCCCCTGGACTGTACCAGTTACACACCTCCTGGGTTGTTCAGTGTAAAGGCATTTGGGTAACAACTCTGTGCTTGTAATGCAGGGGAGACCAGCCCCCCACGGAGGTGTGTGTGAGCCTTATTTGAAGGTTACCACAAGAAAACACATGTGACATTTTACTGTCTCTTGTAATGTTCATTTGTCTGCCGTTTAGGACACAGTACTCTATTCTACAGTGTTTAGTTGGAGTCTAGTGAGGACGGTCTGCTTTCCCAAACTGCAAAATGTGTAATTACGTATTCTTGCCATACATTATAATAAACTTTACACCAACGTTTTATGTGTAATTGTGGTGAGCTTTCGCCGAATATATAAAATAATAACTGAAAGCTGCGCACACAAACTGTTAGACAAGAGGTACTGTAGACCTTACTTAATGAAGGCGTTTACAATGTGCAAATCACATTAGTAAGCTAGTAATCTACCACAATCCATCACATATCTCACTTGTCTCATTACGAATGTCTTAACGGTGACATTTTCACAGGTGCTTAGCCTGCTGATCTATCCCCGTAATTGTGATTGGGATTATGCCCACAGTGTTGCATACACACTTGCATTATTAGAGTCTGTGAGCAGTTGTTTTTGTTACAAACCCATTTTTACTTGGGCATAACTGTGAAGAATCTTGTGTTCAATACTGTGGTCCGTCTGCAGGGTTAAATGGATTTATTTTCACCTGACCCATTCCCTCTCCCATTGAAAATAGAAATTATTCCCCATCTTTTCCATTTGTGTCTTTGGACAAAAAAAACTATAGTCATTTTAAAGACTTATTCACCATGACATATTTGTAACGTAGTGTTACAATTTTTGCAGTATTCATATTTGTGCCTTGAGTTTCTTTCCCTCAACACATTTGCATTTTTGGTGGGAGATGCAGTGAGCTGGTTGTGGATGATGTTTGAAAAACAAAAAATTATGTAGAGTGCACATTTATTTTTTAAAATGTTTCATTTGAATCTGGGGCTGTGTGTGTAGACCTCTGGAACCTGTGACTGATGACATGGAGCAGAAAACAAGGATGATTCTTTCATGTTTTTGTATGTCTGTTTTTGAGGGTCCACTTTAAATGTAACACCAGTTTCAGAGGGGAGGGGGGGGTGTCTTGAGTTGCTTTGACAGAAGTGTACCATCCACGCTCCAGGTCTTTCTGTTTTGCTGGTCTGTTCATTGCGTTACCAGTTTGTTCACTGCGTTACGCTCTGTAATGATCATTAAAAGACTTTATAGTTGAAAACCTGTTCTGAGAGCAAATATCCTTCTTGCCCGAGTGTGTTCATCCTGGTCTCTTCACACTCCTCGTTGCAGCTCTTTCGGAGGTCCGTGTTTTATTCGACTGCCTGCATCTTCAGTCGTGTACTTTGGTCACCACGGCTGTTGTGGTGTAGGAGAACGGGCTGAGGAGCATGGCGAGCGTGTAGTGGCGATGTCCTTCTGCGTGTGCCTCAAACACCACCTGCAGTCACACAGTCAAGCATCTTAATCCACACACCAAGTTTGATGCATGTCCAGTCACACTGCTGTATATGTGTTACCGATGGACCCTGAACAGTCCTATATATCTATAACTGGTCCATTTATGTCCATAGATAGATGTCTAGAGATAACTTGTATGTTCTTAAATATTTACCTTCACTCCACTTGGTTAGCATCTAGAATAAAAGGGTTCAGTTTGTTTTTCACCTCATGGTATTTACTGAATATGTTTTTGTTGAATGTCAGAGTCCAGTTTACACACTGTATCTCTTGCAGGGAAACCTGTGCTAGTCATTATCATGAAAACAAAAGCAACGTATCTGTAATGAAGAAATTTCCTTATTCTTATAGAGGATATTAACTTACGTTGGCGCGCTCATGGAAAGGTGTGCGACCTTCTGACTTCCAATAGGCCTTCGTGTCAAACACGACACGGTACACACCAGGTGTAAAGTCCTGGTCCGTGATCAGATCATGAACCTCACCGGCAGTATCTGTATTCCTGGAGGTTGGGGGGTAGGAATAGGTTAGTAAAATATTGAGCCAGAAGGTGGGTACATTTTAAGAGATTGTTGCAAAACCTACATTACCCTAAACTAAACTATTAGGCATCACTCAGTCTTCCATAATCTTCCATTTAAGTGGATATTTATATGAATATTTAATTTCGAAAGTGTTCTAAAGGTTCTAAAGACTTGGTCATGTAAATGTGCTGCTTTTTGGCAATTTGTTCTTACCCATGAGCAATCTTTTCCCAAGTTCCCTCAGCACCTTGGCGAGAGACCTCGAGTGCCACATCTCCAGCAGGGACTCCTTTCACTGCATCCAGGATCTTCACAGTCAGTGGGCAATGAGCGTCAGAACCACCGTGAAGATTCTGGATCAGTAAAGAGCAAGATTAGTTTTTTTCCAGCCTATACGCAGGGCTGGAGTGTTAAATCCTCAACGTTGCCTTAGAACTGTAATCCCAGTGAACCATAATGCTGCGAGGTGTTTTTCTTTAACTTTTTTTTAATGCCAGATATGTTTGCTTGGCTTTGCTCCTGGAGCCTTTAACCTCTGATGAACTTGGCTTGCTCATACACCTTAACTGACATATTGATCAGCGATGTTGTTAGCGGTGAGGTGAGGGTAAAACTGGAGGAACAACTAGTTCTCCAACTTTAAGCAAAAGTAGGCTAAAGGTTATATGTAATTTTTACTAAGACATTTCAATGTTCTTAGCAAATCTGATACAGTGAACTAATGTAATCCAAACAGAGGAGTCAAGTTAGTCAACTCTTAACCCTAGAAATAAAAACTAAAATTCATTATTGAACTGTTCCATTTAAATGATTAATGATGATAATGCAGATCCCACTGTTTATTACAGTCAAATATCATTGTTTGACTTTTTTCTTAAACAATGTTTGGGCCACTGGCAGATAACAGTTACATATAAAAAATGAATTCACAATGAATTTTAGCTCCTAAGCAATAATTGAACTCGTAATGTTATATTTTCAGCCTTTCCCGTGGCCATCCACACAGTGACAAAAGACCTCTAAGGCCAGCACTTTAAAGCAATATACATTACAGTATACATTTACAATAAACATTACAATATCCATTACTTTGGACAAGTTCAAGTTGGCAGATTCTCTTCTGCCAAAAATATTCTTACCACTTTCCATATATGATATGAGCAGGTCTCTAGCAGAAGACATACAGTATATACGCAGTTCTTACAACGTTATATATTTTAAATAAAATTATTGTTATTGTTATTTTACTTTAAATGCTTCTTTGTGGATTGCTGTGAAAACATGGAGGAGCCTGCTACCTGTTCTCTCAGTTGATTCAGTAACTTACCACTGGGGCAGCCTTACAGAAGACCCGTGTGAAGGCAAGAAGGACAAAAATTATCGCTTTGGCCATGACGATGCAGGGCTACATACAGTACGTTTGAGAGTTTTGTCTTATATACTCAAATTGATCTTTTCTGTGTGGTCAGGTGACTCCAAGGGAAATCTGGGATGTTCTGTTGACACAGGGAATGTGTGACCCCAAGTGAAAGCACCTTTGTGGGAATTCCAGTTAACTTCAATAATCCTTCAGTAACATTTGTTGGCTAAATGTCTGTCAGTTGTTTCTGAGAGAAACTAAATGCCATGGTTGTTACATTGCTTAAATGAAATTTGTGAGCGTTAGCCAGCTAGCCAGCGTTAGCCAGTATCTTTGATAACTCACTAATTGAGGTCATACCTTTTTTCATATTTGTTCTGTCATTGAACTGATTTACAGAGTCTCCCAAGAAACAACATTTCTGACAATATTGTTACTGTAGTAGTAACTTTTAACTTTAACTTCTCTATCATTCTTATTCATGACTTGATCTTAATTATATTTTGTACATAGTGTCGTACAATGTTGTTTTCCTGTCCTGTGGATAAATAGATTACAAAACTTCCACCTAACAAAATTTCCACCTAAATCAAAACATTGTTTAAAATGAGCAGAACATGCAAACATTTACACAGCAAACTTACACATGCCAAACCAACAATTAGGTATTTGTCGTAATAGTTTCTTCTTAGCTTAAAAGATCATTGAAGTTTATGAATATGCACAATAACCCAGCTATTTCAAGAATTACATTTAGAATTACATTTAGAAAAATCACACTGCAAATAAAAACAACCACAACAATTTAGCAGCAGTGCACTGACGTGTACAAAACTATTGATACTGAGTTTGAGTTGCTAGCTTGTACAAACTTAATAAAAGGGGTGTGTGAATGTTTCAACATTGTTGACCAGAAGTACATTTTTGTGATCATTACATTAAAGCTGGTATAAACCTTTAAGAATTCTTGAGATAAACTCAGTAATATGTATAAAATAGATGCTCTCTTACTGTCAAGGCTCTGTAACCAGCACCAAAAATATAATTTGGCTATCCAGTTAGCTGGATCGTTTGCTTTGGCATATCTGCACGTATGTTTTAAATGAAAACAATGTACATGTTCATGTAAAATTTTACAGTGATTTGAATCTGTTAGCTCTTAGATGTTTTATTACTGATGAGAATGTTGGCACTGGAGCAGAGCTGACCTCACATTCTGAGTGGCTTTTCCAATATCGTGATCCACAGCAGGAAAAGAACCCATGACCTTGGGAACCTGGGTTTTCTCTGGGTCCTTGGATACAGATAGCACAACATCTGAAAACACTAAGCCTTTGGATAATTTGTTTACAGTGATTTTAATTGTGGCGCTTGTTTCTCCTGGCGGTTTGCCATGCTTGATTTCTTCTCCTAAACCTGGTCCAGTCCCTCCTAAACCTCCAGGTCCACTGGCAAAAGGTGCTACGTTTGAAACAGCCACATCCAAATTCAATGTTTTGACCTTTTCATAATCCACAGGCTGTGTTCATCCAGCACACAGAACAGAAGATATAAGTAAATGCAGTTTTAATATATGTCATTAATAAAAGTTGTATATGATTTCAGTCAGTTGGGCAAAATGAAGATTTTTACCTTGATGAGCTTCAGAATGCCCTCGTTTGTTTTAGGGTCAGTTTCTATACTAAATATTTCTTCTTCGTTACCCATAGTAATTTCAAAGTGAGCGAGCCAGTTATCAGTGTTCTCCAAGTCTTTGTCCAGAGCTTTGATTTTCATAACAACCACACCAGCAACGCCTTCCTCAATAGTGCCTGCATACTGATACCAAAAAAGACATTAAAGGTGAAATATCTCGCCTTTTTCATTAGCATTTTTTCCTAATGAATGGGTGCCAACAGAATCAGATTTTCTAGGCTGTTTTCTTACCTCGTCTTTTTCTAGAGTAGGAACGTTGTCGTTGATATCCAGGACCTGAATCTGGACGGTTCCTGTTCCAGTGTAGCCATTTGCAGCTCCGTCCATATCCACACCCTGCACTACTAAAGTGTAGGCGTCATGGATCTTCACGAGACAAAGAGAAAGTGTGAAGAAGACATCTTATGTTATTTTTATATTAGATGTTTAATTTGTTAATATTAATGGATGATAAATTTTACAGATTACAACAGTCTTAGCTGTAGCTCCCTACCCCAACACTGCCCACCTCTCTATCCAGGGTGTGCTGTTTGACATAGATCTTCCCCGTGTTTCTGTCGATGGAGAACATGGAGCCACGTCCCTCTGGGGTTTGCTTCACTATACTGTACGCAATTTTTGAATTGACAGTGCCCTGCTCATCTGCATCGTCAGCGCTTATCTGCATGACAGGAGTTCCTGTAGTTTTGTCAGAGACGTACTATCAAATATTAATAGTTAACTGTTCATTAATATTTTCAGCAGAAATTAATTTGGCCACATATTTAGAAATGAAAATGTCGGCTACTGTTTTAACACAGAAATAAATTTAATAACAATAATAATTTAATAAGATAATATATAATAATAAAATAATTTCGAAATAGATTCCTATTCATTCTTTTAACCTTTATTCATGCTTTATATGAATAAAAAAGTATGCATTATACTTTTTTTATAATTAATTAAACTGTTTACGTTAAGGTGAGGATTTAAATTATGCACCTGTTTTGCTTGATTCGGCCACATACCCACTGAAAAACTTGAACTTTGGCCGATTGTCATTCTGATCTTCCACATGTATTCTCAATGGAACTTCATCTTCTGTTCCATCTGTGTACTTTGCTACTCCTTTCAGCTAAGACGTGATGCAAGAATTTGCAATTAGTTCAGTTAATTACTGTCCAAGGTTACTTAAAGACGTTCGTAGAATGAATCCTGGAACTCACGTTGTACTCTGCTATGTGCTCTCTGTCGAGAATGCCAGTGATTCTCACAAAGCCAGTTTTAGGGTTGACAACAAAGAGATTATATGGCTTCTGGTCCGCTCCAGGTCCTTTCAGGGAGTATTCCACTGGTCTGTTCGCTGTGTTTATCTGTAAAACAAATACATTGATAAAACAATGACAGACATACTGTGTAAGTGATTGTTCTGAAAAACATCTTTCACTTTTAAAAGTTGTTCCGGTCAGTTTTTATAATGAACATAGGCTGGACTGAATACCAAAGTGTCAAATTCTACAGGCAATAATGTGTTCTTTTACATTTAAAATGTACATTCCAATAATAGGAAATTTTAGATCACATTAATCAAAGACTTTTGTCCCAAAATGCTTTGGAATGTTTTTGGTAGGTCCCAAATTCACAGGATCCAGTTTTGCTATAGATCGAAATCTCAGCATCTTACATGATTCATAACTAGTATCTGAGCCCCAAAGTAAGGAATTAGTTAATTGGCTTTATATCACCTTAGTATTACTGCATGCTTTTGCCCTATGCTCAGCCACTATACATGAATATAAAATATCAAATTATACAACTCCACAAACGTTTAACCAAGCCTTTTTCCAATCAAAACAAAGCTAGCGATAATGCATACAGGTGATGTGTGCAGCTTTCGAAAACCTGTCAGTCCAGTTCACCTGTGTGTCAGAAAAATCTCTCCTAGGTCTAACCACAGAAGCAAAAACAAGTCCTTTCCCCCACCCAAACTAAACCTTCACAGACTCATTCTGACATTTCATACTTTGGCTATGAACTCCTTCTTCGTGTAGTCGACGTTTTCAGTGAGCTTTGAGGCAGGGAGAATCCATTCTCGCTTTTTTCGTTGCAATCCTTTCTCAATTTTTGTCACCTGAAACGTGAGGATTGTTTTAGATGTAGGACACATTTTCGGTCGATTGCAACACACCGCACTAACTGTCTTCAGCAGTCATGTAGATTTGTAAAGATTAAAAAAGCAGCATCATGTGACAATATAAAAAGTCATGTAAAACCTTAAGACATACTGTAGCTTGGGAAGATATGCAAAGTGTGCTGGCAAAAGCAGATTATTGTCTTTGTTAGAATAGACTCAAAACATCAAGACTAGGCATCAATAGCTAAGGATCAACTGTAATAAATAAGGTCAGTGGATCGGTCCCAACACGCATAGATGGTTGAGATAACAAGTGATGTTTTGTGATTAGCTGCTGAAAGAAATTTGTTTTTGATTTGAAGTTCAAAAGGTGCTAGAGTTTTAACACAGCGTATCTAACAGGCTGTCCAAAAATAAATCAACAACACAAAAGGAAACACCGCCGATGTGGGTACGTCTGTTTCAACATCAAAGTGATTTGTCCTCCATAAATCTTAAGACACACTGAAGTAGGGCCTGATGGGGCCTGATTGGGAGGTGGGCGTGGTTTATATATAATAGGGGCCTCTACCCTGCATCTTGTAGTAATGTGTAATGTACTGTGTGCAATCTATATGTATGTATTTATGTACATATTATGAATGTATGTACGTATGTATCTATATATGTATGAATGTATCTGTATGTATGTATGTATGTATGTATCTATCTGTCTGTCTGTCTGTCTACATGCAGGTGCAAATGTCTACATAAATTGTCTAAAAAAGATTTTTGAAGTACTGTTAAGCTAAAATATTTGCCAGCCTAATTAATGTGTTAACTGTTATCTTTTGCACTTTTAATCAAAATATCTGTAAATGTTTAGTTTTCTACCTTATACTACAATCTTTGCAATTTAACAAGTAAATACTCTTAAACATCATAAGGATATCACTGTCTTAACAAGTTAAGGTTACCTCAAACTTTAGATTTAAAAATAAAATGTAAAACAAAAATGTAATGGGGCTGGACAGAATATATTACAACTCAATAGTGTTTACATGGCTGACATCAAGCAATCTGTGGACATATTTGATATTTCAATGCAGCTGTATGATTTTGAATTCTGACTTTCTGTGTGGAATATTTATATTTACATTTAAGTATAAGGCTTGTATATATGTTCCTGTCAGTTGTGTTGAAATTTGACACCACAATACTTCGCTGCAATTCATGGAGCTGGTTTTCCTGATGCAGTTAACTCTACTTCAATTTTACACACTTTCTAATAGTTAAAACTTTAAAACAAAAAATTAACAAAAACAAAATATTCTTTTGGAACTTTTTTTTCAGATACCTAACATAAGTGGACCAGCATCACTCACCACAGTCATGCACAACAGCAGGATCAAAAAGAGTCTTCCAAGCTTGAGGGAAACCATGGTGATCTGGGGTCGTAGTTCATATCCTCGGCTCCCGGGCCTCTAGATCTACCTTCCTCCCTCTCCTTTGTTCTTGGTTTTTGATCAGAAATGGGTGTGGAGATCAGTGAATGGGTGTTCCTCTCTCTATTTTTCTCTCTTTTCAGCTGGTAAAACGTCTAGCATGGTATGTACCTATTAATTAATTAGTTAGGGTTGTCGTAGGCAGGTGCTCACTCCCTGTTCAGTTAGCCCTGTGTCCCAACTCACACCTTGACATTACAGTTGTAAGATATTTCACAATAGTAACTGAAATCCCTACTGACAGAAGTAAAAATACAAATTGTCTCAAGGGAAAAAAAATCTGTTGGTCTAAAGGGAATTCTAAAATAGTCCTCCTTTTATATTGCATTTCTTTATATTAATTAACTTTACACTAGTTTATACTAATGAACTAAAAATAAAAATATTGAATAAATAAATACTATTTTATGTTATGACTAATCTAAGCAATTACAATTAGAATGACTTCGCAGCAGTGGCATGTCTGGTTCCTGGCTGCTGGATTGAAGCCCTTGGTCTTTTTAATATGTAAGTGGCATTATGATGCAAACTTTACATTATAAATTAGTTTAAAATATAACTACCCAACCTTGATTATCATCTGTCCCAGTCTACCTCCCTTATCTTTCTCTTGGATGTCACGCTGGCTTACGTTGAATTTATGCGCAACAAAAGTTAAGGCCATTCTGACAGGGGCCTTAAAAATGTTTTAAAAGTAAAGTTACATCAGCCAACACTCACCGTCAACTGTATTATGAAAATGTATATAATGATTCATACGTAAAACAATGTGTATACCATATGAAGTAGGTTATAGTAAACAGGGTATGGGAAGAAACATGGTGAGAATGCTACCAATAGAACAAAGCCTCTCACAGTAAGATCTGATTTCATTCTTGTCTGATTTCGCAACATGCCACAAACCTTTTCATTCAGCAATGTGTCTGGCTAAGATCCTGCTGGCTCTGTGGTCTAGGCACTCCCCAGGGCGTCAGGACGTCCAGAACCTATAGCTGCTTTGCCAGGATGCATTAGTTCAGGTATTCAAAACAAAACAAAACATATACTGACAAATCTAATGAAAAATGAAATAGCAATATTTTATATATCAGTGTTTTAATGATAATGATTCTATGGCTGAGATAATCAAATCTAATCCACAGTAAAGCAAGTGAGTACAGAGTGGGTCATTCAGAGCTTTTTAACATGGTTTATGAATGTCATGCTTCACATTTCAGCCTTTTGGAATATGAGTTATGTCTTGTGACTGGTGGAGAAAATTGAATTTAAAAATGTTATTTAAAAGACAATGGCAACATGCACTCTACATTACAAAACAATTCTACATTACAAAAGTTCTACATTACAAAACAGTTCTGTTTACAAGCTTATTTGTACTACTATGCAACAGTATGATTTTTTTAATTATACCATATATCAATTATACCATGTAACATTTGTTACAGCTCCTTGAAAGAATAGGAATGAAAGTTAAATTATTTACGTAAATCCCTTAGACGTCAACCAGTTTGTGACAGATACAGCTGAAAAATGAATGGAAAATTAATTAAATAAACAAAACAAAATATCTGTTTTTACCCCATAATTTTACCCCAAAGGCTCTGTCACTACTGGAGACCACCACCACAACAGCTGCTAACAAGAGGTAGTGGGTCTCACAACTTCCACTACAGTTAGCATGATCACTCATGAAACACAAATTCCATATTCATGTCTCAGTTAACTGAGTAATGAAAGAATTTTAAAGATAATGCATTACAGTAAAAACCCACTACCCTTCTGCTTCCGCTTTTGAGAAATATTTATGTTTCTTAGTTCTATTAGTTCTATTTTGCATGCTTTTTAAACTGCCACCTCTTTACGAATATAAATAATTTAAATTATTGTATGCCCTACACTCAGTATTACATAACCTCTGAATTTAATCATATTATATAGGGCATTTAGGGCACTAGAACTCCAGACTGCATAATGGTGTAATACTCCAATAACCTCCCGAATGGTAAAAATCAACAATGGAATATTTAATTTGTGCAGAAAACCCTACATAATCACAACAGTATGACAAAAACAAACTCAGGTTGCACCATAATTACTGTATGTAGCAATTCAAAACACTGTTTTTATTGGAGGAAAGAGATCAAGTTGTTCCAATCTCATTACCATACTCTATGATCCACCTTTAAGATCATACCTTAAGATCATTTATGAACTTGAGCCTGAAGCTTTAGAAGTGAACTGCTTCCTGCATTACTTTTTTACTATCTGCTGTTTTACCTGGATGAGGGCCCCGAACTACTGCACCATGGACAGTCTGTCTGGCTTGCTGTCCCGTAACTACTATGTTAGGTATTGTTAAGCTACCTTGGCTGGTTTGACTAGGACAGTTATCCAACACAAAACCTCCCTGCAGCATAGAAGCTCCATCAATCATGTACATTCCCTGTTGATCTAAAGTTCCCTGTGCTATATTGCCATCCTCAAGGATCAGACCATTAGCCCCTGTTGGCCCATTGATTAGGTAGAAACCCTGTCCATGTCTATCAGAGAGAACCATAGTGTTTGGTACCTGATGTTCCACCAAATAGTACAGAGGTTGCTGTTGCACAAGCAGTGTTTGGCTAGTATTCATGTTGGGAAGAGCATCCGATTTGTTGGTAGTTTCAGCAATAACCAAATTGTTGGTAGTTTCAGTAATGACTGATTTGTTGGTGGCTTCAGTAATTACTGATTTGTTGGTTGTCTCAGTAATGACTGAATTGTTGGTTGTCTTGGTAACAGCTGTGGTT
This sequence comes from Brachyhypopomus occidentalis, assembly GCA_020368025.1. Classification (NCBI taxonomy): domain Eukaryota; kingdom Metazoa; phylum Chordata; class Actinopteri; order Gymnotiformes; family Hypopomidae; genus Brachyhypopomus; species Brachyhypopomus occidentalis. Next base: position 16,176,339 of record JAGXOD010000021.1, on the reverse strand, counting down.
TGCTGTGGTGGAGGCGTAAGAGATTTTGTAGCTTGAATTTTATTACGGGTGACAAAGTTCTCACTTTTGATGCTGGTATCCACTGACTTGACTATGTGTTCAACTTTGGTAGGTGGTGGACTTATTGGCTTTGGAGGACTGCAAATCTGAGCTAAAGTCATAAATTTTGGGCCCAGGTCACTGAGGAACTCCAGATCATGGTCTGATTCCAGGAGGCTGGAGGAGCCCACTGAACCAGCAGGTGAACCTTGACCTTCATAGTTGTAGACCAGCAGACTGTCCTTGTGAGGAGCTCTCTCAGCAGCACAGCTCGCCTTCTGACATACAAAAGTAAGAAATATGTTAGAATTGCAACAAGAGTATTGGACATTTGTTGTACTTTTAGTTTTTTTTATGGAAATTTACTGAAGTTGTTCCATTGTTTTAGTTTCGCCCCACAATTTATCGAGAAATATTATACATTTTGTAGAATGTGTTGATACTTGTTTGTGGGAGAAAAATCTATTGTTTAAAATGTTGGAAAGAACATGAAGGAATTTCAAATTGAAGCAAAGCAATCATGGCGCAGTCTACATTGTTACTGGCCTATTTGTTTGACCTGTTGCTCCCATACATCAGCTCTCAAGCTGGCTACAGGTGTACAGCTAACCCTTTAAGCATCAGTACAGGTGTATGGCTAACCCTTTAAGCATCAGTACAGCTGTATGGCTAACCCTTTAAGCATCAGTACAGGTGCATGGCTAACCCTTTAAGCATCAGTACAGGTGTACAGCTAACCCTTTAAGCATCAGTACAGCTGTACACCCTTTAAGCATCAGTACAGGTGTACAGCTAACCCTTTAAGCATCAGTACAGGTGTATGGCTAACCCTTTAAGCATCAGTAACCCTTTAGCTCAGTACAGGTGGCTAACCCTTTAAGCATCAGTACAGGTGCATGGCTAACCCTTTAAGCATCAGTACAGCTGTACGGCTAACCCTTTAAGCATCAGGTGCATGGCTAACCCTTTAAGCATCAGTACAGCTGTATGGCTAACCCTTTAAGCATCAGTACAGCTGTATGGCTAACCCTTTAAGCACCAGTACAGCTGTACGGCTAACCCTTTAAGCACCAGTACAGCTGTACGGCTAACCCTTTAAGCACCAGTACAGGTGTATGGATAACCCTTTAAACATAGGTTTTGAATAATGTAGAGAAGACACCATTGTTTATTTTTAAGGTAGTCTTTTTAAAGCAGATGTTCTTTAACTCAGTTATATGTTCTTTGTCTACCTTTGGTGAGAGAGATTTCATTAATATGTTTATTTTACATTAATATGTAAAAATACACACAATCATTCCTGTTTTTGATTTCCTACCTGAGAGAAATATTGATGGAGGTAATCGTCTGGCAGGGCTATCCCTTCATAAAAGGTTTGCATCTTGCGTTTCGTTGAATTATAGTGATTGCTTCCAGCTGAGAGAGTGTTTATGCCATAAGGAAACTTTCCATATATTTCCTCGAAAGTGCTACCAGTGACCTTCCAGGTACTTCCAGGTACCCAGAGAGGCATCTCCTGCAAATATGCAGCAAGATCAGGAGGAAGAACGATGATCGGTCTGAAAATGTTTAAAGCCTTAACCTGTATCTCCAGTTATTACTGAAGAGGGGAGCATCTATGCTTAATGTTTGGCTGAGTCTGAAGTCCAAATGAACCGCTGCACGAACTGCTTGCACTTGCCAAAATGTGAACGCACAAACAAACTTCACAAACGTTACTGGACACTGTGTATCGGTGATATTACAAAACACCTCAGTGGTCTGTGGGAATTTCTAAACAATGTTACTAGGTAAATTCTTGTGTTTGCTAATCAAATCACAAGTGCTGCATGATTCATACCTCATCGTGCATGTACAGTGTATCAGGTACATGCACATTACACTCATGAGTTTGTTTTTTCTTAATCTCTCAGCACAGTCACAACATTGTTCACAGATGGTAAGATATTAACACTTATGGAACACCAGTGGTTGGATGTGAAACTGTCAGAACAATCCTGCACCGCAATCCCGCACCGCAATCCTGCACCGCAATCCCACAACACAATCTGGCACCACAATCCCGCACCGCAATCCCGCACAACAATCCCGCAGCACAATCCCACAACACAATCCCGCACCGCAATCCCGCACCGCAATCCCACACGCAATCCCGCACCGCAATCCCGCACCGCAATATTTCAACATGTTTTCTACCCATTTTTGAGTGCTTAAAGTGTCAAAAACACACATGAAAAGTTACAGTGTATTTATCATACCTTGTCCTCTCCTTTGCCTTCTGTGTGGTGTGAAATAAGGTGTTCATTAGCATCAAAAGGCAGCTCAGTGAATTCACTTCCTCCCCCACAGCGGCACGACAACAGCAGAAGGGGAACCACTGAAATCCCACAGAACACAAGATCAGTATGAAGACAGAACTGTCACTCCTCCTCACGCTGTAACGTGGACCAGCACCCAGTAAGAAGGTAAGAAGGCGATTAATGTGTCTGTGCACGCATGTGTCAACTCACTTATGAGCAAGGCCAGGCCCATTATGAGTGGACCTACGGCAGCAACTCCCACACGGGATAAAACGCTCTGTTGTTTGCCTGTCCTGAGACCGCAGGGGCCACCTGTCTGACAGGTGCACACTTCCACTTGGAGCTTCTGCTTGTCCTCACAGGCCAGACCCTGCATGTCCGAGATCTCCATAGTCAGTTCGTAAAAGCCTGGCCACAGCGGGTCCTTGGAGTGCAAACTCACTGTTGTTCCTTAAATGAGAAGTAAGAAAATATGAAAATAGGCCACATCTTTCTTTGAATCTGTGCACACACTAATGTTGTTTACTGTTTATTATTCTCTGTAGGCAGAAAAAAATCATATAACGGCATTTGACTTATTCTTTTTGCTTTACCATTTATGGGAACTATTTCCCATTCTCCTCGAGTCTCCTCTTTTATCAGAACAAATTTATAAGGTTCTCCATTGGGATAGACATCCACATCCAATGCACTTATGTTCACTACTCTGGCGTCAGAACAGACACTCTTGTATGTACTGGTCAGCTTTGGGCAGTTATCATTTGTATCTTCCACCTTTAGAGCTATTGTACCAGTAGCTGTCTTTGGTGGAACATCTAAAAAACAAACAAACAAACAAAACAAAACCTTTTTTTTTTTTCTACATTATGCACTTTTTGACATTTTTTCCTGATAGTAAATGTAATTTGTTTGCATTACTGAGATTTCTTGCCTTTGGTCATACACAGAATCTTTGCAAAATAAGTTCCATTGACCAGAAACTTGGACTCTCGATCTGGAATCTTTAGAAGTTTAATTTCAGAAGTCTCCTCATCAATGGCCAGCCAGTTGTCTGGATCATGTCCTTTAGCATACCTGCATTTGAAATTTTAAATATTCATAATCTACTGACTGAATATGTCATGGATTGGACACTCACAAGACTTAATGTAGAATGACCTCCACTTTTTAAAAATCTGGACATCAAATGTACCTGACATCTTCAGCGGTTTCTCCTGTATCACCATCCATAGCAGGGAAGGAACCAATGACCATGGGAACATGGACTTCCTCTGGATTTTCTGATACTGGCAAGTCTTTTACTGGTGGTGAAAAACTTGGTCCATCAGGTAAGTTGTTTACGCCAATTTTGATTGGGTAGCTCTTTCCTCCTGGAGCCAGTGGTTTTGAGTCTGGTTTAAGACCAGGCTTAGACCCAGGCTGGGGACCTGGTTTTGTGTCAGGTTTAACAGGTTTAACACCTGGTTTAACACCAGGTTTAACACCAGGTTTAACCCCTGCACCAACACCTGCATCTACCCCAGCACCTACATCTACCCCTGCATCCACCCCTGCATCTACCCCTGCATTCACACCAGCATCCACACCGGCGTCCACACCGGCGTCCACACCCACTCCCACCCCTACTCCAACCCCTACACCTACACCTGCCCCTACCCCAGCTCCTGCACCGGCACCGGCACCAGCACCAGCACCAGCACCAGCACCACCTGCAGGAGCTTGAGGCCCGTCTAAGTCTATACTCAAGCCGAGGGATAGTGCAGTTCCATTTATAAAAGGAGCTACATTTGAAATGACCAAGCCCAGGTCCAGTTCCTTGACCTGTTCATAATCCACAGGCTTCATGGGGTGAGCAAGGTGGCAAAAAACAAAACAAAACCCATCATAACAAACAAACAAACAAGAAAAACAAACAAGAAAAGTAACTTGCACAACTGAAATGAAGCACAGAGCAAACTAAAAATTTAAACTAGCTGAAATTAAACGTATATATGTATATATTCATACCTTCACTAGCTTTAGAATGCCTTCATTTGTTTTAGGGTCTGTCTTTATAGTGAAGAGTTCATCCTCATTACCCTTGACGATATTAAAGAGGGCCAACCAGTTGTCTGTATTCTCCAAGTCCTTGTCATTGGCTTTGATTCTCATCACAACCACATCAACAGCATTTTCATCCACGTTACCTGTGTACTGAGATGGTAAATGCAGAGACAATGAGGTGTTCTACATGTATAATGAATCAAACCTGGTCTGCTTATGTCCAGTACTAACCCATGTGTTTCATGTAAGCTTCTTGTGATCAAATATTTGTGCAACTAATATTTTGTGATCAACTTATCAATTTGTATTTATTAAACATATTTAATTGATTGAAATATTAACATGTTAATTTTAATGTAAAAATATACATAGAAGCTTTAAGCTGTTTTCTTACCTCATCTTTTTCTAGAGTAGGAACGTTGTCGTTGATATCCAGGATCTGAATCTGGACCGTTCCTGTTCCCGTGTTGCCATTTGCAGCTCCATCCATATCCACACCCTGCACTTCTAAAGTGTAGGCGTCATGGATCTGCAGGGGCCCAGCCAATATAAGACAACTCTGAGATCTCAGCGTGTTTTTGTAGAAATGCTGACGGTTTAGGCATTTTGCTTTGGTAGGTACTATTTTGTTTTCCTAGTATTTCACAATATTAATTTTATCTTAGGTTTCAGTTCCTCTCACCTCTCTATCCAGGGTGTGCTGTTTGACATAGATCTTCCCCGTGTTTCTGTTGATGGAGAACATGGAGCCACGTCCCTCTGGGGTTTGCTTCACTATACTGTACGCAATTTTTGAATTGACAGTGCCCTGCTCATCTGCATCGTCAGCGCTTATCTGCATGACAGGAGTTCCTGTAGTTTTGTCAGAGACGTACTATCAAATATTAATAGTTAATATTTTTTACTATCAAACATTAAACATGCTTAGCTGTGCAACATCGGCATGACCAACTATTTAAAGCCGCCTACCGATTTAAAGGTGGAAACATATACAGGTATTTACAAATCTACCATAAATTGTTTTCTCATTTATATAAAGAATAAATCATTCATCATACCTAATGTGATACAAAAGACTTTGTATGGAAGACTATCAATCCCAAATAAAGACATGACAGCACACAAATGTAGTGCAAATGTGCTTTTCTATCAAATGAGGACAGCTGTAGTCTTAACTGTGGCCATTTTGTTTTCACTGGCAGGTAGTGAGAGTCTTCCTTGCTGTCCTGGTTTCCATCCCAACATCCCCATTAACTGATCTTTCCAGTGTAGCAGCACCACTCTGATCTGGCCCTACGCATTGCAGACAGGTTGTGGATGCTATGCTTATGTCTGAGTGTCTTCACATAAGGGAATGCTGGGACAGGAAGGGATCGGACACATACTGCCGTATGGTTTATGTTGCTGCTGAAATGTCTCTTACACTGCTAGTGGAACCAAAACCCCTCAAAGGTCAGGCTGGCGAGAGGGGAAGGGACCATCACTGGTGCTTTGTTAGAAGCAGAGGTGCCTCAGTAAAGTGCAGCTCACCTTTGGTCTGAGGTGTGAACGAACTGGTCACCACACAGATTTGATACGGGTCTGTTGTGATGCTGCTGGACTCAAATATGTGTTCCCAGAGATTTGAGCGTTGAGGTTGAAAAAGGTTGCACCTTGAATGACTTCAGCTTATCACTGTTCTGGATGGCATGACCTCTCAAAGCTTGGCCAGCACAGCAGCTACAAGTGCTGATGGGTAGATGCCTTTGACCTTCAGGGAGCTCAGGCACATGTAGCTTTCCGCCATGTGCTAGCAGTAGACACAGTGGACCTGGCACATGGTGGCTCATAGTGAAGGTCTCTCTTGGAGGGGAAGTGGAATTGTAGACACTTCCAGTTATTTCAGCGCTCCTACGTTTCCTGTCAGCTAAACCGCGTGTGTATACAGTCGCTACTGATTGGTCTCCACTCCCACTACCTCATTGCTTTAAATGCCTCTTTGCCAGACACATAGATTCTCTCCATTGAATCAGGGATCAGCTAAGTCAGTTCTGGCATCAGAAATGGGATTTGCCCATTGAACACCATTCATTCAATGGACAATGTTAGCATACACTACTGGGAGGCTGTACAAAAGGCTACGAAGCTGCGCTGCACAATATTGGACAATGTACTGGACAATGAATTGAATACTATTCATTCAATGGACAACTTTAGCATACACTTCTGGGAGCCTGTACAAAAGGCTACACAGCTGTACTGGACAATAGCCTGACAGTGCTTCATTCTAATGTACAGCCCTGTATGGGTATGACAGTAAGGTTTGAACTGAATTGAGTTGAATTTAATATAACACAGAGGACTAAAGATTAACAGGCAACCCCATTTTCCACTAACTGTTTTACAGAGGAGAATCCGTGAGGAACTCAAAAACAAACCAGTGCCTAGGGACAACTGCAAAGATTCAGATTAAGGTGGCATCAAGTACACCCACAAGAATCTACACCACTGGCATATTTGCACATGCACTGAAAAACAATCATGACGATTATATTGCTTTTCATAAACAAAATATTTTTGTGCCATATTAAAATAAAAATGGAGTATAATGAAGAAGACCTAATAGTTTTCCTCGTTCTGTGCACACATGAATGTGATGTATGTTCTCATGGTTTCCTACTTGGTCAAAGCATCCGATCATGGCTGTAGGGCAGGGCTAACTCAACTGCAGTTAACTGAATCTTACATATCTAGTTTGGCAATATAATGGAGTACAGAATGTTTTCTAGCATGGCCTTAGGGCATTTGCACAATTGGGACATTACAGGGTTTGAGTCATGGCTTGTTTTGCATATGTGAACATGTCAGCCAAACTCAGACCCCTATGAACAGACCCCAACATGAACAGAGGTCAGGGCTCTTCTTAAGGTGTTCTTAGTACAGTCAGTTTGTGGTCATGTATTATTGTCTGCTTGATTCGTGCATTGTGAAAACAACATGGCCCCCAGTCTATTTACAGCAGACCTTGTGGCATTCCTCACACAGCAACAATCTTTGTTCTCTGTAGTTTTTGTTCCTGTAATCTAACATCCACCCTATGTGCTTTCTTTGTTTTCTGCCTGTCTCTCTCTCTCTCTCTCTCTCTCTCTCTCTCTCTCTCTCTCTCTCTACCTGCATACGTTGTTTCTGCACCATATGGGACATATGTCCAGACTGAATCCAGACTGAATCCAGACTGGACAACTTCCTATCTGCCCAAGCATCTTGATTATTGCTTATGACATCATGTATTATTTAATTTCACGTTAGCGATGGTCATTTCCATGCTAAGCTCTTTTAGAGTGCTGACATAATCCTGACATGGAACGGCTGATGTTCCTGCTTTTTTTCATTATTTTGTTTTTGTCTGTTGTGTTTCTTTGCATCTTATTGACTATTGTCGTTCTGCTGCCGTGTCCAAGGTAGAAGAGCAGAGTCTCTCCCTTTGAGCCGCGGGTCCACACAAGGTTTCTTCCTCACAGTCTTAAATCGTTTTTCCTTGTTGCAGTCACCAGGGCTGAGCTTATTTGGAACTTGGACCGAGACATTTGTAAAGATACTTTGGGATGACTGTTGTCACAAGTGCTAAAAAGTCAGTTTTGATCATTTAGTTCTCTCTTCTGATCTACTTCCTGAAACTATGGCACAGCCAAATTGGCCATCTTGAAAATACTACCCACAATTCAATCTTACACAGATAATGTCTTACTTCTGAAGGAGCTGTGATGTGAAGAGCACCAGGAAGGAAACGCCTCTTTATAAGTTCACTTACAAGTGAATGTAAAAATAACTGAGGTTAGTTGAAGCTGGTTCCCTTTCTGGTGGGCAAAGGCTACTTCCTGATTGTGCAGGTAAAAGATTTGAAGCTTTGGTGCATTAAAAAAATAGTACAAGAACAGTGACATCTGGTGGTTTGCAGACATTATTGCATTATAGCTTAATATATCATAAAGTATTAAAACAGTCCATTGATTTCATATATCATTAAAATAATTTAATGTTAATCATCAATCATGTTTTAGTCATTAAAGTGGTGCTATAAATGTAAGCTTTTAAAATAAATGCTTTAATATTTCAAAGAAAATAGTATTCCGGTTTAAATGTATTCATGAGATAATAATGGCATATGTCATAATAACACACCAGTGGGTCCGGTGCAAGTAGGACAATAATAATAATAAAAAAGCAGTGGCACATTGGCACAGTGGTATGTTGAGCTGACCAAGCCTTGCATCAGGTTAGTGGGCTTTGTCACACTGTGCTGAATCAGACTGCCTTACAATAGTGAGCTAAAAATGCCTTTGTGTCGAATGTCCTATTGTCTTCTGGTTCACTCTAACAGACATGACTTTGGTGCGTTCCAGAAGAGCTACGTAGCCTCCTGTAGTGGAGGGTAATACTGATGAATGTGCTTTTCAGAGTAGAGTTGTTGTTGGATGGAAAGGGACTGAATGGGTCTTCATGCCAGTAGATCCCACATGAAATGGGTAAGGCTGTTCAAGACATTCAAATGCTGTCATGTAAACATATCAACATATAAACCTGCTATGAAGTCTTTACCTCCAGCTTATGGTGACTACATTCACAATATTTAGATTCACAATTTCGCTATGAGTGCAATTTTGGAAACTGATTAAATATTTTTCTGAAACTTTTGTGAAGCAGTCATGTGCAACAGGTTCAAGCACACTGCACATTAGCTACGATTATGCTGCTTGTTAAAGGGTAGACTAGACGGCAGAACCAGGATTCAACCCCCCACCTTCTAATTAATAGCCCAACATCCTGAGTTTAGGATAGAAAATGTCACATCTGAAATAATATTTGTTCAAATATCTGCGTATAGTGGAAGGAGTTTTTGAAAAACAACAAATAGAAATGTTTGGCCAACAGCCCCCCTAGCAGCACCGCTGTGGACGAATGCAGAGCCACAGGCCAGAGAGCGAAAGCAACTGTACTGGGAAAATATTTTTGTGAGCCATATGGTTGTGAAGAATAAATTACAACTGAACTACATTTCATGCAGTTTTACTATCCCTAGTCAAACCCAACGGCGAGGCTTTGTCCTGACATGCTCCCGCTTCCCTGGATAGTCGACTGCGTCTTGTACAGTTAGTTGCCTAGTGGGCCTCCACAACTTCACCAGGTGCTAATGCTGATGTTTCTCTACCATTCTGCATTTCAAAGCAGCAAGCACTTTCACAACCGGTGAAAACGCCTCAAAAGAAAAACAGTTGTTTTTAATTTCTGTCTTACTGGTTTACTGTCAATTAAAAAAAAACGTCAGTGTTAAAATATGAAAAAAAAAAAACCCAAAAAGTTGTAATAAAAGTTTAATGGAAAATCGGAGTGTCATGGCAAGTGTTCTGTGCAAAGAGTCGGTGTGGCAAGTTGCCATTTCAAGCACCAACTGATCATTTGAAGACTGCGGTTAAAATAAGTGAAATCAGCTGTAGTTGGAATGCAGCCACGCCAGACAAAAAATAATTCCCCCTTATCCTTAAAGACAGAGGCACATACGCGGTGTCCTTTAACCTTTACTTGGAATTGATAATCTTCCGTGGTCTGCAGACTGGGGTCAAGGTAGGAATTCGTGTTGCCTACCTATTTTGCTGCATTCCGAGACAGAGCCTTTGAACAACCTGAACATTGGTGGATTATCGTTCTGATCCTCCACCTGTATCTTCAGATCCACGTCTGCCTCCGCCAGTAAGCCATCTTTGTACCTCGCTCTGCCAGTCAGCTGCATGCAAACGTCACATACTGTTAACGCACACTATTGGAAACGAGGGTCAAAAAGCATCTTTCTATAGATTAACAGCAATTATAGTGCTCGTTTATCAAAGGCTTAAAACAACAACAGAGTATCATCCTTGCATGGTAATGCATGCATAAGTGAAAAGTGAAAGCACCCTAGTGAACAGCCCATGAGACTCACATTATACTGGGATATTTCTTCTCTGTCCAGCATTCCAGTGACTCTAACAAAGCCGCTTTTGGGGTTGACAACAAAGAGGTTGTATGGCTCCTTGTCTGCTCCATGTCCTGTCAGGAAGTATTCCAGTGCACGGGTTTCACTGTCTCTATCAGACCGGATCTGGAAACCACGGAGACATTGCTGAATTAACACACTGTTGGGAAAGAGACCTTTTTTCTTTCTAATTTTGAAATTTGAAAGTTCTGATAGTCATTAGATTTGGAAATCACATATTTAGCCACCGATATAAAATAATAATTTCAAACAACAATAAAAACAAAAGCATAGTTATTATTATAATAATACATTAAATAGCACTTTTCATTTTGAGCCTCAAGTCTCAACGTTACTTAAAACAAAAAGCGCTAACACCAAGCACACTGAATATGGTTTCCATGTTACTGCCATGTTAGTTTATCTTACTCAGTGGTGGACAGTAAGGAAGTAAATGTAATTCGTTACTGTACTTAAGTAATCTTTTCGTCTTTCTTTACTCAAGTATTTCCATTTTTGTAACTTTTTACTTTAACTCCACTACATTTCAAAGTCAGATATTTTACTTTTTACTCCACTACATTATGCAAAATCCGTCGTTCCTTCTGGCTTCATGTGTTAAAATAGTAAAGTCAACAAAAGAAGCGCGAAGCACGCGCACCAATCAGGGTTCGGCTCAACCGCAATGCAGCAGCGTAAAGTTCAGGGAGAACAAATCCCTGCGTAAAAATGGCAAAGACACTGTAACTCTCCACAAACCATGGCCCCATCTGAGTGAAATTCTTTGAAATAGTCGGGAAAAAGACTCGTTCGTTGTTAAGTGCCTTCTCTGCCCGTCTCAGTCCCATAAGATTTGTTCTTATAAGAATTCCCCATCAAGTCTGAGGAAACACGTAGAGGTAAGATATTTTCATGGGTCTACAGGTCATTTACCTCAGTGAGAAATCTAACAATATCTTGCAGCAAACCGTTTCTTTGTGTATGTTAGTAAGTCCGGCATTAGCATTGTGTACACGGTTAGTTATCTAACTAGCTAGCTAAGTATGCTATTGCTAGTACACAAACGAAAACTGCCGTAGTAACGCACTCGGCGTGTAGCTAGCTAAGTTAGTTAGCTAGCTAGTTATTTGTTTTACAGTAACTCATAGTATTTGGAGCTTCCAGCTAACTAAATGCGTTGATATTGTGAAATAATAAAACATTCGAACATAGCACTTTACATTAGAAAACAAGTTCTATTTTGACAGGTTTTACATGGTGCTAAATATTAGAGCCTTAACTTTCAATACTTTCAGTATATTTGAAGGCCAATACTTTAACTTAAGTAGAGGACTAAAGGGAGGACTTCTACTTGTACTGGAGTAACGTTTTGCCATGGGTATCTGTACTTTAGCTCAAGTACGTGGTCAGTGTACTTCGTCCATCACTGCTTACACAATATTACAAACTGGAGTTTACATTCCTTTTACATTTAAAATGATTTAACAGTAGTCCTCAAGTGCGTAAAGTGGTTGGGATGGACTACAGAACTTCAAGATGTCAGTGAGATCATAAGCTAAATGTCAACAGCTTGAATTAGACAATAATATCCTTTCACTCTCTTGTTCTGATAAGAATGAAGGATGCTACATTGTGAATCTGAAGTTCATGTAAAAAGAGAACCAACAGACATGGAGACAAACTGCCAACTCTGCCTTGCAGTATTAGAAAGATTTTCATTCCCTTATGTTGAAGTGATCATAGTCATAAATGTCAAAGTTACAGAGTCAGTGCATGTGAGCAGATGGCAGGTGTGTGAGAGGACCTGCTGGTCTCGTTCCCCTCTCCTCTCCCCACGGGCCTTTGCTCTCACGCATACTCTCACACTCATCACGCCTGTGACACCTCAAATTATGGCAGAAAACACAACTGCTGATGGGTTGGAAAAGGGGAATTATGTGCACACAGGTGTAAAATTCAGAAGCTTGAACAGTGTATGCTTACCTTGGCGATGAATGGCTTCTTTGTGTAGTCGATGTTCTCCATCAGTTTTATAGGTGGAAGGATCCATTCACGTTTCTTTCGTCTGGTTCCACTGGCAGCTTTTGTTGCCTTGGAAATGAGAAAAAAAGACACACGTATGTGAATATGCATGTTCATATTTAACTTCTTCAGAGTTAAAAGACACTTATTGGGGATTGTCGTCTTGCCAACATTATACAATAAAACCTGCAACAGTTCACTGGCCACTTGTGCGGCACGATGCTTTAGGTTAATCCAGATCACCCCTTTTACACAGTCGAAGGTGAACCAGCATTTTTACGGCCCGTTCATGGTGTGGGACACCTGCACCAAATACAGTGACCGCTGTAGAGTATAATGCAGAAGAATACTACTTACTAAGAATACCTACTGTCTTCCATACATACTGCTGCAAGTCTGATTCTTACTAGTAGTAAGTAACTTGCTAGTAGTATTATTAAAACTCTAATGTACCACTAATGATTGTTATATATTATACAAAAGAACTAAATTCATAAAGAGACTGTGAGTTCTTTCCTGAATGTTCTCATGGGTGATTTATTGGCTGTCGTGACTCCACAGACAGCCTGTCTATAGTATTTACTAGTAAGCATGAACACACCCTAAACCCTGCATTGGTCTATAACACATCTCTGAAGGGTTTTACACAAATACAGTTAGTAGCACTTCCCTTATTCTTGCATTCTCTTTCCTAAATGCAAAGTTTTTTAAATGTTATTAATTAATTAATTAATACTACTGAAATGAAAATAATTGTATTTGGAAAGCATGACACATGTAATATACTAAAATATTAGACAGCATTGTAAACACATGAAGCACTGGTATCTGAATGGCGTGAGTAAATTCTCCCAGTGTTTAAAAATCTGAAGAATGATCTTTTTGAAAGTTCGCTCAGGAAACAACTGTATATGTGGAACAAGTTCAAGTTTCACAGTATCATGTGATGATTTATACAGGGCCTTAGGCCTTTTTCCACTGTGTGGTACATATAAACAGCATAATCTGTGACTAATTAAGCAAACAATTTTGTTTATTTTTCTTTTCTTCTTTGTATAAGCTATACCTTTGTATAAGTTAGCTTCATACACATTAGCTAATTAGCTAATATGAGAGGCTCGTATTCAAATGAATGAGCCTCTTTAACAACCAAAGCAGTTTTACACTGAAATCCCTGACAACTGTTATTGACACAAATCAAGAAAACATACTTGCGGTTATATGAATGTGTTAATTTTGTTTCTGATTAATTCGCACAATTACTTAAACATTTTTACTATTTTTGTTCATACAAAACACACTTTAATTTTCATAGCAGAAAGAGCTCTGAAATGGAAGCTAATGCCCAACTGAGAAGAAACCAAACCATGCCAAAAAAAATTAAAAAATAAAATAAAATACAGTACAATACTTCAGCAAGTTGATAAGTGGCACCCACCACAGTCGCACACAGCAGCAGGATCAGACACAGTCTCCCGAGCTGGACGGCCATGACCTCTCGCAGGCAGCAGACACGACACCTCACTCCACTCTTCTGTCCTTTAATCTCACCTTGCTGATCAGACCTGGTTGTTTGCCTGATCAGACCTGGTTGTTTGCCTGTTAGTCAGTGGAAGAGATGCTGACCACCTTAAGGTTGGGCTTGCTATAGACACTTGCACTAGACACACCCACAGGTACAGAAATATTTCTATAGGCTCCCTCCACCACTCCCCTCTATACTGCTCCTATACTATTCCTTCACTTCTCTGTCTCTCTCTCTCTCTCTCTCTCTCCACTTTCAAGCACTATTTCTGCAGGTAGTAGTCAGTGAGACCATGCGTTAGGACTGAGATGCTTAATTGGTTAATCAGAGTCGGAACACTACATCCTGCACCTGACCGTCTGCCTCTTCTTTACTGACCAAATCAATAAAATTGTCATTTCCAAGCTGGCATTCAAGACCCGCGCAGTAACACAGACGTGCGTTTTACATCCAGTCTGAATGGCGCTGCGTGGCGTCTGTTAGGGAACATGCGTTCAAGCTAGAAAGCAGTGTAGTGTAGAGAGGCCTTCATGAACTTTAAAAGCAAATCAGCTTCTTTACAAAGAATGTCAAAGCAGAGAACAGCTAATGTTGTAACTTGTTTTCGGTAAGGCAGACACTACCTCTAGGCATGCCTCCCTACTCAGCCTTCACATTACAGCTTCAATACAAGAAATACACACAACACTTTAGAAAGTGCACAGAGCAGCACCATAAAGGCACCTGCAGGTTGGTGTGGAATAAAGTGGCATTTCTAATTATGAGATTTTTATCATTAAAATTTCTAACACTCATCGAAGTGATTTAGAATACAACATGCAAAAATCGGGTTTTTCATTATTTCGCTTTACAAACTTCATCCATATTCATAAGTAACAATCACAGGTAAGTACTTTACAATCTCTAACAAAACATTGTTTTGTTTTGTTTTTTTCCACTGATGCAACTGAAAAGCCAAGCTTGAGTATGCGTACAGTTTCGAGCCAGAGGTCTTCCTCATCTTCTTCTTCCCAGCACTTATGCTAGCGCAAGGGTGTTTGCTTCATCAGTGGTGGAGGACGTTATGTACACTCAGTGGTGTAGCAAAAAATTCAGGGCAGGGTGGAGGCCCTTTTAAAATTTGTATTTTGTTTTTTTCATTATGATCCCCTCCTGGGGGTGGAGCCTCAGATCAAGACCCCTCCCCCCTGTGATGTGCACCACATATGCCCCTCCCCTACATCAGTGCTTACACCCACGTCTTGATTTTATTCTTTTCATTTGACGTTTATCGTGTATTTCTTGTGTTATTTAAAAAAAGTGTTATTTTAAAAAGCATATATATGTATATATGTGTGTCTCATTTATTTTTTTATATGTAAATGTAGTGAAACATCCCGTCATAGATCAGATATTTGTAATGCACTACATAGGAAAGGACGTGCACAATTGCTGTTGTGAACTGAAGCTGAATTTTGATTCAACAAAGCCATCGAGATGCAAGTCGGTGTGGGGAAGCTTTCACTCAAAAACAGAGTCATTCAAGATTCCAGACCTTATTACTTATTAATTATGGCCCCACAGCAGCAAGTTGCTTTAAGCGAACTAAACCTGGCTCACTGGAAGGGTTCTTGATGCACCCGTCTTCACTGAAAGAGATCACAACTGAAATGTCAAACGTTTCTTCCATTCAAAACGAAGGTAAGACGTTAGATCTGGATGTAGAAGAAGTGCTTTACATGAAATTCTACTCACTTCTGGATGCAGCTGTGTGCCACAAAGTCACATATTTTTCATACCTTTCAATACTCAAACGTACCAATTGGCAAGACTTCACAGAGGGAGCTGGGATGTACATGTAAGGGTGTGGAAACTAACAAGGCACAGGTGAAATGCACAGAAAAACTTGAGGGGAAATATCACAGTATTAATATTCAGGAGACGCTGCCCCCTCGGCAGGAGGTTGGGAGCTGGTGTATTAGTATCATATCTATCCATATGGAGAAGTGTACGTGGAGCTCTCTGAGTCTGGCTGAGGGCAGACAAGCTGGGATATGAACGTTTCAGAACTCTGTGCCATAGCTGCGTGTTGTGCCCCTTTCACAAACATGAAACAGTTCCAACAGAAGCCTGGAGGAACTTCTGAAGTCCTTACTCAGGAGGAGAATCTCTTAGTGCCGTGGAAGAATAACAGTGTTGTTATACTGGCAACCAACACCACTGGAAAGTACTCTGAGGTGTATGTAAAGAGATGGAACAAGGAGAAGCTAGCTTATACAGAATTTCAACAGTCTGTGCATCTTCGCGTACAATCAAAAGATACTTCCCAGGTGTCAAGATACAGAGCAACGATTGAGTCAAAGTGGTGGTGGCCCATGTTCTCAGGGTCTCTTGGCAATGCAGTGGTGACTAGCTCGGGGGTTTTAACGGGGAAGACGCTGGTGGGGAAATTGATTTGCACGTGACCTTTGATCTTGACCTCAAGTTCATGTGGCACAGGGTGTTTGGGGGGAAAAAAAAAACACTTGGTCATGGAAAGAAATCTTAGCTTGGAGCTGCTAAGGGACAACAAGGTTTGACAACACATCTCATTGGTCTGTGAACACAGGAAAACATGTCCTTAGATGTAGACATTATGATATACAACATATGCTAATGTGCTCGTCCATTCGGATATCTTTATTCCGGATACCTTTACATACATCAGCATCAGATGATGTTAGGGTAGCTGCCTTTTCAACAAGCCAAAACCAGAAACTCCAGTCCATTAAATACACCACTAATGTGTCATACACCCTGTATATGCCTACAAACTTCTCATTCGCCTATATAGTGAATGAACTGACCAATGAGATTGTATTGCTCGTTCAACCCCTCCCACCTCAGATAGCAGACACCCAGATACACAAACTGAAAACTGGACTATCTGGTCTTTCACATTTGGTGGTAGTGTAAACACCTAAAAGGTAGTAAAACCTTGAACTAGTTTTCTCTAAATGTGGTACAACATTGTTCTATTTCGTGTTTGTTTCTGTGAGTTACATTTGTTTGTGCGTTCAAATGTGAGATATAAAAATGAATGTTACAACAAAATCCATATCTGGCTACTCAGTGGTTATTGTATATTACCAACTGAGAATTTCGTTCTGATATCTTATTTGATAGCTTTTTTCTAGCATCTCGTTTCGTCATCTGCAATTTGCTTTGTTATCTGCTAATGAGCCCTTATATTGTGAATGAATTATTTTCAAATGTTTCACTAAAGCTTCTGAATACTGAGAATTCTATTTGTTTTTTTCCACTATTGTTTATTGTTAAAATGAAAAACGTCACGTTCTCTGTCACTCTCCTGTATATTTTCCTCTTTTTCTCTCTCTCACACACACATATACTGACACCTGCACAAAACCTTAGTGAGCTGATCCCACAGCTGTCTATACATGTCTCCACAGGTTGTCTCTCTCTCTCTCTCTCTCTCTCTCTCTCTCTCTCTCTCTCTCATTCACTCTCACTCACTCATTCTAACCTATTCTCAATTACATTATTTCTTTCCTTTGCCTTAGAAAATAGCCACAGCATTGTGTTAAACATAACAAATATTCAAAAGTGCATAATAGCTACACATTTATGCTTTAACAGTTGTATTTTGCTCTATTTAAATGACAATAAATAAAAATAAATAATACCAATAAATGACAAAAAGTGTTCACTAACTTAAATGTTCGTCTCCATTATGGAATATGTTGCAATTCTACAGAATTAAAACAACAACTGTAGGTTATATAGGTTATATATTTATTTATGGTTTTAAACACATGCTTTCAACACTCGAACAACAAAATGCTCAGTATACTTCATTGCATGTATATTCAACTCCTGGAGTTGTGTTTATCTTGAACATATTTACCGCATTTACAATCTTGAGGTCCGTAAACTGTTTTGTGTTTCCTGTTTTCATTTACAGGCTCACAGAGGCCAGGTAGACAGGAAGTGGGAGGTGTTTCAGCGCATCATTATCCCAGTGCGCATTATCCCATCCCAGTCTGACAGAATGTTCTGGTCTCTGGTGTCAGATGCTACACAGTTGCATGGCACAGCTCCGGCTGGACAACAGTACAACAGCTTTACTATGGTAATAACTTTTAAGACTGATATAAATATTTAATGTGAATAATTATTATGCAAATATTAGCTTTGCTGCTTAAGTATAGCTTTCTCCAAGATTCATCCTCATATAAAACTTAATATCGAACACTTTTCTGAGCAACTCAGTCAGCTGCACATCATGGAAATTCACATTTTACACATCCATTTCCATTCAAAGCAGTAAAATAAAACAACTACTATATAAGCAAAATATATAAGGTGGTAATTCTGAACGGAATGTTGTGAACTTCAGTCGGGCAATCCTGAGAAAGAAGCTGCTTGTATGAACATGAAAAATTACCCTGTGACCCTGTTAAGTATTTTTAACCACAATGCACCATGTTTTCCCTTGTGAAGAGAAGGTTTCTATCTGCAGTCCTACAAGAGGAACTGAGGTATGTTGTACACTTCTAAGCCCACATAATAAAATAATTGCCAATCAATATACAGTAGATAAGGACAAATTTCATATTTTACAAAATATTGTTATAAAAAAAATTTAAATTATAAAAAAGTTATGTCATTTAATCTTGAATGAGTGTGTAATATTGAAAAAGACATTTTCAAACTTGAAAATATTTTTGTTAAAAAACAAGATGGTAAAAACCATAGACAAAACTTTTCATTCCAAACACAGGGTGCTGTCTTCCACACTGTAGTGCAGAAATACTTTTTACAATCAATAAAAGAACAAACACATTTACACAAAACACATATACATCTCAGATTCACAAGAACAATATGCAGGGCACATACAGTATATATATTATTCCCAGCATTTTCAAGGTGCATACACCTTCACTCTCTGTTTTATCATATGCTAATAAAATGGGGCGTGGAGACAGTTGTGGCATTCGTCCCACTCCACACAGACATGGGTGGGCACCTGGGCATGATGGCAACTTTATTCCACACTATGGCAGGTATAGAACGTAGTGTCATTTGCTGTTAGTTCTGCTTTTAAAGTTCAGTTTCAAACAATTCCTGTAGGTAAAGAATTAAAATTACAGCACAACTCATGATACAATCTGGCACATTTTGTACATTAATTTATAATGTCTGTATATTGGTGAGCCATGAATTTACAGAATCACTATTAATGACCCTATATTCCTATATACTGTTGTCACCATGACATATACACAACACCTGTGCATATATAATACTCATCTTGTTTCATCTAATCGTCCATTTTTAAAATCATTTTTTATAACTAGTCTTTATAACAAAGTAAAATAACACATGAAATCAATCAGGAAATATCTGATGGTGAAAGCGGAACTGTATCAATACAACTAGTACTAAGAGCAAATATAACGAAGTGCAACCCGCTTACCTGCAGTGGGTATGACGACTACATCAGTGGGTAACTAGTCAGCTTGTCTGTCTGAATAAAACATGCTGGCGTTTGCACAGCCTCGTGTAGATCCAGTAAAATTACTTTAAAAGGTCACTGTGATAATTCCAGCTTCGACTCTGCGTAGTATTGCCTGTGAATATAACAGGTGACATATATTACTGTACTTTGTTTTGATATTTCGATTTTAACTCCACCACAGTCGGGAGCAGCGAGTTGCTTTTTCCACAGCAACGTATTCGGGTGTATCTCATAACTCTTTAATTGCTGCCTCCTCGGTTCATCTATGCCCTTCAAATTGCGAGCAAGAAATCGAAGGCACTCCGCCATCTTTAAGGACATGTCGATTTTCTACACACGCTGGTAGAATCCAGGAGAGCGGTTGCTTTCAGCGCGAGCTGTGAACAGGTGTTTCTTATGCGGCGCGTGACATATAGCCTACTTACGGTAGGTTAAAAAATCTCCGCCTCCAGGTTCACGTAAATTCAGTGTAAACGCCGTTGGCGGAATCGACATTTTTTTTCAACTTTTTTATTTTCAACTTTATGAACTTTTTATTAAGTGTGTCATATAGATCTAATGATTATCCCATTTAGGTTTCCACGTTCAGTTCAGTTAAGAAAACAGTTATTGATACACCCTCAGTTATGGGATACACCCTCAATCTGCTATACTGTGTTTCCCAGGATTCAGGGTTGCCTGTGACTGCATGTGACCGAGTAGGTGAAAAAACAAGTGTAACATTCATTCATTATCCGTACGCTTATTCCCGCTAGTCGGGGTCACGGGTGGGGGGGGGGACAATCCCTGGAGCCAATACCAGCATCTCCGGGCGAAGGCAGGGTACACCATGGGCAGTTTGCCAGTCCACCACATGGCCAACACGCACACACACTCACACCTACGGGCAATCTAGAGTGACCAATCAACCTAAGATGCATGTCTTTGGACTGTGGGAGGAAACCGGAGTACCCGGAGAAAACCCACGCAGGCACAGGGAGAACATGCAAACTCCACACAGAGCAGCCCAGACCGAGAATCGAACCCAGACCGCCTTGCTGTGAGAACCACCACACCACCCCAAGTGTAACATGAATGTCAAAAAATTTATATTTATTCTGTATTAATAAATACCATATATTTTTGTTAAATAATATTTACAAAGGGAAGCCATTACATATTTTTGGTTAACAATTACAGACCTAGTCCATGTGTTACCATGCCAAATGCCATGCCTGCTTCCAATGTCACATAGACTAACATGCAACCAACCCTAAATTCACATTTCAAGACAACATGCTAAATCACTGAATAAATATTAATCAGTACAAGTATGTGAATTATTTAAACATAATTTGTATTATTTTCAAATGAATTATGCAAAATATACAAATGTATGTTTTGTATAAGTGGAGGGACAGACCAAACCGAGAGCCACCTATGGATTATATTTAATCCATCTATGGATTAAATATAGTCACAAGGAAAGACGTGTTAACCAATTAATCCTTCCTACCAATTAAATCAACACCAAGATGGCAGGGTGCAGCAAAATAACACTTAATTAGACAATTTAGTAAAAAAATACTTAGCTTAGATTTGTTTGCATCTTCAAAGTCCCAAATATTCATACTAATAAAACTTCCAATAATCCCAATCATACAAAAGGATACCCCTAACACTAACCTTAGAATAAACACACACCCCCACCCCCCACAGTGAAACAACACAAATAAATAGGTACATGGACATCATACACAGCACTCACTTCTGCATTCCAGTGGGTTCCAACGCTATCAGCAAGGGAAACTGCAAATTGCAGTGTAAAAGGATTGTCTTAACTTCTGAGTTAAAAATAGTTACCGGGTTAAATTTACTTAATTCTGAAGTAAAAACACAATCATAGAGACTTCTAATACAGTTTGTAATATCATGGCTTAAAAAATCACAAAAACAGAAAACAATATTGCAAAACAGTAAACAGTACTACAAATCAATATTACAAGGCAGTAGCTAGTGCTAAGCTATCATATTCTCTGTTATGGTTAACGGGCCCAAATATTAGCACCTGGTGTTTACAATCTGGACTCTCTGGACACCATCCCATGATCACCATTAACAGTCACGAAGGTCTCGCTAAGCTCTGCCATTAGTCCCCTGGACTAACCCTAGAAACAGCCTTCTGACATAAGAGCTAGCAATACCGCTGGGTTCTACTATTGCTCTGTTAGCTGCTCTGTTAGCTGGTAAGGAACCTTAGCAACATGACACGAACAATTCCTGATAACAACCCACCCCCACATTCGGCCCCTCCACATGCAAATGTCCAGATGTTGTCACACCTCTCTGGAAGGTTCAGACTATCACATGCTTCCGTTGCCCCTCCACTAGTACCAGACCTTGAGAGCCAGTGACCCCTCTCTGCAGGATCCCCTGGAGGACCTGCCCACCTTGTGCATCCCTCATCAGTTGCAATCCAGACAGGCTGGCTGACTGCAGCAGTCCCGTGTTCGGGGCTGCAACAGAGCCCTGGACCAGAACCCTGTCAGCGCCGTTCAGCCCATACATGCCCTGTCCCAGGCCAACGGCAGGCCTCTCAGCCAGAAGGACAGTGCTGGGGACCTGTGGCTCAACCACGTAGTACAAAGGCTGCTGCTGTACCAGCGCTGTCTGGGTTGGCGTTATGTCAGTCACAGTTGGGGTGGGCTTTGCGTTGGCCAGTACCGAAATGTGGGCGTCGTTATTCACCACATTCTTCTCCAAATGCGTGGACGAAGGCTGGGCTTTGGCAAGTTTGCTGATCGTGTTGGCAGTGTTGACAGTGCTGGTGTTGACTGTATTGATGGTGTTAATGTTTGTAGAGTCTACTTCCAGAGTAGGTCTTGGGCGAAGAGGGGCAGGGACACGAACAGGAGCTGGAGCGGGGGTTGAGGCAAGGGCAGGAGCTGCGGCAGGGGTTGGGGCAGGGGCAGGGGCTGAGATTGCTGTCGTGAATCTTGTGCCTCCACATATCTCGGCGAGAGTGGTGAACTTTGGCTCGAGGTCGTTAAGGAAGTCCAGATCATTGTTGGAGTCGAGGAGACTCAGGCTGCTCACAGAACCTGCAGGGGACTCACGACCCTCGTAGTTGTACACCAGCAAAGGGTTTTTGGCAGTGCTGTCTAGCTCCTGACTCTTCTGCAGAACACATGAAGAAAAATACGTTACTCCAACCTGTAAAACTTTTTAAATGATCTAACTTATAATGGAGGATTTACTTTACTTTGTGTTTTGCCATATTTATACTCTAGAATAGAGGTATCAAACTCAATTCTGGAAGGGACATAGCATTTTGTTTAAATAAATTACAAATGTAGGACTGAAACAGCCGAGTAGCGAATGAGGAGTTGAGTCATGACCTATTAAGCCTCGCAAAGCTGTGGTCCTCCAGCTCTTATGCTGATTTCATGCAAAACTCTAGTCAGTCTGTATCGCTTCCTTGCTCATAAGTATCCACTTACCCATGAGTAGTACTGTTTTAAGAATTGTTCTGAAAGGGCCATTCCATCATCTTCACGGGCCATATTACTCATGTAAGTGCCTCTGGTCACCAACTGGTCATTCATCCATTGCTTATTTTATTTACCAACTGGCCATTCATCCATTGCTTATTTACAACTGGTCTTTCATCCATTGGGCATTTACCCACTTGTCATTCATCTGTTGACCAATCACCTTGCAGCCACCTACTCCTCTGTTATCTGCTGGCCTGATGTACAATGGTACATCCTGTCAAAGGAAAGTGCAAAGGCAGCTGGGTGAATGTTTGAGTTTAGATTCGATTGTATTTTGGGGTTTAGCAGTTGCTTTATTCATCCCATGGCAGAAATGGGAATAACTGGTTGGGATTGAGGATGAAATGAGTTTGCAGTCTTACCCGGTCTTCTCCCTGCCCTTCTGTATTGTAGGAGATTAGGTGCTCTTTGGTCTCAACGGGCATATCTGCAAAGCCAAATCCAGCTGCTCCACATTGGCAGGTTAGCAGTATGAGTGGGATGACTGTAGAGGCAAACGGATTCAAATGTCTGAGCTAAAGCAATGGTGACAGGTAACTGTGTAAGTACATTCCCTATGAGTTATTTGTTATATGTACATCAGCACAGGAATAAAGGGTGTCTTGGAGGTTTGTTGAGAAATTATATAGACATTATTGTATTCTTCATATTGTTCTCTCTAGTTAAGCTAATGTACTTCACCTTCCCTTAGAGATACTACAATATTGCCTATTTTAAAATCTCTAGAAACAGTCCAGGATATTGAGAATAGACATGAAGCCAGACTCACGTAATAGCATCAGGACCCCCAGGAGGAGCAGGCCAATCCCCGCACCACCGAGCACCGAGCCCTTCTGCGAAACCGCACGCTGTGAGCAACGGCCGCTGATATCACAGGTGCACACGTGCACCTTTAGCAGCTGCGGCTCTGGACACGCCAAGCCCTGCTGGTCTCGCACCTGTACTGTCACTTCTTTAGGCCCTGGCCACAGAGTCTCTTTGGTCCTCAAGATGGCCGTTGTGTCTACAGTGACATTGTCAACAAAACCATCAGGGTAAGTGTATTTCAGGTATGTTATTAGCAAACCTTTGCATTTGAATATTAGTTAAAAGTTCTGAAGAAGAACTTTTGGTAAGTAAAGACTTAGCAAATTCTTCCCTAATCTGAACTATAACCCCATTTTCATACCATTGAAGTGCTCCAAGCTCCATTTTCCCAGGGTTTTTTCTGGGACAATGGAGAAGGCGAAAGGAGCTCCGTTGGGGGGAGCGTCCTGATCCACAGCAGAAACATACAGCGCTTCCTGCATGGTGCACATGTCCTGTACGAGGCTGGTGAGTTTTGGGCAGTGGTCGTTAGAATCCTCAACCTGGATGGCAATGGTGCCTGTAGCGGTCTGTGCGGGAATGTCTGTGATAAGAGATCAAAAGGATTAATTTCTTTATTAGCTTTAGACTAAGTTTTATGCAGTCTTAATTTTCCCTGACATTACTGATTAATACTTTTCTAGCAATATTTGATCTTGAATTCAAATGCCTACAATTTTTATAGTCACCATTTACCATCTGTTATGCAGAGGATCTTTGCGTAGTATGTTCCACCAACGAGATACGGTGATTCTCTGTCTGGTTCTTTGTTCAGTGTGATTGTAGCTGTTTGTTCATCAATGACTAACCAGTTTGCAGGATCATAACCTTTAGCATATCTGAAAATAAATAATATTCATGTTAAAAAAAAATCACGGGCAATATATGATATAATACACAATAACAAGCAGTGTTGCTATCATATAAATAAGAGTTACTTTTTAATACTTTTATCTGGTTCCATTCATTGAATTGGTACTGTAAATTTATTTAAATTTTGAGATATAAAGCAAATTTCTGAAAATCTAGAATTCAGAAGAAACCTAACCTGACATGTTCTGCGTTTCTGCCCGTATCACCATCTGTAGCAGGGTATGTGGCAATAACCCTTGGAAAGGAATTACCTGTGTTGTTCTCTGACACAGATATACGTTTAGTTTCTGGATTGTATGTAGGTCCATCTGGCTTATTATTCACATTGACTTTCAAAGAATATATCTTCTGCTTTAAAAGACCTGTGTCTGTAACTCCGGTGCTAGGTTTTCCAGGTCTGTTTGCTGAACCACCTCCTCCTCCTCCAGCCCCGCCCCCAGAATATGTCCCAGGGCCAGCCCCACCCCCTGTTGCCATGCCTCCTGCTAGCGCTGGAGGGGCTTCATTTTCAACCACCACACCCAACTGCAGATTAGGGACAGTCTCGAAGTCAATAGGCTACAGAAGAGATCAAAACAAAATTGATATTAATCGGTAAGATCAAGTTGTCAGTACAGAATATGGCATTTATTCATTAATTACTCAGAATATTAGCATGTTTTCCTCATATTTTTTTTTTACCTTTCCTTTATTCTATTCTTACTTTCAGATTTTGTCTTATTTCAAAAACCCCACCTCAGAGACGAAGATATGGACAAACCTTCACTAGGTACAGTATTCCCTCATTTGTGTTTGGGTCTGTTTTAAAGTTGAAATATCCACCCTCATTTCCTGACACAATCTGAAACATGGCATGCCAGTTGTCTGTCCTCTCCTCATCCTTGTCCATGACCGGAATACGTAGAACTTCGACATCAGCCATGTTCTCATCAACAGACACCACATACTTAACAAGAAAAACATAACATATTATTAACATTATTAACAGCATTTATTAAATTATACTAAGGAACCAAGTTCCACTTTTTGATAAAGCACATTGGTGAAATGGCATCCGATTCCAAAATGTATAAATATATAAATGAAATAATAACTGCATAAAACGGCTATTTTACATTCATAATTGTATGCAGTGTACGAAAAGAATACAACAAGAACAGTGGTGATTTGCTAGATATTGTTGAGAGACTGTAGTAGTCTCAAAAGATGAAACAATATAGAAATAATCAACCTCATCTTTCTCCAAAGTGGGCATGTTGTCATTAATGTCCAAGATGTTGATCTCTACTGTGGTTGTTGCAGAATTGCCATTTTCATCCCCATCCATATCAGTGGCCTTCACAGTTAGAAGGTAAGAGCTTTGTGTCTGATGAAAAACGTTAAGTAAAAAGTAAGTGATGGAAAGGAACAGGAAGAATAAATGGTAGAAACATCTGTAAGCACATTTAATGTTCTTACAAGCATGTTGTAATGGTACCTCAGCGTGCCTGCAGAAGCACTGCATTTACATACACAATCATTAAGAAGATGTACCTCTCTATCAAGTGGTGCATCTTTCACATAGATATTTCCAGAGTGTGTATCAATGGTAAAGAAGAGCTTGCCGTCATTTGGATCCTGCTTGATTATTCTGTAAGCTATCTTAGTGTGAGGAGAATCTGGCATATCTGCGTCTGTCGCAGTGATGCGAGTTACAAATGAACCTGTGAGTTAAGAAACATGAATTGCAAAACCAAGGTCAAACACTAACACACATGGATTACAAAACCAAGGTCAAACACTAACACTGTCAAGGGACATTCTCCTCATAACAGGTGGAGTTGTGAAGGAAACTACTGTGTTACTTGTACTGCACTCCCCTCAGTGATGAAGCAGG
Source organism: Brachyhypopomus occidentalis (assembly GCA_020368025.1). Classification (NCBI taxonomy): domain Eukaryota; kingdom Metazoa; phylum Chordata; class Actinopteri; order Gymnotiformes; family Hypopomidae; genus Brachyhypopomus; species Brachyhypopomus occidentalis. The sequence goes on along the minus strand of JAGXOD010000021.1, from coordinate 16,149,790 downwards.
CACCATCACACCTTTGTGTTCACACCTACGTCTTCTCTGGGTGTGTAAATAGTACTAGGAGAAGTACACTCACCAATGGGACTGCCTTCATTAATGCTCACTGGCTCTGGTTGAGTGAACACTGGCGGATTATCATTCTCATCAAGCACTTGAAACCATAATTTCATGCCTCTTTCAGCAATAGTATTATTTCTAAACCAAGCATTTGCTACAAGCTGTGGAAAGAAAGAACGTTGGTTATATTTGAAGCTAGGTGTGTGAGGTGTGAGAGGTGTGAGGTATGTGAGATGTGTGAGTGTGTTTTGGGCATGCATGTGTTTTCTTGTGTACTATCCTCACATTGTACTCTGGTATTTCTTCTCTGTCAAGAATGCCTGTGAGTTCAATATTTCCTTCATTGTCCACCAGAAATAAATTATAGGGTGGCTGGTCAGCTCCTGGACCTAACAGGGTGTAGTAAAGGTCAACACCCACATCTGAGAAGACCTGAGAGGGTTCCATGGAAACACAGTTGCACAGAAAAACATTTTAATGCAACGGCAATCGTACTAGAAAAATCATGTCTGCAGAAAAACATGCTGTCTACATATTGGTTTACATTTTGTTGTTGGGAATTAATATTTTTTCAATTTCAGATTAGTAAGTCTAATATCACTAAGCGTCATAGAGAGTGATGTATAATATTCTCACTATTTTTAATATTATCATTCTGCTCTGTAGTGGCTTGTGTTGTCACTTTGCGTTTGTCTGACCTGGGTATGAGAATGACGCTGTAACGCTGAAGGGTGATTGAAGGAAGCCGAAACGAGAGCAGCGTGAAAATAAATGCTAGCTTTATTTACGTGGCGAAAAGCGATTAGCGCTAACAGACAAACGATATGTTTAACACAAGCCAGAGCAACAACTGACAATGAGCATGGACAGGACGTACACTTAAATACTCATGTAATAACACGTAACACAAGAGACAGGTGAGACGACTAACAAGGACAAACGCACAAACAACCAACTTACAAACACAGACGCACCCAAACACAGGTGAACGCATACACACACCCAAATGCCCAGGGTCAGGGGCTGTATCGTGATCAGTGGTAAGCTTCATGGACCATACTGCAGTCAGTGGCTGACTTACTCTGCCGATGTTGTCATCTTTAGTGTATCTTTTATTCTCCCAGAGCCTGACAGCAGGGACCACCCATTCCCGTCTCAGTCGCTGGTTCCGTGACTTCTGGCATTGGACTGGAACAACCAGGATCTGAGACAAAATAGGTGATTGAGGACGATTACAGATTGGTAATGTATAAACATCCTGTTCTGCATTCTGTTAAAATGCTAAAAACACAGATTAATAGATTAACATAGATTAATATCTAATTAATATCTAATGTCTGTATTATCCTGTACTCAAACAGAAACTACATTTAAGTACTTTGTTGGCACAGCTGTTGGAAGACCTTTGTCCTATACTTCCTGTTTCTTTGGAAACCTTCTGTAATTGTTTCTCTGGAATCCTTGTTTACTGTATGCGCTACAGTTTTACTACATGTAAAAAAATCATTACTGCTCTATTATATATTTACTGTCAGTGTGAGCCACATTAAATGTGCGGAAAACGGGATACCAATAATTAGCTCCTTCTATGAACCAGAACTTATACATTTCTGTTTTTTGGTTTTGTAGATGTTATAAAAGCCCTGATTATCACTGGCACCTTAGTATGGAAGAATGATACACAACAGAATCTCTCTCTGTACGAAGTCATTACGTTTTCTGTTCTATGTCTGTTCTAATTTGCCCCTTAGAATGTAAAACATCATCCCCAAATGGTAATTAGTGACAACAAATAGGCATAGTATACAATACACATGTTAAAAACCCAGGACTCCCCACCAAAGCAATGCGAGTAATTTATAGTCTGGCTCAGCTAGTTGCCCAAGGTGGATGGCAGGATAACCACACCAGTGTCGTTTCAGAGAGGAGTTGTGACTGGGATCAAAGCAATATTTCATCCATTGTCATGTGTTTCTGCCTGTGGATGTTCACATGTAGCTGTTCCCAAGTTGTGTTGGTGCAAAAGTGTAATGCAGGGTCAACTTCTTTCAGGTAAATGTTTGAATATATGGTATCAGTTGTTTGTATCTTCGTACTTAAGGTCATGTGGAATTCAGGTGTGCAGTTAACACAGCCCCAGAAACAGTAGCCACATGGTTATGTTTCTATCTGTAAATGTGCACATCCACCTGTTCTAGAGTATTGGAAACAGTAGCAAATCTAACATGAATTTGTCCTTGTTTTCAGCCCAAGTTAAGAGTTCATAAGAATTGAGGGTTCAAAGGTTTGCGGTGGACTGAAGAATCCTTGAAGCAGGATTCTTTGCGTTCTGTGTTCTTTGCGTTCTGCATCTTTATCAATCATTATGCACTAGAAGGTAGATGTGTTGTTATAAAATATACATTTCATAATAGATTTTGCCAGGAACAAAACTGTACAGACAACACTGCGTATCACAGCATATCACTGCAGTTCACAACTCAACAGTGAGCCACCATGCTACTTGTACTTACTTTGTGGAGATCCTAATCCTGATATCATAATTCCAAGTTAATTCCGAGTTATGGTAATTCACACCTACCTTTAAAGCCAAGAGGAACATCAGAAAGTGACTCAGTGAAGACCAGGACTCCATCCTGCATTAGTATACGCACATCCAAGCTAAGACAGAACAGCTATGTCTGGAGCCCTTACAAAGATCACTTAAATATGTAACCCCTGTGACATTTAGACTTGCATCACAATAAGAGTAATAACCTATCCATTTGTATTTGTATGGGCAGGGTGAGGGTGTGTGTTCCTAGGTAAGACTATAAAGGTATCTTGATATTTCTGGAACTTCTTAGGAGTTGCTTTGCTATGAGGAAGTAATCTGAGCTGTCAGAGAAATGATCAAGGTGACTGAACCAAGGTGGTATTGTTCTACACTGTAAACAGCTCAAGAGCCTTTTACAGTGAACATCATATAAACCAATGGAGGATTGTTTCAAAGTGCAAAACCTAGGCAAGTAGTCTGAATGCAAAACACTACAGAAAACAGAGTCTTGGAGAAAACATTGATACAAAGTTTTATAGGGGACTAATATTAAATATATGGCAATAATATTAAATCTTCCAAATTAAAATAAAATTATACCAAAAAAAATTTAAAAATAAAGATAAGGAAAGTCTTATCTTTCTTGTCTGTTAGCTATTGGCATTAATGAAACTGGCCACACAGGTTCATATCCTCTGTAAATTTCACTTTGTTGCTCTTCGTAAATCATAATCTGCTATCTGTGCTGATACACAAAGTGTGCCCCAAGGATTAGTCCTGGGCCCTCTCTTTTCTTTATCTGTGTGCTACCCTCAGTCAGATTATCTGCTGTAATGGACTTAATTTTCACTGTGGATCCATCACATCAGCAGCCAAACTACCTCTACTACGTCATCCTCTGCCCTGATATTTTGTATTCAAGACACTCAGACAATGGATGTAACTTTCTGTAACTAAACACTGACAAAACTGAAATTTTATTAATTGGCCCAAAGTCTGTGATTGCAGATTTCACTGACTTCTCACTTTAAATCGAATTCTTTTTGATTCTATACTTCCATCCCTTACTCTGCAAAGAAGCTACTGAAACTTTGGTTCATGTCTTCATATGATCCCACTTACACTACTGTAGCTCCCTTCTCATTGGCATACCTAAAAAACCTCTCCGCTCTCTTCAGCATATACAAAACTGCTTGAATACTCTCTCACTCTCTAAACCAGCTCTTTAAACCAGTTTAAGCCATTCCTGCTAACATACAAATCTCTATATGGTCTAGCACCGTGATACCCCCACTGTCTTGCCCAAACATTCGGGTTCCATGATCCAGACCGTTTGTCTGTCCCCAAACTCTAACTGGTCACTGCTGGAGGCAGATCTCTCAGACGTCTGTCCCCAAACTGTGGGACACATTACCACAATCTCTTCACCACTGCCCCTCACTTTCCTCCTTTGTTGGTCAGCTCCAAAATCCCCTAACCTCCTGCTCCTCCTCCTGCTCCTCCTCCTGCTCACTGAAGTTATTTTTTTGTTGTCTGTTTTGTTTTTTTATGTGACAGTAAAGTGACTCAGGGTACGAGAAAAACACTTTATAAATTGACATTATTATTATTATTAGTGTTGTTGTTGATGTTGAAAAAGTCTACACAGACTGCATACACTGCATGCTTTGATGTGAAAAAACAAAACCTGAAGGGTTAGTATGAAAGACTAAAGATCTTCCAAAGACTAAAGATGAGGAAAGTTGGTTCCAAAGAAGGCTACATGGCAGTACTGACAAGACTAAACCACATTCCAACAACAGTTCACAAGAAGTGATTTGCCAGTAGTTATCTTAGTCATAAAATGTGAAGCAAACATTCCACAATTATATGGTACTTATGGAGTGAGCTGATGTGGTTGATTATTCAGTTTGTACAAACCCTTATACTTCATTTTGGCTCACACTGGAATAGCAAGTTTTGGAGTTTGCTCAGAATAAATGTCTCCTTATTTCATCTCACCTGATGAACAGGTAAACTTTCAAATGCATTACAATTGTGAGGTTGTGAAATTAGTTTCAAAGAAGAGCTTTGTATCGATTCTTTTCTAACATTGAGTTTAAGTATGCTTCGAGCTATTAGAATCCAACGATGTCATAGTAAGAAAATTCCAATGGAATGATAGTGGAAGTTTTGTAAACCTGAATGCACTATTTCTGAATAATCCCAGTAAAAACTACTGGATGAGTAGAAGTACTAAAATTAAGTATGGACGCATATATCAGAGATGTAATAGCAAATTGGTAAAGGTGGTGTAGTTATGTACCTGACCTATGAAACAAATTGTACAATTATACAGCACAGAGAAATCTGTCTGATTTCAGATTGTTTATTCATTTTGATCAGTATTGTATCTACATATGCAAGTTATGTGTTAGGTGTTGTGCCAGGAATGGAACCTGAAAATCTGCTTTGAAACGACTGCTAATGTTTGCTGTATTTTTGTTGTTGTGCACTGCGACCTGCCTGTGCCTCGTACATGATTTCCTAGAGCTTACATTAGCAGAATTCATGTTCATGTAATAATGATTTGTATACAAACTCTTATTTCACTTTTTCTTAGTTAAACTTTGAACCAGAATGTTTAACTATTCATCAGAAAATGACTCAGCAATTACTATATTGACATATTTTTCTATTCTAAAAATATAAATGGACATTGCCTATCATTACATCTATTACATTACATTATTATACCTTACATCTGGAAATTAATTTATGATTAATGTGTCCTAGTGTTTAGCATTATTTGCTCTAGAATAAATATTTAATCAACACACTGTAAAAAGAATTTGTATGGAAAATACACACAATACAAACTTGTGTGGCCTCAAATTTGTATCAAAATCTACTAAAGGTTAAAGAAAACCTGTAGTAGAGTGTTTGTTAAAACCAACTATGTAATTTGAAATGTGTCAATAGAAAACCTCTGGCTCACTTAATTAACATAGGTTTTTTAAACAGTTTCAAAGACTTATTCTCCATTACTGAATTCATGTCTAAGACAAGATCTGTCAAGTACAACCAATTAGCCAGAAGGCATAAATAGATTAATGAAACCAAAATTGTAACTTAATTGTTTCTCAACAAGATCTTATTTCAATCTTGCTTTATTGTTTTTAGTATTATACCTTGGAGAAAATGAGACAAAATAATTATGTATGTGGCCCATGTCCAATAGCCACACCATTGGCCCTCTGGTAGAAAATTAGCCACTTAACAAAGAACATCTAGCCCTGCCCCTTTAAATGGAAACTATTCATTATCTTGACAGAATGTATGCAGTTCTACATATATAAAAGCTAGAACTAAAAAAACCCTTTCAAAACATAAAAATTAAACATAAGCTACTATTTTATTTCATTTAACCAATTACTGTATTTCCATTTCAATTTGAATCTTAATTAATCACATACAGATTGTGCAGCTGAGCCATTGAATCTCTTTTTAACATGTCCCTATATATTTCAAGTTTAACAGAGCTTGACCCTTGGCATGTAACAGTTGAGTGGGGTTTATAAATATTCACAGGCCTTGAAATCTAGATATTCTGGTTATAATTTAACCAAGATGGACAGCATAACCAAGACAAAGTTTTAAAAAGATCAAAGTAAAAAGTGAAAATTCATTTTGAAAACACTTTAGGTGGAAATGAGAGATGAAATTAACATTGTGAAAAAGGTTGAATAGCTCAGCATCTAAACTGTGGGTTGACCAGTCAAAAACAAGCCAAAGAATTTTCAATATGAAATGGGATGTGCTAAAATATAATGAAAGACAAAAAAATAGTCTCTGTAAAAACACTAACCCTTGGCTTATAAACTGTCCTCAGAGTTACATTTACAGTAAGACCCATTTAAAAATCAAAACCACCCATCATCGGTTCAGATTACTAACATTTAAGACATTTAGGGCTACATTTTGCAAGCCACCTGTAAACAAATTTATAATTGAAAAGCAAATTATGTAATGTGTGTAATCAGTACAAAAGATGTTGCGGAGATTAATAAACATAATAATTAATTCATATAAACATAATATGAGATATGTAGTTAAAGGAAGCCCTCATTATCAGCTTGCATCTGTTCAAGAAATGAGGGGATCTACTTTTCTTGAGGAGTGGTTTAATGTCCCACAGAAACATCAAAACATTTGAACGGCATCCCGAGGACTGAAGCTCTGTAGTCAACCAGTTGTCTAATGTCTGGAATTCCTGCAAAGCCTTTGGAACACTTTGATATGAAATTGTATAGGTGTCACTCTTACCGCAGCATTACTGAGACATCCGAATAGTGTTTTGTGTTTCCAAACCCCTTCATTATTCCACTTTTCATTTAACTTCATTCCAGGAGAACTCAAAACTTTAAAAAAAAAACTCAAAATTTGAAAACAAACAAATAAAAAAATGTACTGTGGTATCAATCACACATTGTAACCAGAACATAAAAGAAAGAGCTTGTGTCTTTCACAAAGTGCAAGGGGGATGGGTGGCATCATACAATGGTGGGAGTTCTCTGTTTTAACATACTTTTCAATGTTGCAAAGCTCAGATGTGCTGGACTGAATTCAAATACTAACATTGCATGGCCAAATTTTCCGCCTGGCATATTCCTGAATTTTACCTGAAAATACCGCTGTTACTGTGGATCAAAGCGCTGAATACTGACATTGCAGATCATTTGGAGGAAGTAGAAAATTTACAAGGGAGTCTATGTATAACCTTTAAAAAGTTATGGTGTAAACTTGCAAAATGATAATCACATAGACTGACATACAACCAACCCCAAAAAGCTACATCCAAGAATAAATGTAAAAAAAAAAAACAGTAAATCAGAAACCAGCATCAATATGTGAAAGTATTAAAAATAAAAAACTTAGGATATATTCTTTTCAAACCAAATTATTTGAATGCTGCCTAGACAAGTGCATATAATGTATGCAATGTAATCAAGGTAGAGAAAGCTAAAAAAATCCCTCTGAGCATAAAATGTCTAATCTTATGTTAATGCATTTATAGTGAAATGAGTATCTGAAAATGATAATGATATCTCAAATAGCTGGCGTTATTGTATTCTGTTTTGCAAGATGTTATCCAAATATCATTACAGCCTTCCTTGACTTGATACAAACTTCTTTTCTTGGATGACAACTTTCCGTGAGGTTGGAAGTCCGCTCACCTGGACCGAATTTCCATCCAAACCCATAGCTGTAGTTGTGCTTCTCTGGAAGGCTCCATCTATCATGGACCCTCCTTGCCCCTCCACTAGCAACAGACCTTGAGAACCAGTGGTTCCTCCTCTCTGCTGCAAGCCATGAACAATTCCCGATGACCCGCTCTGCCCTTCCACATGCAGCCCTCCAGCTGTAGTTGTGCTTCTCTGGAAGGTTCCATCTAGCATTGACCCTCCTTGCCCCTCCACTAGCAACAGACCTTGAGAACCAGAGATTCCTTGTCTCTGCTGCAAACCATGAACAATTCCCGATGACCCGCTCTGCCCTTCCACATGCAACCCTCCAGCTGTAGTTGTGCTTCTCTGGAAGGCTCCATCTATCACGGACCCTCCTTGCCCCTCCACTAGCAACAGACCTTGAGAGCCAGAGATTCCTCGTCTCTGCTGTAAACCATGAACAATTCCCGATGACCCACCCTGCCCTTCCACAATCAACCCTCCAGCTGTAGTTGTGCTTCTCTGGAAGGCTCCATCTATTACAGACCCTCCTTGCCCCTCCACTAGCAACAGACCTTGAGAACCAGAGATTCCTCCTCTCTGCAATGTGCCCTGGAGGACCTGCCCACTCTGTGCACCTCTCTCTACCAACAGCACTTGCGATCCAGACAGGCTGGCTGACTGCAGCAGGCCCGTATTCGGGGCTGCAACAGAGCCCTGGACCAGAACCCTGTTAGCGTCATTCAGCACATACATGCCCTGTCCCAGGCCAACGGCAGGCCTCTCAGCCAGAAGGACAGTGCTGGGGACCTGTGGCTCAACCACGTAGTACAAAGGCTGCTGCTGTACCAGCACTGTCTGGGTTGGCGTTATGTCATTAACCACCACATTCCTCTCCACATGCATAGACGGAGGCTGGGCAGGAGGGGCAAATGTGCTGATCGTGTTGGCAGTGTTGACAGTGCTGGTGTTGACTGTATTGATGGTGTTAATGTTTGTAGAGTCTACTTCCAGAGGAGGTCTTGGGCGAAGAGGGGCAGGGACACGAACAGGAGCTGGGGCAGGGGCAGGGGCAGGAGCTGGGGCAGGGGTTAGGACAGGGGCAGGGGCTGAGATTGCTGGCGTGAATCTTGTGCCTCCACATATCTCGGCGAGAGTGGTGAACTTTGGCTCGAGGTCGTTAAGGAAGTCCAGATCATTGTTGGAGTCGAGGAGACTCAGGCTGCTCACAGAACCTGCAGGGGACTCACGACCCTCGTAGTTGTACACCAGCAAAGAGTTTTTGGCAGTGCTGTCTAGCTCCTGACTCTTCTGCAGAACACATGAAGAAAGAAAAAAACACATATTAAAAAGGACTTCAACCTTTAAAATGATCTAATTTATGATGCTTGTTTTACAGTACTTTGTGCTTTGCCATATTTAAACTCTAGACTAGAGGTGTCAAACTCAAGTCTGGAAGGGACATAGCGTTTTGCTTCAACAAATGACAACTGTAGGACTGAGATAGCTGAGTAGCGAGTTGAGGAATTGAGTCATGACATATTAAGCTTTGCAAAGATTGTTAAAGTTGTAGTCCTCTAGCTCTTATGCTGACTTTCTAGCCTTGGAGAATGTAAGATTCTGGTCCCTCTGTATTGGTTTCTGGCTCATAAATATCCACTTACCCCTGAGTAGTACTGTTTCAAGAATTGTTCTGAAAGGGCCATTCCATCATCTTCACAGGCAATATTTGTAATTTCAGTGCCACCTGTCACGAACTGGCCATTTATCCAGTGGCCAATCATCCATCGGCCATTTATCCACTGGCCACTCTCGTTGTAGCCACCTCCATCTTGTGCATCATGTCCACCTGTTCCTGTGTTATCTACTGGTCTCATGTACATTGGCACATCCTGTCAAAGGAAAGTGCAAAGGCAGTTGGGTGGATGTTTGAGTTTAGATTCGATTAAATTTTTGGGTTTAGCAGTTGCTTTATTCATCCAGAACTGGGAATAACTGGGTGGGATTGAGGATGAAATGAGTTTGCAGTCTTACCCGGTCTTCTCCCTGCCCTTCTGTATTGTAGGAGATTAGGTGCTCTTTGGTGTCAAAGGGCATATCTGCAAAGCCTTTTCCAAAGCCACCAGCTCCAAATCCAGCTGCTCCACATTGGCAGAACAGCAGCAAGAGTGGGATGACTGTAGAGGCAAACCGATTCAAATGTCTGAGCTAAAGCAATGGTGACAAGTAAGCGTGTAAATACATTTCCTATCAGGTGTTTCTTCTATGGAAGTACATCAGCACAGGAATAAATGGATACAGGAATCAATTCAAGTGTACAATGAATTGGGGGGGTTCCCCGATAAATAAAATAGACTTTTATTACATTTTTCAAATGTATCACTCTAAAGAACGCTCAAGAACTTCGTCTTCCCTTAGAGATACTAAAATATATCCTGTTTTTTAAATCTGTAGGTACTGTCAAGGATATTGAGAACAAAGTGGAACTCACGTAATAGCATCAGGAGCCCCAGGAGGAGCAGGCCAATCCCCGCACCACCGAGCACCGAGCCCTTCTGCGAAACTGCACGCTGAGAACAACGGCCGCTGATATCACAGGTGCACACTTGCACCTTTAGCAGCTGCGGCTCTGGACACGCCAAGCCCTGCTGGTCTCGCACCTGTACTGTCACTTCTTTAGGCCCTGGCCACAGAGTCTCTTTGGTCCTCAAGATGGCCGTTGTATCTACAGTAACATTGTCAACAAAACCATCAGGATAAGTGTATTTGTTATGGCCACTCTAGACTGTAGACGCAACAGGAAGGTGAAAGGTAAAAGGTAAAAAGGGGGAACTGTATATATGGGAGAGTGGAAATACTAATGATTTATGTTGAACCAAAGGGGGCAGTTAGATATTTACTTAATCACATGTGTCTCAATTAGCAAACCTTTGAATATGAATTTTAGACAAGGGTTCTGAAGAAGAACTTTTGGTAAGTAAAGATTTACCAAATTCTTCCCTAATCTGAACTATAACCCCATTTTCGTACCATTTAAGTGCTCCAAGCTCCATTTTCCCAGGGTTTTTTCTGGGACAATGGAGAAGGCGAAAGGAGCTCCGTTGGGGGGAGCGTCCTGATCCACAGCAGAAACATACAGCGCTTCCTGCATGGTGCACATGTCCTGTACGAGGCTGGTGAGTTTTGGGCAGTGGTCGTTAAAATCCTCAACCTGGATGGCGACGGTACCTGTAGCGGTCTTTGCAGGCATGTCTGTGATAAGAGATCAGAAGGATTTGTTTATTTGTGTCCTTTTAGTAAGATTATTTTTAACATTGACTTTACAATAGATCAGAAGCCCAAGGACTAACACAAACAAAATGTTAGTTTTATATATTAGTTTATTATTACCTGTGTGTGCTCTTGTGTATATGTATATTCCATTAGCATTATGTATATGCAATTATGTATTAGCTTAGGGATAAATGGGACACCCTCTGTAGGACAAATAATGTAATAACATCTGGAATAATTATTTCTAGTTCACTAGTCTCCATCTGATACAGACTGGTGGTATTTAAATGAAAAAGCAAATATTCCCATCGTTGCCACCTGTTAATAATTTCAATTACCCCAGTGTAGAGTGTAGACAGCTTGTGAGAATGGAATTGATATTGGGTGTATTTCATTTTCTAAAAGAATGTCATGTTGCATTACATGTTATGTCCCTGCAATAGCCCATCATCTGCAATTAAATACATGCAAGGTGCAGAACTATATCTCCCCCTAGTGACTCTATAGCTGCATTGCCACAGTTTTTTAAAATGTTCCACTAGCCCAAATTTCTGTGTCCTCTATACTGTAAGAAATCAGAATGTAAAATGCAGGACAAATGCATGTTATCTTTGTGCATTACAAATGCATATTAAGAGCTACATTACCTTGAGTAATACATAGGATCTTGGCAGTGTATGTCCCATTAACCAGGTATGGGGATTCTCGATCTGGATGTTTGTTCAGTCTAATGTCACCAGTTTTATCATCAATGGACAACCAGTTGTCTGGATCAGAGCCTTTAACGTATCTGAGAAAAAAGAAGAATCATTTGTATATTAAACTATATTGCAGAATAAAAGCCCTCTTCCTAGTACAAGGAAGTGGTAAAACTAATATGAACTGACCTGACATTCTTAGCAGGCTGGTGCGTATCCGCATCTATAGCGGGGTATGACGCAATGACCTTTGTTATGTCAAACATCTTCCCATCTTCAGAAATGGGAACTGCTTTCACTTTGGGTCTGAAAACGGGGCCTTCAGGTTGGTTCTTCACTGTGACGTTCACATTGTAAAGTTTACCACCTGGTAGCAACATTCCTGGGCTTCCTGGGCCTCCTGGAACACGTTCTGTCTCTGCTCCACCTCCTCCTCCTCCACCACCACCACCACCTCCACCACCACCTCCACCTCCTCCTCCTCCTCCTCCTCCTCCTCCACCACCACCTCCTCCTCCACCACCACCTCCACCACCACCTCCGAACTCCACTCCATATATCCCCCCGTCCCCTGACACTGAGGGGTGATACGGGGCCACATTGGACACAGCAAGGCCCAGATTCAAATTACTGATCTCCTCATAATCCACAGCCTGAAAACACAAGAAATACGTCACTCTTCTGCACCGTATTACCACCGATTGCTATTTGACTCAATCATACAGCTTCTCACTACGGCAGAAACACTGATGTTTATAGCAGTACAAGAAATAAAAAAATATATAATGCAATTAATTGTATATTGAAATTTGGCATATTTGTTTTCCATCAGTGAGATACTCATGCAAATGTGTAGAGAACAAATTGGGAGGAGTGTGTTGGGCGGGTCCTGCCATACCTTGTTGAGCATCAGGACACCTTCATTGGTCTTTGTATCGGTGTAGATGCTAAAATATCCTGCTTCGTTGCCTGTGGCAATGATGAACTTAGCCAGCCAGTTTTCCGTGTTGACCAAGTCTTGATCAATGGCTTTAATTCTCATCACCTCCACATTTTCTGTGTTCTCCTCAATGCTGCATTGGTACTGCAGACAGGGATGAAAACGAGAATGGACTTGGTTATCTACGTTTCTGTATCTTGCATAAGGGCATAGAACTATCGTTATCTTCACAACAGCAACACATGCATTTGTAGGAGTATAACTGATTTTTTGCTTACAGACTCTTTCTCCAGTGTTGGAATGTGGTCATTGACATCCAGGACGTTGACGAGGACCACCGCAGTTCCTGTGTTGCAGCCTCTACCCCCGTTGAGATCTGATGCTCTTACAGTGAGTTCGTACTGGTCAATAGCCTGTGGAGAAATTGTTTTCTCTAATGAGATATTTTGTTGAACTTCAGTACATGACTACTAATTTTAACACAGGCTGCACTAATTAGATTTGCAATATTCAAATAATTTAAGGTTCACCTGAATTGGTTTAATCATATAATCACAGCATGGTTGTTTCTTTATCCTGTTTTTGTAGTCAAATTGTCAAAAAATTTGAATGACCTCTTTTACGATGCTTTTCTACATTGTACTGTCCTGCACACCAGACCTTTAGCAGGACTGCATGTGGTTTCTCACCTCTCGGTCTAAGTTGGCATCATTGACCCGCACTTCACCATTGCGTGTGATCTTGAACATTTTCTTCCTTTGAGCATTTTCTGGTTTCTGGTTGATAATTTCATACACGAGCTGAGAGTTTGGGTTCCCAGGCTCATCTATGTCAGTTGCTTGTAATGTCATCACGGCGGTATCTGAAGATTTCATTAGTGTTACTAACACTCGTAGCTATTGGTCTTCATTCCCTTGGATATATATTTAACACCTTTAACCATACTTAGATACGTTTTGCGTAGTGTATAGTACATACAGACTACTGATATGTGTTGGGGACTTGCCTGCAGAGCTGAGTTCAAACACAGAACCTGGTGATATACTGCTGGAGAAGATGGGTGCATTGTCGTTCTGATCTTTCACCTTTATCCTCAGCTGAATATCATTCTCTGCCTCAGTGCCATCTAAGAATGTAGCAACCCCAGAGAGCTGCACGGGGCAAGAAGAGAATTACTGTTATTATCAGCACTACCATCAGGTCAAATATGTCTGCTAATAAGTCCACAGTGATTCTTAACTCTAATTAAACTTACATTGTACTGGGCAATGTTTTCTCGGTCCAGTATCCCAGTTATTCTTACATCGCCCGTTGAAGGGTCCACTACAAACAAGTGGTAGGGTGATACATCTGCACCAATGCCCTTTAGGGAGTATTTCAACCTGCCTGCTTCCTCCTTGTCTGAGCGAATCTGCAATACACATATTCAACAATATTTGTGCTAAAATTTGTTACAATTACATTGTCAGGCTGGATCCAATCTACAAAATAAAGTCACTGGACAGGAGAAGAGTTGTTATCTACTCAAGAATTTATTTTATTATGTAAAAGTCAAACAGCAGAAAGCAAGAATTCGGTCATGAGATCATTCTCACCCTAGCAATAGGTCCATCTTTGGTATAGTCCACATTCTCCTCCAGGATTCGAGGCGGGACAATCCATTCTCTCTTCTGCCTGCGGAGAGCTACAGAAAAGTCGGCTGTAGCCTCAGCTTCAAACACAGCCTGAGAAAAGACACAGAGAAACACAGCTCAGCTTCAAACACAGCCTGAGAAAACACACAGAGAAACACAGCTCAGCTTCAAACACAGCCTGAGAAAAGACAGAAACACAGCTCAGCTTCAAACACAGCCGGAGAAAACACACAGAGAAACACAGCCGGAGAAAACACACAGAGAAACACAGCTCAGCTTCAAACACAGCCTGAGAAAAGACACAGAGAAACACAGCTCAGCTTCAAACACAGCCTGAGAAAAGACACAGAGAAACACAGCTCAGCTTCAAACACAGCTCCTTAATGCAGCGCATTTATTTTTAAATCAGCTATGTAGTCTTGTTATCTGTCTATCTATTATTGATTTTATTATTATTATTATTAATATTGATCATGCATGTTTCGTGTTCTTTTATACTGTAATATAAGAACTGATCATCCTGCACCTAAACACAAAATAGAGCATTTGTCCAAAAGAAAAATAAATATGCCTCTAATTTTATTTGGTTATATGCTATAAATGTGAACATTGACTCATGTGGAGAATGTAGACTTATCCTCTGTTTTACCCTTTCGAGGCATTAGAGCACACATTGCACCCTTGTGCTGATGCAACGGGGAGGTTACAAAATGGCGGATAACCCGAGAACGGCCACCGGCCTGTGGGAAAAACCCCATCTGCTCCACAGGTAATCATCTATAGCATTACTGTGCTCCTCCCATCCAAACACGTCTCCCTCAGCAAATACGGCTGTGGTACACTGCCATGCTAGAGGATCGGGGTGATTGAAGCCCTGCTGAAGTGCTGAAGCAGCATCACTGTGGTCCCAGCACCAGCTCCTGGAAGCCTTCTAGCTTGTGTGCAGTTGGCGAAGCCCCTGCCAAAGCGTGCGGTCTGGTCAACCAGAGAGAACACTAAGGTTTTAACTGCTGACAAGAACAAGTGATGCTTTTTCTTAACGTTCCACATTCAGAAAGACAACAGGTATGCAAGCACAAGTGTGTGCTGGCAGTGAAGACAGTAACAAATATAGCATTTTGATGTAATGCTTTACACAGTTAATGCTTGACGAGGCAAAATTGCTTTTGTAATTTGCTTGTTCTTTCCAGATTTTACTAGGACTGTTAATGGCTGTGTCTACATTTTGTACTTATTTATGTTTGTTTTTATTGAGAAGGGTAACACCAGTCAATATACATATTTAGCTATCAGTAATTATTCTGTTAAATATTTCACCTGCGAACACAATGTCATCAGACTCATTTGTGCTATACATTTTACCTGATTCAAGATGACCTTAATCAGACCACCATCATGAACAGGCAGAGCAAAAACAAGCACATAGTGTGGAACACACCATAAATTACACAGCAGTTCAGACAACAGGTGAAGCGTGATTATAAAACCCCATTTATGGAAACAAGAGCATCGATATGTTGTCATAAAACATTGTAGGATAAAACAAAGTTATTAAAACACATGAATAATGTAGTATCATTTACTATCTCAAAACGTGTGTTGTAATGTTTCCAGGTTTCCCTTTTAATCTCTTCTTTAGCCAAACAAGCTAAATAAAGCATGCATCCACGAGCCCCAGTCCTGAGGGGTCCATATATAATATGTCATATTACTGGCATATATATTAAGCAAAACTCGTAATGAACACACTTGCTATGAAGCGGTTGATAAATTACCTGTTGGGCCTAAATAGAGAAAAGACACAAAAATGAAAAGTACGCCACAAAAATGTGCAAGGCGCCCAAAACGGATTAGGCCAACACCCTTTACTATACAAGAATGACAACTTGCAAAAGTAAAACGGGAGGGAATGCGAGACTTCAGTCGAGCCAGTGAAATACTCAACATTAAAAAAAAATCGTTTTACCTGGCTTTGTTGCTATGACACTGAGATAGACGTCTGCCTGTAGTCAGAAATAATGGGTCTACAACACTAAATATGATTAAATACGGATCATAACTGTCATCCATAGACAGAATAATACGCATGAGTAAAACCAAGTTACAGAGTAAGACGAGTTGTATTACGATTTGTTCTACTGACAAAACCCCGGTATCTGCAAGCTACAACCAATTTTAACGCGTTAAGAAATTCACAAAGTTTTGAATTTCCAAAAGTTCAAATACACACCGTAAAGGCACTTGGGACAATTAACCATAGGCAAGGAAATGGAGAACACATTTCAAAGTTTGCAACAGTCATAGACGTACCTAGGCTTACACAAGCCGAGACTACTTTAAATAAAGTGATGGATTCAACCCGTATAACGATAATAAAAGAAACTTACCGGTAAAATAAAACAAAATAGACACACAAGTGGCGGTAGGCGCCGGGCCATGTCCGGAAGAACACGTTTAGATCCTGCACACTTGCGATAGAGTCCACCACCGCTTAATGCAAATATTTTTAGTATTCAAACAGCAGACGACGTCCGAGGCGAAAGCTCAGTGATAACAAATTATGAAAGAGAGACTCAGATTAAGACTTTCAACGTCGTCACACACCCTCACCTAGGGTTAGAGGTGGACCTTCACGTCAGAGAGAAAGGTGTGTGTGTGTGTGTGTGCGTGCGTGCGTGTGTGTGTAAGAGAGTGAGAATAGCTTGCAAAAAGAACATTAAGAGAAAGGTTTATACTGCTCTAACTACTGTATATGATTTCACAAACCTGTTTGATTATATAGCTTTAACTGTGCGGATACTTTTATCGAACTGTACGCGTAGGCTATCGCGAGGCTAATACAAAACTATCATGTTGGTTCAGCTGTTTCACACTGTCATGAACAATTGACAATGGATACATAAACGATATCTTTTTTTTCATGATCAGTGAGGCGAAACACGTAGTTTTGCTTCAACGGACACTAACAATGCGCTCTCAATATTCCAAAGCATTACGATAGGGAATGATAAGGGTATATCAGATAACTTGATCATTTCAGGGGCATTTCAGGAAGCTTGCTTTGGTATAATGTTGCATACCTGTCCAGGTAGTGTGGCATTGTGGTTAGACTAGCCTATATATCAGACACACCCAAACACCTTGGTCAGGTCTGGCTAAATATTTGTGCTTAATGTTTCCCTGTGTGCTGTTTGTCAGGGTATTTATATATTTAGAGTCAGCTTTTATTTTCATGACGAATTAATTGATAAATAAGAAGACAATGTTGCATAATTATTAGAAATGGCTCTATTGATGTTTATAGTTGTTTGTGAGCAAATTATGTGTAGTATCCTCCAGAAGGCAGTTCTGTTACGTTTGCAAGCATGCTGACATTTGTGTTAGCACATGCAAAGGAGTATGAGAGTTACTATGTTTGGGGCGGTGAGGATCCTGCAGGCTTGAACTTAAGGGTGCCTCGTGTCTGTGTGCAATGCTAGTATGATTGGTTTTCATAGCTGTTCCTAGGGGCAATGCATACTCTCTCCCACAAATATGCATGTACACATTTTTAACTTTACATGCACACACACATTTCCAGAATAAGAACATTAACTTGCAAATGTCTGGAAGGAGGGAAGGACACAAAATAAAGTTATGTGTAGTCTGGGATGTTATACATTATCATTTAATTACAGTTTAGCTCCCTTATCAAAACCAAGACCGACTTGAACTGCTATTTAAGGACAGTTTAGATCAGTGGTCAAATGCCGATACTGTGTACTGTGTTGATGATACTGTTATTATGAAAGAAATTCTCATCTCTCAAAGAGAGTCTGACAGAGGCGATGAAGGAATGAAGCAGGGTGTGTCTGTGATTCAGGAGTGGCTCTCTGCTTTTAGGTGTTGTCTGATTGCTGGAGGGGGGTGAGAGGCACGAACATAAAGGAGGGAGAGAAAGACATGTGAGAAAGCAGTCAAAGAAAAAAAATAATAAATGAGTCATTTATTCTGCCCAGCCTTGAGGCATGCTGAAACAGACAATACTGTTTCTGTCTGTCTGTCTGTCTGTCTCTCTCTCTCTCTCTCTGTCTCCCTCTCTCTGTCTCCCTCTCTCCTTCCTCCAGCTTTGCCAACCGAACATACAAGATCTTGTTCAAAGTGTGTAAGTTAATTAAGCAGAAAGCTGTAACCTTTACAAAGACTTTTGTCAAGGCATGTGGAGTTTTCCTCAATGTTCCTCTTCTTTGCTTTTTTGCCTCTGCCTCTCTCTCTCTCTCTCTCTCTGTCTTTCTCTCTCTCTCTCTCTCTCATTCTTCAGCTTAGCCAATGCAAATCAGAAGATCTTGTTCAAAGTGTTTAAGTTCATTAAGTAAAAAAACCTTCAACTTTTAGAGTGACTTGTTTGTTGTTGTTGTTGTTGTTGTTTCAAAATAAAAGCCCAGCGACTGCAGCTGGGGCTCCGCTCAGGGAGGACAGACACAGTAAGACCTGCATGTTAACTAGTCTTTCAACCCTGGCTGAACCACCACAAATCAGCCCCCAGTGCCTGACCTCTGGGCAGGGCAGGGCAAGAGAATTAGAGATGAGGGGGAAAAGTACACAAAAAGGCAACACATCCAGACAACCTGTCTTGCGGGAACCTCCCTGTTCGAACGGTAAACAGACTCGAATATGGCCAGGTTTGCTGTTGATTTAATTGTATGAACATGCCTTTAACGTGATTAGGACACATGGATGACTCACTGACAGGTCACAGACAGAAATAATGGAAAGGGGGGGGTGACATTTGTTGGGTGTGAATCCAAGGGTGTGGCTAAAATAGTGCACTAGTCAGCACCCAGTTCTCCTGTGGTGACATGTCAGCTACACTCTCACTCTGTTGTGTCCTGCACGGGGAGATAACCCTAGATTTGGGCATGATCCACACCACTGCAGTTAAAAAAAAAAAGTTCACTCCCACAGAGAAAGAAAGGCTCGGAAGTCTCAAAACAAACATTTATGGGTCTATTAGAGGGTTAAGGCTTTTGCGAGGGTTTGGTGCTTGGGTTTGTTTGTTGTAGTCATCACTTAGGCGTAAGACATACTGTAGGTTACTGTGAGCCATGGAAGCAGTGAAGAAGAAAGACCTCTTCTATGGCTTACTGTGCTCTGCGTTTAGAATAGTGTAGTGCATGAACATTACGCTCTCTGTGCATTACTGCCATCTCCTGCTCTATCTACATATTGGCTCATTCGGCATTGAGAGGAACGAGTCCAGAGTGCAAATTCAGCCCCCTGCCCTTTAGCTCAACAAGGGTAAAACAAGAAAACACGTTTTTTACATTTGTGGTCCATGGGGTCTGAGGATGCCTCCTCCTGTTTGGCTGTTCATAAGGGCGTGGCACAGGCGCAGTGACGCTTTGCCTGTTGCTTTGTTTCTCGGTCAGCTCCATGGCAACGCCCTCAACGGCCTCGCTGGAGCTCTGCCTGTCTCGGCATTCCTGCGTTTTCCCTTTGACTCCTTCTCCTCCTCTGCAATCAATCTCTATGTCTCTCTTTCAGTCTGTCTTCTTTTCTCTCTCTCTCTCTCTCTCTCTCTCTCTCTCCTTACCCCACTTGCTCTCTTTCTGTTCCAACCCTCCACCCCTTCCTTGCCCACATTCTCAGATGTTCTCAGTGTGTGTGTCTCTTTAACAGCACCATTCAAAAAAAAACAACCTTCCATAGCAACGGTGCTGAGTGAAACTTGAGCAGACAGATAAGCCAGCCAGTGAGAGAGACCGAGAGCAAGAGAGAGAGAGAGAGAGAGAGAGAGAGAGAGAGACAAAGAGAGAATGAGAGAGAGAGAGAGAGAAACAGAGAGAGAGAGAGAACAAGGGAGACAAAGCCAGAAAGAGAAACGGGTTGGGGGGTCACATTTTTCTGTGGGGCACATAATGAACTGCAGCTTAAAGACAGAAGCGTTTAGTACTCTAAAACTAAAACAATTATTTAAAATGTGAACTTTTAAAAAGTGTATTCAAGTTTCAGTTATAGGGATTATTCACTGACTCCTACTTGTTTTTATGTCTGAGAGTTGGTAGGTTTGAAATATGAAATATATGTCATATGAACTGTATCTATAAATAAATGTTAGAACCCTTTACCTGACTTAGTATGAATGGCTTCTCATCAGAGCAGCTGGTTTATCTCCTGTGGTATTGTAGTTATACTGGTCTCCTGCATTGATGTAGTTATTCTTGTCTCCTGCACTGCTGATATCCTGCTTTACTGTAGTTATGCTGGTCTTGTGTGTTACTGTAGTTATACTGGTCTCCTGCATTGCTGTAGTTATTCTTGTCTCCTGCACTGCTGATATCCTGCTTTACTGTAGTTATGCTGGTCTTGTGCGTTACTGTAGTTACACTGGTCTCATGTTTTACTGTAGTTATGCTGGTCTCATGCATTACTGTAGTTATGCTGGTCTCGTGTTTTACTGTAGTTACACTGGTCTCATGCATTACTGTAGTTATGCTGGTCTCATGCATTACTGTAGTTATGCTGGTCTCGTGCGTTACTGTAGTTATGCTGGTCTCATGTTTTACTGTAGTTACGCTGGTCTCATGTTTTACTGTAGTTACACTGGTCTCATGCATTACTGTAGTTATGCTGGTCTCATGCATTACTGTAGTTATGCTGGTCTCATGTTTTACTGTAGTTACGCTGGTCTCATGCATTACTGTAGTTACGCTGGTCTCATTCGTTACTGTAGTTATGCTGGTCTCATGCATTACTGTAGTTATGCTGGTCTCATGTTTTACTGTAGTTATGCTGGTCTCGTGCGTTACTGTAGTTACGCTGGTCTCATTCGTTACTGTAGTTATGCTGGTCTCATGCATTACTGTAGTTATGCTGGCCTCATGCTTTACTGTAGTTACGCTGGTCTCATGTTTTACTGTAGTTACACTGGTCTCATGCATTACTGTAGTTATGCTGGTCTCATGTTTTACTGTAGTTACGCTGGTCTCATGCATTACTGTAGTTACGCTGGTCTCATGCATTACTGTAGTTATGCTGGTCTCGTGCGTTACTGTAGTTACGCTGGCCTCATGCTTTACTGTAGTTATGCTGGTCTCATGCATTACTGTAGTTACGCTGGTCTCATTCGTTACTGTAGTTACGCTGGTCTCATGTTTTACTGTAGTTATGCTGGTCTCATGTTTTACTGTAGTTATGCTGGTCTCATTCGTTACTGTAGTTATGCTGGTCTCATGCTTTACTGTAGGTCTCATGCTGTAGTTATGCTGGTCTCATTCGTTACTGTAGTTATGCTGGTCTCATGTTTTACTGTAGTTATGCTGGTCTCATTCGTTACTGTAGTTATGCTGTTATGCTGGTCTCATGTTTTACTGTAGTTATGCTGGTCTCATTCGTTACTGTAGTTATGCTGGCCTCATGCTTTACTGTAGTTATGCTGGTCTCATTCGTTACTGTAGTTATGCTGGTCTCATGGTCTCATTGCTGGTCTCATTGTTAGTTTATGCTGGTCTCATGTAGTTATGCTGGTCTCATGTTTTACTGTAGTTATGCTGGTCTCATTCGTTACTGTAGTTATGCTGGCCTCATGCTTTACTGTAGTTACAGTAATCTTCATTACTAGCTGGTGCCACTGATGGCCACAGCTTTGAGATGTTGCTAAGGAACCATTGTTTCCATGTGTATGGAAAAAACAGGATAAAGTTGTTCAAATAGTTCAGAGGTAAAAGAAATGTAAACTGAGTTTAGAAAAAAAACATAAAAAGACTCTTTCTTGTTTCATTAGAGAATGGGGATTTCCTGGCAATGATAACCAGTGACCAATAAATGTACACGTGAGAATGTGAGGTGTGTGTGTGTGTTTTAAGGTAATTATGTTGATTATTATTTCTCAGACACTGTGTGGGTTTTGACTTGTATTATGATTCCAGAAGCCTGCTGTGTTTATGATTGTCTTAAACACAAGGTGACTACACAGCAGCGACAACAAACTGTGACCAGGTTGCTTCAGACAATGTGTCATTATGAATGTGAGCTAGTCAGAGAAAAAGTGTACATGTGACTGTAAGTGTGTGTGGACGCAGAAGCACATCATGTGATATTTGTCATAGACCTGCAGGGTATACCTACCATCACATCTGTTTACTCTTTCTGTCTCTTACAAACACACACATTAAATACATAAACCAATGGTTTTTCAGTTCCACAACAATAATTTGTGTAAGATTAGTGAGTGTTGGATAGCAGTGACAACTCGAGACTCATTATGTCTGTATGTTCTTACAGTTAAGATTGACATTAATAAAGTCAGGTTTTATATAATTATTGCCTTTTAATATCCCATGATAAACAACATAATTAGCAAATTAGCAGTAACTGCTTGTTTTCCTAGGATTAAATTTCTGGCCCTGACTGGGCAAGATTGTCTTCACCACTGGTGTATAATTCAAGCTCTGTTAACTGAATGAAACTTTAGAGTTACTGCCACAGAGATGTGGGTGCAGGTTAAGCAGGTTACACCTTTTGCTTACATCAATTCACAATGTTGCTGTCAAATATTTTCTCTTACCAAAACTGTAGAAGTGTGGCATTT
Source organism: Brachyhypopomus occidentalis (assembly GCA_020368025.1). NCBI lineage: Eukaryota > Metazoa > Chordata > Actinopteri > Gymnotiformes > Hypopomidae > Brachyhypopomus > Brachyhypopomus occidentalis. The sequence goes on along the minus strand of JAGXOD010000021.1, from coordinate 16,126,879 downwards.
GATGTCTTTATTTCAGGGCCACACTATTGTCCAACATAACCACTTTGACATAAATGTCTTGAAAACATAGCTACAATCCTAAAACTGTAGCTACTACACCTTACTAAATGGTGTACTAAGGTGCACACTACATCTGTCTCAGGTTTGGCTTAATACCAAGAATACACAACACAGTGAGGAAGGAAACATTCCCATAGAGAGAGAGAGAGAGAGAGAGAGAGAGAGAGAGAGAGAGGCAGGTGGTAATCCAGTAAAGGCAGTCATGCAAGCCCTTGTTACCTGAGCTCAGAAAGAAGGCAGTGAGAGAAAACAGGGTAATGGAGTCTGTTGAGGACACAGGTCTAGAGTTACCACTGCACTTTAGTGGCCAGGTCTTAAACAGCAGGAGATACAGCGTATGAAACCGTCCTGAACGACACCCCTTTGTAGTTCGTAATGCAACAACTTTTTAATGCAAGAATGCAGAAAGAGGGGATATTTTGTTTTGAGGAACGCAGTCACTGCAGCGTACACTCTAGGGGGCAGGTCCACACCCGAGGAGCAGTGTGTGACCAGCCGTCTTGCGCAATGCATCACTTTCACTCATGCTCTTACTCTTTCTTTTTCCCACACAGACACGTATGCTCACACACACACACATTTTAAAGTGACTCAGCGATGATAATCCACCTGTGAAATGATGGAGAACACATGGAACCTCAGGTGTGGGTGTTACCAGGTGTGTCTGAAGCTCTGAGCAACGCACCCAGCCCAGTTTCAGGCTTATGCACCTTGTATACTGCACTGTCCTGTGTTTACATGAGAAACGTGAAAGTGATATTTATTGATATTGTTTTAGCATAAAGAATAAAAGTATATTATGAGTACTACAGGAGTAAAAAAACAAAACAAATGCAACCCGAATGCAAGGCAAAGAAAAATGAGAATGCAAGGCAAAGAAAAATTTGTCCTACAAATGGTGGATTAATGAAGTCTTACACGTAATCCTCTGCCTTTTTCCTGTTAAACTGAATATGCTGTGAGTTCACTCAGTTAGAAGCCTGGTCAGATCGTTGGGGCAGAGGTTTTAGAGGCACTCACACCGACGTCCCAAATTCCTCAGGCCCATGGAATGGACCTGACCGAGCATGACGTCGTGTCAAATGGCCGGTGTGTTTTAGCACCTAGTGCTCTGCTGAGCTTCATCTGCCAGGGTGATTCATGTGCCCTCATCAACATTTTATTTTAAATGCAGTTATTGCCTCATCTTTGTTTTCCTGACAAAGCCCACTGTACGTTTTCCCAACTTTGCTTAAGAGATGAATGTTTAACATGCTACGTCTTAAGTGAAGAGATCTTTTCCCATCAAGGTTCATCAGACACAAATAATGATGAATAATGTCAGTTGTCAACACACCCACATCCACACACACACACACACACACACGCACACACACATAGAGGAAGAACCACAGTTATGAGTCACTCATGGCTAAAAACCTACACACTACACCAATTCTTATCTTGTTTTGTTTTGGGGTCTCCATATAGAGACATATTTTTGGGGTGACAAAAATAAAATGGCGTCCTATACATTTTTTTGTCGATTTCATATAATAGGTAAATGAATTGCAGTACACAAGCAGCGGCTTAGCCTGTCGGTACATCTATCCCAAGTAGTCTGGGAGATTTTAATAGAAATAATTTCCTCAAAGAAACACCAAAATAAACAGAACAATTTGTGATTTGTAGGGTCACATTGACTTCCATTAGGTCCATTTCTATGGCAGTAATATGCCTACTTTAAGGTGCTTAGTACTAATATTCGAACTAAACTTAAACATGTTTGATATGACTCAGAGATATAAACTAGACACTACAATCTGTAGTTTCGCATAGTTTCATGCGTTTTCATTTGTGAGCCATCACCATTACTATCTTCCGTCTAGTGACTAGCAAAACAGCTCACATACTGGACTGACTGTGAATCGAACTTCACTTCCTGGTATAACAAGTCAAGCCTCACTCGGTTAACACATGGCTTGCTGTATGACTCTCCCTCGTCGATCCGTTCATCGTGCCGGGGTGTTGCCTCCAACACCTGTCTACATATCCTTTCCCATTTCTGCTCTCTCTCACAGGCACGTGTGCGCGCACACGTTGAATTTCACAAGGCAGGTAGAAGAATAACTCACTCCTGGGTTCGTCGGGGCATAAAGACATGAACGTAACCTGCTAGGTAGACACAGCCCTCCACCGAGCACACACTCTTACGTCTCCCCCACGGCAGAACAGCTAACGCCCCGTCACACCCATGTTACAAATTACAATGGCTTGAAAGCTGTCCGCCTCCCCTCCACTACACCGCGCCCAAGGACTTTATCCTAGCCTCCCCAGCAGGAGACGTTACGGTGGTGCCGTGCGCCGACGTTAACGGGCTAAAGAAACCATTGGGTTATTAAACATGTTCAAGGACGATATTTTCTCTGTTGGCCTGTTCGTTGTGGTAAGTTTACTTGAGCAAAAGTGTACTCTAACTTTTTTTTTACTTTAAAATCGAGAATATTCTTGTGATCTCTAGTACGCGTGTGGTCTATTGAACCATTATCATATCTGAAGTTATGTGTCTATGTGTCTTCGAAACTGCCCAAATAATTCTAGAGATTTGCGTGTATATCGGGTATGTTCACAGCAAAACACCCCCCTGCTCTCAGTGTTTCGGGGGCATCGCAAGTGTTGTTAAGCTCTCGCAGTTTACAGCCTTAGTTGAAGAATGTGTCAGACGGATAACAACTGTGGAACAACAGTGGAAATCGACTGTTTCGCGACAAGACTCGTGTAAAGACTGGGCGTCTTAACAAATAGCCTATATCCACAAATAATTCACATATTTATTCTCTAGCAGAACCTTATCTGTTGGCACCCTTTCTGTTATGCTAGGTTAATGATTATAGAAGGCACATCCGTAGTTAGGTAATATTTGTACACACTAGCTCGTAGGTTTGTGTTATGGAAAAAGCGAAGCACCTTCACCTACAAGGTAAAGGACCTTGCGACTGCATGTATAACCTACAGATCCGATAGAGCTAAGGCGATGGTCTGCTATGTTAGTTTCCTTTCATTTCTGAGGGGTTTTAGACACACACACACACACTACAGCCACCTCTAAACACTTTCAGTTGAATTCTGGTCAGTGACTGACAAACAACATAGATGTACAAATGAAAAAAGGGTCCATTTGGTTTTATTATTGATGCTATTATTGACTTCCCTCCTTTTTGTAAATTGTAATTGTATTGCTGTTTGTTATTTTAAAAAATTGTATGTTTGCTACATGTGTATTATTACTTAGTACAACATGCTGTCCGTTTTCTCTTGTTGCACATGTAAAAAGATAAAGTTAGGAAAATGCGTAGCCTCGCATGGTCCTGTGTGTGATTCAGGACCAGTAAACTGCTGAATAAGCTGGATAAGAAATAGTTGAATCACAATAAGATAGAACAGAAGAGGTTAATCAGAATTATTTCACCTTAAGATCATTGCACAACAGTGAGTGAAGGCTTGTGTAATACCTCTGCGCCGTGCTACAAGGCATTCATCAATACAAGGTTTCACTTGAATATTATTGTAACTCATTTTAGTTGGACTTTAAGACAAAAATGTTCTGCGTGGGAATTTGATTCTACTTTTTACGCCCTCGGGGGTGTATGATGATTTCTCATTTTGCCCAATCTTGAGGAGTTTTATGGTCTGTGAGTGGTGCATTCTTATATGGCTGGGCTAGCAACTGATAACAAAGGTTAGCTGGAAGTGTATTGCTCTACCATGTGCTGTGCAACAGTCCCATGACGACTGCCAGCACCCCCCTGCAGAAGTGTGGGTGTCTGGGGAGGAGGGAGGTGACTTCTGCTCACACTGGGAGGAGCAGCTTCCACTTTCAACATCTGCTTCTCATTAGAATGAAAAAAATCCCGACAAACTATTCATCCCATCCCTCAAAAGCACAATATGGGTGCCAAGAACACAAAAAAAACTTAATAGAGAGAGTCCTCCCTTCCTAAACATCTGTGTGGTCCAAACCAGCTTCATCCACTTAACTGCACAACTGTTGCTTCTTGGCTGACCTTGATGCCCGAGCCTCTGTTCTCTTACATAGCCTTATCACCACCAATTTCACAGAAATTGTTTTGGGTACTGTGTGGACTTTGTTTCACACACGCACTGTGACAGTTGTGGCAAAAATGTGCAGTAGCTGGTAAAGGAGCTGGTAGTTAGTCTGTTCTCTGCTCCTTCAGTTGCTGTGCAGTTGCGCAGAGTCGTGTGTTCAGAGGGATGTCCAAGCACAAGTGCCTCAGCGATTACAGCGTGGCCATGTCGTCTCCAAAGGTAAAGAGGAGGCTAACCCAGCATATCTAACAAACACGCACATGAAAAGATCTGCAGCTGACAGCCTTTGTTCTGTGTTTGACTTTCTCATCTTTCTTTGTGGAGATAGTATTTTTGTTTATTGGTTAGAAAAGATTTGTTTTCTTCTGAATGTATAACCGTAATTACTAATACTGGGGATTATTGGGATGTTCTCGTGTTCTTTTTCTAGTGAATCTGGGTAATTGCGGGACGGGGCATTTGGATTTGACCTGCAGTGACTCAGACTTCGCTGTGAGGCCTGATGGAACTATCCTCACTTCCCAACTCACCACAATACCAGATGATGGCAGATCATTCTCGGTTTTGGCGAAGAGTGAGACGGGTCAAACATGGAGGGTCAATGTTGCTCTGTCCCCGGCTGATCAGGTAATGATGCACAATGTTGCGTTGAGATCGTTAAGCGGTGTTAAGAGAAAATTCCTCCCTAGGAAGCAAAGTCTAGGTCATGGGTGTGATGCTTCAGGCTGGGATGGCCAGAGTCCAGTACAGTTTGCTGATTTTCCTTCAATAACATATCTACAAAATCTGGAGATGAACTAATTAGATGAATAGGCCTCAGTCTAAAGCTCTACAGACTCTACAGTGTTTTTGCTGTTTGTGACTACAGGTGCCTCAGAAGTCCAGCAGCTCTGCTCTCAAGCGCTTTAAGAGACGATGGAGACCTCTGCCTTTCAACGTCATTGAGAATGACAAAGGACCTTTCCCTAAGAATGTGGAATATGTAAGTCACAGTAGTCACAGTATCACATTTAGCCTTAGACACCCCATCATGCAACCCTAACCCTAACCCTAACCTAACCTAAACTAAACTAAACTAAACCTAACCCTAACCTAAAGTAACCCTAACCTAACCCTAACCTAACCCTAACCCTAACCCTAACCCTAACCTAACCCTAACCATACCAGCCATCTCTTCCTGTCACTCTGTCACTCTGTCACCCATGGTTACTGCCTCTCACATCGGTCCTGCTGTGCTTCTCTCCTCTGCCAGGTTGCATCAGACTCATCTGTAGATCACAATGTTTTTTACACAATCGAAGGGATGGGCATTGATATGGAGCCTTTGGGCATTTTTAAGCTCTATGGAGACTCTGGCTTGCTGCAAATACTCCAGCCTGTTGATCGTGAGCAGTTCTCTAAGTTTGAAGTAAGTTCTTCTAATTCTTCTCCTCCGTTCTTTTGCACAGAGCAATTGTCAACAGAAAAGTCAACAGAGCTCAAATTAACTGTATTGCTCTGAATATTTTGCATTCATATAACTAAAAGCAATGGGGCAAGTCGTATGTTACAGCTCACACATGTCTAATATTCAGAGGTTCCTCTGTATTTTAAGTGGGATCACTGGTATAATTATTTTTTTATTTGCTATGATACTCCATGAGAAAGTTCACCTCTCCTGATATGTGCTGGAATCTCTCACCTGGTGCTCTTCATCCTCAGTTCATGGCTCATGTATTTGACAAGAACACCAATGCTGAGACAGACCAACCTCTACCGATCACTGTGAATGTGCAGGACGTGAATGACAATGCCCCACAGTTCTCCAGTCCTCTGATCTTTGTCACTGAGGAACATAGCAAACAAGGTGAGAGAGACACACAGACAGAGAGAGAGAGAGGGAGAGAGAGATGGAGAGAGATGTGTTTCAGTATCGTTTCAGTTGGAACACAAATACAAGACCTTGCCAGACAGTTATTTTCACAAATCCATTATTTTATCCATCATCCATTAGCACTGGGGCTTTAGAGCAATCAAAAACTAACTAAATGTAAGGGGTCTTGAACCACCTGATTAACAGAATGCAAATGTACTTGTAACAGTGCCGCAGCCGTTGGTAGCGAGAGCTTCGTCAGCCTTGCTCTTTGGGTGGGAGGGCTCCCCTCGTCTTCCTCTCCCTCCATATTTCAGTGCGATGCTACCAACCACTGGGGCATTTGTCAGGTCACCTGCAGAGAAACGAGCACTTAACCCTCCACTCAAACCAGTTTCCAGCTCTCTCGTCTCACTGCGCTCAAAAAGATCCAGTATTCATATCTTCTCGGGTCTCGGGGAAGAGTTTGTTAGCTGGCCGGCACACAGCTCAGGAGCTGTCGTGATGGGAACCCGCATGAATCTGACCGAGACAAGCAAGAACCGGGAAATGATTCGGTTAGGGAAACAGCGGGCCCAGTGCATGCTGGTACTTTTGTTTTATATGATGTGCAAAAATGATTTGCTTTTCTATGTGTGTGCCATGTGAAGGCTCTTATATAGGGATAGTGAACGCCACAGATCAGGATGAAGCTAACACCCTCCACACCAAGATCAAATTCAGTCTAGGGAACTACACCGACCTCTTCACCATTGACCCATATAGTGGAGTATTAAGGACCTCCAACGACAGGCTGGACAGAGAGGTATGCAGTTGCCTGGAAACATTTACCTTGCTTCATATACCAGGTATGAGTTATACACTGTAGCGTATAACTGGGCACATTTGGACTGTGCCTCTCTGTTTGAGTTGATAGATATGAATATATTTAGGTGTTTGATAGTGGTATTCAGTGTTTTACCAGAGAAATGTGGTCTTTTACCCCACAGATTCAAGATAGGTACTATGTAAAATTGGATATTAGAGACATGAATGGAGCCGCGGAGGGTCTGTCCAACAGTGGGGTCGCTGTTGTGTCTCTGACCGACATTAACGACAACCCACCCACCTTCAGGCAAACAGTGGTAAGTTTGGAAGAATCTCCTTTCAGTAACAAAACCTCTATTGTGACCCCAAGTCATTTCTTACACTGGAATCAAAGGTCATTGGTCCATCTGCATTTATTACATGACCATGAGTGTTGACAAATACTCAACAAACACTTTTATTCCAGCTACAGCAAATGGTTATTGTATAACGGAGGTTATGGAATTATTTACATGTCCTCAACAATTTTAAACAGAACAATTACACACAGGATATGACATCCAATACCTCTAAAGCATCAGGGTTTCACTCAGGGCTCAGTTCACTCACTTCATACTATCAAGAATTAGTCGATAGAAGAATGAGTTGTGAGCCGTGCATGGCAGGGGCCTTGGACCGCTAAACGGTCCTGGTCCGGGTCACAGTCCTGCCATTCACGGTCCGGGCTTGTGTTCTGTGGGACAGTACAAGGCCAAGGTGCTGGAGAACCAATCGAACGTCCAGGTTCTCCGCATCCCTGTTGATGACCTCGACCTAAAGGGAACCCCGAACTGGAAGGCAGAGTTCGACATCGTCAAGGGCAACGAGAGTGGCAACTTCTGGATCACGACAGATCCCACCACGAACGAGGGCCTGCTCTACGTCGTAAAGGTAGGTACAGAAGGGGGGGATGCCGAGGGGCACTGACGGCTACGGCGAGGGTTACAAACATTTTAGAACGAACATCAGATCGAACAGAAATTTGTTGTTGTTTTTCGTGAAGAGCTAATGCCCAATTAAGGACCTAGGCAATAGGTTTTTCCTCCGTCTGTATTTTGATGTTGGTTACGGATATATTTACCTGCAGTTGAATTACTTTCGATGTGCAGTGCCATTGTCCTGAAGCCGCTGTGGTGGACGCCGCGTCTTTGCTAAGGCGTGTTTTATTTATGGCAGAGTTACAGTGTTAGCCTGTTATCTGTGAGCAGGGTGAGAAAGAGATGTGTGTGTTGTGTATGTTTTGTGTGTGTGTGTTGGCCTTTCTGACATGTTTGTGTCAGTAGGCGCAAACTTGTCCACGACCAGCAAGCTAACACAGGAGGAGTTTCCTCAAGGCGTTTTCTCTGCTCTAAGAGAAAATTTGTCAATATCTCATGTCTGAACGCACTAAGGCGTCGGCGCGGAATAAATCAGATCAGCCATGTTTCTGCTTGCAGAACACATTGTGGTTGTAAACCAGAAAATGAAAGCTGAATTATGCAAATCATTACTGCTCCCCTGCAATGCTTACCTCCGTATATAGGTTGCTATTGTACACCGTTTTTTAGCATGCTGAACAGAGACTCTTATTGAGTTATTAAGTCTCTCCAGTGTGTCCAAGTGTGAACAGAACCAAATCCATATGCCACGAAAGGCAAAAAACATGAACATTGAAGAATAAGAAATATTTTTTGAAAACAACAAACGAGACACGTATAAAATGCATATAGTATTCAGCTGTTACCATCTATTCCACAGCGACACAAGTGTTCTCACATATTTTTTTTTCTCAGCCTTTGGATCGGGAGAAGCAGGAGAAGTTAAACCTGGAGGTGAGGGCCCGTAACCAGGTTCCCCTGACGAGAACAACTGCCACCTGGCAGACGGTTCCGGTGGAGCTCAGTGTGGATGATGTGGACGAGGGGCCGGAGTTCTTGGCGCCCGTCCTGCAACTCAGAATCAAGGAGAACATACCCAACGGAACGATCATTGGAACATACACGGCCACGGATCCAGAGACCAAAAACAGCAAAGGCATCAAGTAAGCATGTTTGTGCTCATGCGTAGGTTCAGTTCCAGTTGATTTTAATAAGCTGAAGAAACGAAGGAGCTTGCAGGAACCAGAGATCTTGAGGGCCATCGTGTAGTGTTGGAAGTGAATGTTCAGGGAGCATCTAACCCGCTGTTCTCCTGTCTCAGGTACTATAAGATCCCTCAGTCCGACAGAGGCTCCTGGTTCACAGTGGTGGAGAACACGGGCGAGCTGAAGACTGCAAACATCATTGACCGAGAGTCTCCGCTTGTTACAAATGATACATACAACATTACCGTCAAAGCTGTGGACCAGAGTGAGTGTGCTGGCACAATACTTGGTCAAATCTAAAATAACGAGTGTATTTGTTATGAATATAAATTTTTATTTTTTTTTTACATGATTCTGGTCTTTATCTTATACAATAACATTTTTAACTCATATAACCTCTTATAGCTTTTCATATAACCTAGTATTGCTTTGTATTTGACAGCTACATGATCTTATACCACATAAATGCATGTTTAATATGAAATACCATGCATGTTAGGAAGCTGTTTCCACTCATTTCCACTGGTGTTCCAGTCTGCTCTGATTAAGCATGTCTGTGGAGGGCATGAGCAGCCTCTCTCTCAGTTCCTTCGGCATGTTTCACTGTATTCTGTTAATGGGTGATATCTTTGCTTCGTATCTGAGAGTGAAACCCAGCACCACAGAATGTTGCAGGATGGCATTCCTAGATGAGATCTCTTCCTCTCAGCCTTTTGACCACTGTGAAGGGAAGTTCTTAGGTCATGCAAGGCCCACATTGTCTTCATGCTTAATTGTCTGTAGCACAGGACATTTGTGTGGTGAACCAGTTAGGCGGTACAAAAGCATTTGGTAAAAAGAGACCCCACATTCTGAGGTGAACAAAATGTTTCAATAGATCCAACTGTCTTTAGCTTTGGCTTGATACGACTGTTTTGCTATTACCTTTGACACTGACTCCCCAGTCAAAATGACCAATATTAATGTAACATTAGCGTCTGGCAGCTGTTAAAGCCATTTATACCTGGAATTCGAACAAAGACAATCAAACGCTAAACTGATGTCCTGCTTCCCCAGGTCAGAAGAGTGGGACTGGCACAGTGATGATCCTGATCGAGGATGTGAACGACAACCATCCCTACCTAAAGCCATCAAAGCGAGTCGTTTGTACCACAAACGGTAAACGAGGCTCCATTCTTATCAAAGCTGAAGACTATGACAAGCCACCGTATGCTACACCGTTCACCTTTCAACTTCCCAGTGGGTTTGCCGAGAACTGGAGGCTCACCAATGCCACAGGTATGTCGATGGACACTGAGGCTTCAGGGATGCTTAAGGTCTCATCTTTAAAGCTTTATGATGATTTCACAGTTAGAAATTTTTTTTTTGCATTAAATAAAAATATTCATGTGTATAGAGAGACATTAAGGCAAGTGTGTTGATGTATTTCAGTTTGTCATGTCCAATGTCCAATGGTCAGTCATGTTAAATGTCCAGTCGTAATGTTAAGTTAGCCTGTTCTGCTTCTCCAGCTACCTCGGTCGTCTTGGAGCAGGCAGTGGACATGCCTAACGGCATCTACCAGGTCCCCCTGATAATAAAGGACCTCCAGGGGGTTGGGGAGGAACAGATGGTGTCCATACGAGTTTGTGACTGTGAGAGCAGCGGAGACTGTCCAGATTCGGGTGTTTCTGCCAGGCTGGGAGCGTGGGCCATCCTCGCCATGCTGCTCTCCCTACTACTGCTCCTGCTGCTCTGTAAGCCCCTCCCCCTGGCCACACCCTCAAGCACAAACACTCTCTGCTCTCTAAGCCCCTCCCCCTGGCCACACCCTCAAGCACAAACACTCTCTGCTCTCTAAGCCCCTCCCCCTGGCCACACCCTCAATCACAAACACTTCTGCTCTGTAAGCCCCTCCCCCTGGCCACACCCTCAATCACAAATACTCTCTGCTCTCTAAGCCCCTCCCCCTGGCCACACCCTCAATCACAAACACTTCTGCTCTCTAAACCCCTCCCCCTGGCCACATCCTCAATCACAAATACTCTCTGCTCTCTAAGCCCCTCCCTCTGGCCACACCCTCAAGCACAAACACTCTCTGCTCTCTAAGCCCCTCCCCCTGGCCACACCCTCAATCACAAACACTTCTGCTCTGTAAGCCCCTCCCCCTGACCACACCCTCAATCACAAATACTCTCTGCTCTCTAAGCCCCTCCCCTTGGCCACACCCTCAATCACAAATACTCTCTGCTCTCTAAGCCCCTCCTCCTGGCCACATCCTCAATCACAAATACTCTCTGCTCTCTAAGCCCCTCCCGCTGGCCACACCCTCAATCACAAACACTCCTGCTCTGTAAGCCCCTCCCCCTGGCCACGCCCTCAATCACAAACACTCCTGCTTTAGCACATGTATAGAGGACTGATTTCTTGAATTATTCACATATGCACTTTCAATATTAATGAGCCATGATGGTACTGACATTGTTATGGAGATACAAGTCTTAAATCAACATAGGGGAGTTTTAAAATGTTAAAAAACCTTGTTAGTTTCACAACTGTTCATATTTGTCAGTGAGGCGTGTGTGAGCAGGACCCATTAAAACACATAGTGATTTTATCTGCTGGTTTGAGTAATGGCCTTGCATCCTGCCCTAGGTCTGCTGCTTCTCTTTGTGTGCACCACAAAGGGAGAGAAACTGCGCATGATTGACGATGATGGAAGTGGAGGAATGCTGCTCAAATCCAACACGGAGGCTCCGGGGGAGGAAGTGGTGAGAGAGGTTTCAGGCCTCGCCCTTCCTGCCATGAAGGAAGAGTGGGGGCAAATGTTTAGCCCAGGATATGTGTAGCTCCTTACTGTAGGCTGTCACTGCAGCGTTGGCTCCAGCCAGAGCCTCAGCAACCCCCCCCAGCCAGTCTGTGTGTTCTTGATCGCTTCCATCAGCCCCAGGCAAGCACACGTATGCAGCGCAAGTCTGGTCACATGTTGAGCCTAAACAAAATGCAAACCACGGCTGGCTGGAGGGTCGGAGGGAGGAGGGTTCAGGAGAGCTGCTGTTAGTATCCCTGTGCTGGGCGTGAATCTGATGCTTGTGAATCCCCCCCAACAGAAAGAAGCCCCGCTGCTGATAGGCAGCAAGGTGGATGGAGGAAGTGTTTCTAAGGGCGGCGGCACCATTGACTATCGGACAATCGGCTCTTACGGAGGCCAAAATGTCATTGGACAGCACAACACCATCGGAGGCTCTCAGGGCATGTACGGAACCGGCCAGTTCAGCACCTTCCAAAAATACTCTGATATGGCCAACGTGGAAACGTGGAGGACCAACGAACTTTACCTAGACAACGTAAGTGGAGCTGGTGACTATGCAACATATTCGCACACGTATAGATCTAAGCAAGCAGAGGCCGGAGTGCCTTTCTCTTCCGATCGCTCCTACCCAGACTGTAGACACTGCACCCTGACCTTACGCTCGAACCTTTCTACATAACCACTGGGTTTGAGCTGTGATGCCCTGGTGCAGAGGGCCTTGGTTCGCTGCCTCTTCTGCTCATGCTCCGTAGTGGTGAACGTTCTCTCTCTCTGCCTGGGGCATCTATCTTACTGGCGTTCTTTACGGCTTTGATGTACTCGGCTAATTTAATTTTCTGACTTCTTGGCTCTTCCTCTATGGCAGAAACTGTTGCACTTCGGTGAGGAGGACGACGGGCGTTTCGCGACCGATGTGCTGAAGCCTTATGGGTACGAGGGTGTGGGCTCTCCTGCAGGGTCTGTCGGGTGCTGTAGTATCATCAGTGACCAAGACGCTGTGGACTTCCTCGATTCGCTTGGCCCCAAATTCAGGACACTCGCTGATGTCTGCATGAGCAAAGCGGTGAAGGGCGGGCAGTGAGACACAGGCGGAAGGGGGCGAGACGGTGTGAGAAATGACACGAGATCCATTTGAGTAGTCATAGGAACTGGCCGGTCTGTCTTGAGAAGAAGGGGAGAGAGGCAGATACACTGGATCACCAGCCACTGGAATCTGTCACCAGCACTCTGAAGCCTAATGTATTACTGCTTGGAGCTTTCTAATCATGCTCTGTCTAGAGTGGGACTCGAGGAGAAAAACTGCTCCATTCAGATTAAAATGTGTGTGTGTGTGTGTGTGTGTGTGTGTGTGTGTGTGCGGGAGTGTGTGTGTGTGTGTGTGTGTGTGTGTGTGTGTGTGTGTGTGTCCAGAGTAGCTTCACAGTGTCCTGGATAGATCTGGCCAATCAGATGCCCCTTGGCTTCAGAAACACTGGTAATACTGTTCATTTGTACTGTAAGCTTCAAATCTGTTTTCTATGCAGCAGTGTTTCATTTTCAGTAGTACTAAAACTAACTTCATTTTTTATTCTTAAACATTTTCAGAGACGTTTAGGAACTATTTAGTTTCTTCAGCTTGTCGCTGTAGAGGGTGTTGCTATCATGCTATCATTTGATAGAATCCTGGCTTAGAGATTCTTTTAATCACCAAGGGACTAAAGGGTTGTTCAAACCATAACACAAAGGTGTTAGCTTTGACGTTATATCCTATCAGAATAGGGGGCTTGTTGTTTGTTTTTTGATACGGTTTGAGAGCAGGGACACTACAGATTGTAAATGGTTTTTGAAGTGCACCATGCCAAATCTGAACCTGTAACATGACTAAGCGTTTTAACATATGCCAGAAAGTCATGATACCAAAACCTTCTCGGATTCTCCATAAACTCGTCACTGCTTTCTTGGCTGTTTTGTGTGAGATGGAATATTATTACTTTTTAGGAGCAAAAAATAAAAAGGTTTTATGTGAAATCAATCAGAAAAGAGATGTGTGTTTCATGATATTATATTTTTATCCCAAGATTGTATTATTGAGATAATAATAGATCTTTTTTTCAGAGAAATACTCCCAACTGCAGTAGACACATGTAGCATGCAGACTTTATCAGGTTGCAAAAACCTTTGCAAAATGTTGAATGACAAAGTTCTTTATATGATGAATAAATTGTTGCTGGGTGCAATGGAAGACGCTCTCCTAATGTAAAGCATCTACAACCCCATAGTGATCACCATCCAGGCCGAGACTATCAGACGTATAGACACGTCCTTAATGCATGCAGGGGTTTGCAAGGTAATAAATACTCAAAACCAAAACTCATGACCCAGCTGTTACATTAACATGAATTATGAAACCAAGAGGAATTCATGTAACTTCGTAGTGTCATAATTTTTTAAACCGTTGTTAAACCATCTAGAAAGGCACACATAATGGACATTGGAGTGGAGTTTGGAGGAAACACAGTATCTGAGGTGGTTTGTGTTGTGCCCCATCTTCAAGAAGCCAGTGGAGGACCCATGTGCTGATTAACACTAGTCTAATACCGAACTAAGAGTTTTGTTCAGACAGCGTACTGCCTGGGGGTCGCTGCCCCAAACCTGCAACACTGACACTTTTACTTACCTCATGTAAAACGTATCAATGAATTCTGAACCCATTATTAAACAATTCAACCAGTGCTTGCGTGAGTGAAAGCCAGGAAGAGCCCTTGTGCTCGTGTGCGAGCGCTGTGGCCATAGTGTGACGTCTTTACCGGGGCCCTGTGAGGAGCGATGCCGAGGACTCCCCCTCAGCACTCAACTGAACATTGATTCTACTGTGGCAACAAAAAGTCTCAGGCAGGGACTCGGTAGCAGAGTTCGCCTTTTATTCAATGTGAAACTCACAGACAGAATACAAATCGGCCCCAGATGTTCCAGAAGGGGCAGCTCCACACAGGCATGAAGCAACCTCACAATACAGTGACACACCCAAGCATGGATACGGATGTACAGAAAAACACATACCAGTTATTCCCACATGTGCATTCATGCATCTGTGGTGTATAAGGTTTTTGAGAGACATGTTTTGTAACGTTTTAGGGTTTCTGAAGCTCGTTGTGGATGGAGTTGGTGGTGGTGGTGGTGGTGGGGAAGCTGTGGCAGGGTGGCACCCTGATGGTGGCACTCAGAGCTCATAGAGCAGGTAGCCAGAGAAGGTGCTGAAGAGGTTCTGGGTGTCTTTGAGGGTGCTGTCACTCTTGTTCAGGCGGACGTAGACCCTATCTCCTGCTCTCAGCCTCAGCACCGCACTGTTACTGGCTGTGTCTGTATGGAGAGCATCTACAGCCACTGCAGTCGCCACGATCTGACACACACACACACACACACACACACACAGTCATTATGTTATCACTCAATTCTTAAACAAGCATTTATATGATTATATCCCATGATCTCTTGGTACAGATTTTTCAGTTGAATCAACTTAGACCGTAGCAACGAAAATCCATAAATAAGCCATTTTTGTGTAATCAGTGATTTTAGTTTTTGATTTGGTATAACCTTTACATTAAAATTATATTAATATGCTATATATGCTTTATTTTGACTCATTTTACTTCATTCAAGTGGGGATTTAAAAATAAAACGTGCAATAAAGCTTAATATTGTTTTATTTTGTAGCTTGTGGAAGATATAAGGATATATACGGCTTTATAGGTGATGTATGGATATGATTAGCCTGATTAGCCTGATGTGCTATTAGTTTGCCAAGTGAGCTGGATGGCCACCTCTTTAACTTACCTTGTGGTCATTAAGCACCAGGTCAGCCCTGAGACTGAGACCAGTCTTCACTATGTGGTAGCTGAAGTGATACACTCCGTCTGAGAGGCAGGTGAAAGTGCCAGTGGAGGAGGAATAGCGGCTTCCCACGTTCGTCACCACGTTAGTGAACTTCAGCACTTCATCCTTCCCAAAGTCTTCCCTCAGGGACGCGTAAAAGGCAGCGGCCCCCTGCGTTACGGACCCCTCGCCCTTTGGGCCCGGGAGCCCGGGAGGACCCGCTTTGCCAGGTGGCCCCGCTGGACCCGGTGGGCCTCCTCCAGAGGAGGCGAGGGGGATGACCAAGCCGTTGGCACCCATGTCATGTGTGCTGCCTTGGGCTTGGAAAGGGTCGCATACAAGTCGGCAGGTTCCCGGTTGGATCCCACTCTGTGCTGCTTCGAAGCCCCTGAGAAGCAGGGATAGTACCGCAAGCAATGCTATTCTCTGCCTAGCCATGTTAACCGCACTCTTTAACCCAGACAAATGAGGACACTTAAACCCTCTAGAGAGCTTCTGTAGCGACCCGCAACTTGAACAGTGATTGGAGGAATCATAAGGGTACGTGATGCCATTTGGAAACTGCTGAAAAAGAGAAACGGAGATATTCAGCATCAGCAAAAATGGCAGTGAGAATGATTTCATGTACTTCCCCATAAATCACATGGTGGTTTGTTTCATAACACTGGATGATCTAAATAACAATCTTTCCTAACAATTCTCTTGCACAATACACGAGCCAAAGCTCTGAGTGCAACACGCTGCCTTGGAGTTCAGGTGTCGTCCAGAATGGCATTTTCAGCACATGGCACTGAGAGGTCAGCTGCATTTGGACAGCTGACAGGCACAGACTGTGCTAGAGTCAAGTATGCAGGGTCTGGTATAGGGATGGTGCGTTAATGGCGCCACATACACATGCAGGCATGCAGGCTCACATGCATGTACCCACAGACATGCACACACACACACACACACACACACACACACAAGCTTCCCCAAGCTGCTCCAGAAATGTCAGAGGAAATGGCATTAAATGAAAATGCTCCAAATGTCACACCTCATGAATGTCATGATTACCTTCACACCCACACACACCCCCACACACCCACACACACCCCCACACAGATCCATGTGCAGAACCTAGAAACACTGACACACGGCTTGTACAATGACACCAAAGACTTTTAGACATGTAGGTCCTTCCTTTGTAAGGATACATTTGAAAACATTTGGATTCTTGTTCTCTCTCTCTCTCTCTCTCTCTCTCTCTCTCTCCACTGTCTAGATTTAGTTTGTGTTGCTGGACAACGGAACTAAATTCAATAAGCACTTCTTCTCACTGCTGTAA